>JAMPIV010013333.1:0-100387 GCA_024509875.1 Oreohelix idahoensis
CGACTACAGTAACTACCTTGAGCTGTGGTCACCCTCTTCCCGCTCTTCCTGCTGCAGTTGCGCATGACGGGAGAGGATCTCTTATCTTACATAAAGGTCTAGTAAATAATAATCCAGTCTCAGTCCTTTTTGATTCTGGATGTACTACTATCGGAGTTAAGCAATCTCTTGTAGATCCCTCCTGTGCTACAGGAAAGGTGGTCAAATGTGTGAAATTTGGTGGCACTTTGGAAAAATATCCAACTGCCATAATTCACATTGCTACTCCCTTCTTTACGGGAGATGTCTACGCGTGTCTTCTGCCGAATCCTATTGCGGATCTTATCATCGGTCGTATTCACGGAGTTAGGAATGTACCCTGCAGCAGATTGCTGCTTGAGAAGAAATAAATATCCAAGCTACAAATGCAGTGGTCACAAGAGCACAAGCTCTTAATATGCCTCAAACTTCATCTACTGAAAGTAATGAAGTGCATAGCCAAGATAGTCACTTGGTTATTTCACGTGACTCTTTCATAAAATTGCAAGAAGAAGATCCTTCTTTAAAAAAATTCTTCATTCTGGCTAAGAAAGGTGATCCAAATCAGAACACAAATCGCAAATCTTGGATTACTATGAAGAACAGCGTACTAGTGCGTATGGTACAAGACTCGACTACGTCCACTCATTCACAAATTCTTGTGCCCAAGAGTATGAGAGTCCAAATTTTACAACATGCTCATGACTCGCAGTGTGCTGGACATATGGGTTTTTCCCGTACCAAGTCGAGAGTTCTTGCGTCTTTCTTTTGGCCATTCGTGAATAAAGACATACGTCTTTATTGCCGATCTTGCAAAATATGTCAAGAAGTCAAATCTAGAGGTCCACGACATGCAGCACCTATTCAGGCTGCAGACATTCCTATGCGGCCGTTTCAGAAAATGGCAATATATATTATTGGCCCTTTTAGGATCAAGTCGGCCAGAGGACATCAATTTATCCTAACATGCGTCGACATTTGCACACGTTGGCCAGAGGCTATACCTCTTAAGAGCATCTCTACTGCTGATATCGCAGACGCTCTTTGGCTGATATTTTCTCGTTTGGGATTCCCCAGAGAAATATTGTCAGACCATGGTACCCAACTTATATCAGACACTATGTCGCAGGTAATGTCTACTCTGCGGATTAAAAGGTCTCTTAGTAGTATTTATCACCCAATGTCGAATGGGTTAGTTGAGTGTTTGAATAGAACACTCAAGACTTTACTTAGGAAAATAACTGAGGATCATCCTCAGGATTGGGACAGGGTTTTACCTGCAGCTCTCTTTGCTTATAGAGAGGTTCCAATGAACAAACAGGGTTTTCTTCTTTTGAACTTGTCTTTGGCGCTCGACCGTGCGGTCCTATGTCTTTGCTTCATGATCTTATAACTGCTGATAATATTGATAATGATGACACTCAATCTTCATATGAGTATGTCATTGCTCTGAGGCAAAAGATTATCGAAGCATGCAAACTAGCAACTTCTTCATCCGAATTTGCTAAAGAAAAGGCAAGGTAATTTGCAAATAAGAATAGATGCCTACGACAACTTTGTCCAGGTGACAAAGCACTCGTTCTACTCCCTTGTAGGGAGAACAGACTTCTTATTGCTTGGAGAGGTCCGTATACTATAGTCTCAAGAATTTCCGATGTCGACTATGTTGTCGATATTGATGGAAAGCATAAAACTTTCCATATAAACATGCTCACGGAATTTCATGAACGACCAGACTATTTGCAGCCTATTTTCCAGGCGACGGAAGATTCTCCAGTCCCACATGGTCATTACTCATCCCTGTCGGTTATACAGGATGACGAAGCTACTTTCTCAGATGTCAATCTTCCTCTTCCTGTGATTCCACTTCATTCTACGGAATCATGAAAAAACGTTATTGTTTCTCCTAATTTATCTACTGAGGAACACCGACAAGTCTCTTATATGTTACAAACGTTTCAGGATGTCCTTACCGACATTCCTGGATACACACATGTCATTGAACATGACATAATACTTACTGACCATAATCCTATCAGAGTCAGACCTTATCCAATACCTATTCATTTTCAGTCACAAGTCGAAAAGGAATTGGATGAAATGATACAATTGAAAATAATTGAACCATCCACTTCAGCATACTCTTCGTCCATGGTTATTGTTCGAAAGAAAGACAATAACATACGACTTTGCGTTGATTATCGCAAACTGAACCAAGTTACGAAGTTCGATGCTGAACCTATGCCTTCATTAGAAGATCTGCTAAATAAGCTTTCTAATTCTCGATTCTTTACCAAACTCGACTTGTCGAAAGGCTATTGGCAAGTTCCATTAACTGAACGCGCCAAACCTCTTACTGCTTTCTCAACACCTAGGGGTTTGTTTCAATGGAATTTTATGCCTTTCGGCCTTATGAACGCCCCTGCTACTTTCGTACGCATGATGCATCGTATTCTCTCATATCGTTCAGATGTCATAGCATACTTGGACGATATCTGTCTCTTTAGTGATTCTTGGGAAGATCACTATCTGGGTTTATATGAATTGCTGTCAACTCTACGTGAGTACAATTTGACTGCAAAACCCTCTAAAGCCTATGTAGGGTTTAGTGAGATCTCTTTCCTGGGTCACCGTGTTGGTCATGGTCTCTTGAAGACAGAAGACCATAATATCTCTAAGATATTAAACATTTCTGTTCCTAAGACGAAAAAACAAGTACGTAGTCTCTTAGGTTTAATACAATTTTACGGATGATTCATTCAGAATCTATTCTCTGTTATGGCACCTCTTTCAACCCTATTGAAGAAAGGTTCGCCTAATCTGGTTCGTTGGTCCCAAGAATGCCAATCTTCATTGGACCAGATTAAAACTTTATTTTCATCTCCCCTATCTTAAGGTTACCTACTATTGATAAGACTTATGTTATTCGAAGTGACGCCTCATCCACTGGGATCGGGGCAGCACTAATGCAGGAGTATTCAGAAACTCTGCATCCGGTGATGTATATTTCTAGGAAACTGAATGCGGCGGAAAGGAATTACTCGGTTCTAGACCGTGAATTGTTGACTATGGTTTGGTCAATTCTCAAGTTACAAAGATTCCTTCTGGGCGCGCATTTCATTGTGGAAACCGACCAAAAAGCTCTTACAGCTATTCAGAGTAAAAACTTGAAGAGCTCGAGATCCACTCAATATGCCATTGCTCTTCAACCTTTTCATTTCACGGTACGAGCTATCCGTGGTTCGGATAATGTGATGGCAGACATTCTGTCCAGATGCCCACATGATTCCACTTAACTTTTCTGTCCTATATTTCCTGATACACTTCGGAATTTATGATAGTTCTATACTATATAATATATCAGCACATCTGTTTTTACTTTACGTGAATTCATGGTTTTGTGCTGTATGATTTGCTTTCTCTGTTACCGTTTTTGGTATAACGGAAGAAGGCTGAGTTAGCAATATAAGGGCCGAAAGTTCTCACGGCCACAATTTATACTTAACAATGTATTTTGATTACTGTATATTAGAGAATTTTACGGTTATCAAATAGATTTGTGTTATTTGTATTTTCTTAGCAATCATCGATGTTGGAGAGAATCTGTACATTTTGTCAACCATGACGTATTGTGAAGTCCTTACCTACTCTTGGAACGACTCATTAGATGTGCACTCTTAGTCTATGACCTGATCTTCATGGATCATCGACTTAATTAATATTATGTATAATACATTATGTCAAAATATTATTACATGTTTACATAATGTAATTTTTCATTGTTAAAATGATTATATCTCTTTAATGCGGTATGTTAAGATAATGACACCGCTGTTTTGATGATATTCCATTGCAAGCTTTAGAGATAACATATTTGATGTCAGATAAATTGATATGTATATAACTTTTGCTTGCACTATAACTTTGCCAGCACTGTAGTGTACGTTGGTGGCACCTCCCTGGAATTGTATATACTTAGAGAAATGATTTCTCTAATGTTATGAAATTTTTTTCACATGACGCTTCATGCGTCGACTTTGCCTCACATTAGGCATAGTAATTTTTTGTGATACTTATCGACCGCGCATCATTCGTGCGTTATGAGCCTGTTGTATCTTGCTCTGAATGTATTTTTTTTTAAATGTTTCTTTTTTTCCTGGGAGGGTGCGGTAAGCTGTTGCGCACATATTTTGCTGTGTTGATAACATGCTTATATTTTGCCAAATATTTGTATACATTAATTTTGTGGATTCCTTATCTAAGGGGCATAACTCATGTTTTTCTGAGGTGGTATTTTACATGGTTGTTACCCCCTCTTGTGTCTTAACCTGGCGATCTATTGTTAGAAATGGTGTCTGGTTGCCGGTCCATATATGGCCATGTATAGTCAGTTTTTCTTGGAATGTTTGGCAACTAGAGTCGATGCTTATCCCCTGTCCATATAAGGCTCGATGGTCAGTCTTGGTCTTGGTATTTGCCCTATCTGAGTTTTGCTCAGAAGTTCTTGCGTTTATACGCATGCGTCAAGTTTGAGGATGTTTAAGAAAGACTTCCGTTCGGGAGTCAAGCAGGAAATTGTGTAGGGTGATTTTGTTTTGACCCGAGTTTTCATATCATGGGGAAGGAAGTCTTTCGTGTGTTTTTTGACTGAGAAGTCTATCAGAATATTTCCCCCATATTGTGTTTTCCTAAACGTCTAGGAGACAGATTCTGTTGTGGTGTTTTTCGGAAGGTAATTGCTCTTGTAACATTTCATTGATAGCCAGCTTTAGACTGACATTTTGTTTAACTGCTTGCTGACTCTTTCCGCTGGGCGGGAAGGAGTCTTTGTTATTAATAATGCAACTTACGAATCACCATGACATTGATATTGGGTTGGTTTATGCCCGAAGAACACTGGAGATGTACTTTGTATTCCGCTATGTCGGCGGTATCACCTTGAGCAAGGTTTGATAAAGGAATACTACGGAGGCCATTGTGAACTGTATTCAGGGCTCGCCATGTTGCGGCCTGCTGTAGTCAAGAATAGTATCTGACTTATTAATGTCGGAGTAGGGCGAAGCCAAGCCTACAGATATATATATATTTAAAACCCGTTCCAGTGCGGGGTTAATTCTATACAGCTGAATCAAGAGATGCAGATTGATGGCAGAGCTGTGAGATAGACAGCCTGCCTATGACTTATTTATGCCAGCTATATTATTCGCCATGTATATGCTGTAATGCCGTCATGTATCGTCAAACGGCTGTTTATATTATGATGAACGTCCATTGTCTTGTATCGTCAATAAATCCACGAAACGTCAGCTGTTGTTCGCAATTACGGACTTCTACATGTGGTTGTGTGGATGGACTGTGACCTGTCAGAACCTTTACACGCATTCGCCCCAATCTACTGATGTTTACCCATCTATATATCACACCAACCACACCTTTCTTGAAGCACTATATAACTTAAGCGCCTACACACTTGAGAGTGAGTTTGTGTGACACCTTGTCAGTACCTCACAACATTGTCTCCAGGTCGACCTGACACTCACTCACCTACGCAGCACTTTACACCTTCGATACCTGAGCAAGACCTGTATTATGATGGTGGCCTACTTCTACGTCAAGAATAGCCTATAACATAGAACCATACCGACGAGAAAAGGTTTTTTTCCTCACTGTTTTAACCTGTATGTAATGTGTTATAGTGGAACACAAACATATATAAATAAATAATTGCTGAGCTTAAAATTGTATACGTAAACAAAAAACAAAAACAAAAATGTTAAAAATAAGAACTAGACGTACTCAATGAATCTAAAGAGAGACTTGCTGCCACTGATTTTCAACGATTTTCTGGAACGTAAGTGTCGTATCTCTCGTGCCAAAAGTGCCAGGTTCGATTCGCGGTACCGACAAGCTCCAGTATACCCAGTTGTAAATGGATACCTGACTTTGCTGTTGAGTTGGAGAAGGAAACGGCACCATTGAAATGAACTGGTTGTCACGGAGTGTTTTGAGGGTATTTTGCATGTATGAATGTTCCCATGCTCAGCGGGAGTTTATTAGTCATTTGAGTTGTTTGAGTTGGAAATGCTTGCCTTGTAATATTTTAGTTACAAGCAATGTTGTGAGCAGAGATCAAGACAAGCTGCTAGCTATAGTTAGGCGTGAATAAAGATCAGTGGAGCGTGGAAGGTTTTCACGTGTTTGATGAATACGAATGAAAGGGGTCAGTCAGAGAGAGAGAGAGAGATGTGTGTGGGGTCAGTAGTGTGTTGAGTTAGTAGAGAGTTGAGTCAGTAGACAGGAGACAGCGAAGAGCGTAAAGAAGAGAAAGGTGGATGTCTATAGTAGTGCGCGAGGAGAGGGCCAGAGTTGTCAGCAGATTTATGTAGTAGCCTATTTTGTGGCTGTAGTTATTCTAAGGATCAGTGATCGTAGAATACTCGGGATTTGTTATGTCTCCAATATTTGTAATGATTGATATGGTTGTTGGAGTTGGTGTATTTACTCCTTAGACAGTGAGTTAGACGAGTGGTGTATAAGTGTTGTCTGACTTTCTACATCCACCCACATACACCCTACTCGTCACACTGATCACCCCACCTCTCGATGCTGGACCTAGTATAGTATCTACGGCAGTATCTGCTATGGGAATACCTTTACCTTTTATCTGAATTGACAGCGAATGTCTGCTGAAGTGTGAAGTCTGCTCTCTCTCTCTCTCTCTCTCTCTTTCTCACCCCCTCTCTCCCTCTCGCTCTCCTCTTCACTCTCTCTCTCTCTCTCTCTCTCTCACACTTTCTAAAATTCTTTTTTGGCAATATTAGGCAACACCAGGATAAATTAGGCGCAACTATTTTCCCTACCGTCGTCTAAGCTTCGTACAGATTTAAACGGTTATGAAACACGCTCTGCAATCTTGCACCGCATCCGATATTTAGCATTTTAAGTCCAAACTTCTACTTCTACAAATTTATAATAATAAAAATAGGAATTTCATAAATCTTCATACTTAATTTAGAATCTAAATGATTTCGCTATTACTTATAAATAAATTTGTTAAGAACGACACATTTGAAAACACGCCATTTTTGATGCAACCGACGAGGCCTCACCTGATCGAGATACGGCGTACCTCCGGTTGAGAACCACAAACCTATACTGTACCGTTATTCTGAAAGTCGAGGAAGTTGAGGGGAACTGCGGTAAGACGTGGAGTACAATGGATGGGTGTGAAAAAAAAATTGAAAAAAGGTGATTCGTCTTACGAGGACAAAAGACAAAGAAAATAGCCAACGTTACGGCCACAAGCTTTCGTCAGGGAAAGGAAAGAAAGTGAAGACTAGATAGGACAAATAAGAACCTAAATAAATATAAAAATTAAACCTAGGTACTTCCCTCAAGGCATCGAAGTCCTAACACTTTTGCTGTAAGCAAACGTTGCTGCAAAATCTATATTGGCCAAACAGGCAAACGACTTGGGAACAGATTCAGCCAGCACTTGAATGACATCTCTCAGCAAAAATCCACACCAGTTGCCATACACTTTAATGGTCCTGACCACCATGGTCCCATCGACATCCAGGTCACGGCGATCCGATCCTGCTCCTCTGACACTGCTAGCCGAGAACAGCTTGAGAACCGTCTTATCCACCGCATGGGATGTCTAAAACCAGCTGGTCTTAATTAACACTCTACACACCTTTGTCTGAGGTCACCCTTTCCTCTCGTCTTTTATTTTGACTCTTTCCACTTGTAACTGTCTTTTTCTCTCTTGTAGAGGTGATCACTTGCACAAGACAGTATACATGTTGTTAAGATGTGTAGTACTTGTAATGATGAGCTGAGTGTGGGTGCAGATGAAGGCGCGAATGTGTTTAGGCTCGGATATGATGTGTAATGCAACCCATACACTCACATGCAGTAGTCAAGGATACTTGAACACTGCTGGCACGTTTCAAAACATTTATTGACGATAACACACATAGTAGCATCAACAGGAACAGTCAGTGTACACAAGGTCATGCTGACCGGAAATCGTTAGGTATACATCAGGCATTAAAAAAAGGCTGGTAAACATTCCAATATTCGTTCATGGTCAATAGTACCGTTATTCAATGACAGTTTACAATGCCGCTTTGGTATCTCTGACTAAACGCGTCAGATACCTTAATCACCTTGACATACAGGTGCAACTTGGCATTCCCCGCCAATTGCACATTATCAGGCTGTAATATATTAGCCTTAACACAGGCCTCGTTATGGCGTCATCTGTGTACTTCTTCAAAGCAGGTTAACATCAACCCTGCATTAATGCTTATGTAGATATCAATATACCGCTAATCTGCGGTTCCCCCCACAATATAACTTCGTCACTGGACTTCTGTTCGTTTAAAGACAAATAGTCTTACATAGCTATCTTGAGCATAATGTATAAGTTCTGTAATGTAGGATCGGTGAGCTGTAGTTCACAGTCTTGGTAACCTTAAACATGTTCTGCCACCGAATGCATAATAATGTAGAAAAGGTCGGTGTTACCTTGCACAGAATCCTCAGAACATAATAACGAACTCTGTCGCCATTCCGACGCACAGAGATTTACTGGGGAGAACTTGCCAACGCAGTCACTTCGAAGATTTTCCCCGAAAACACAATGGACCTACACGTCCTCAGAAGCCAGGACTTCACAACCCAACAAGACGGAAGTCTCATTTCGCGCTCTTCACTGCGCATCGCATATAGCCCAGAACTGTATTACCTTTGACCCAAAAGGTCAAACACAATGAACGAAAAAACAAGGGAAGACAACCCCTAATCAACCTGACACAGCAAAGTCAAGACATAGTTACTAAACTTTGACCAGGGTGAAAAAAACCTACAACCAATAGATCGATGTTTGAAACTCCATCAAAAATGACAGCAACACCACTCTTATCCTATTTTTCTATTTTTCTGCAGCGGGATTAAGTTTAATTCGCATCGAGGGTAAATTCTGAAGGTAGATAGGATGATGGAATAGGAAAAAGGGGATACATAACTATGTGTTGGGAAACTCAATAAGCAGAGGATATTTGTTTCTATTCCTTTACCATACTAGTTGGTGGTACCAGTTGAGGGTACAATTTCTGGAACAAGAAGGGTACAGGGGGGCCTGTAGTCGAAGCTAGATACCATCATCAGATCAGATATAAGTTAACAAGTGCCCTGCCCAATGCAGCATTGTTCTTGACTTCTGAATATCTTATGAATACTCCCTTGAGATAGAGGCATCATCATCCTTCTATTTACAACACTGCCAAGAGTAATTTTGTGTGAAAGTAGACACCTTTGAAGAACCATATTAGATATGGAGTTTTGGCCACTGTTGGACCACTACTGCAAAGCAGGGGAGGCAATTCCGTGACACTGTTAAACAGCATTGTTAACATACGGCTGTGGAGAGACATGACGATCTACCCAGTTGGCTTGGTACTTGAAGACGAAGAGTTCAATCTTGAATTATTAAAACATCTTTATGTAAATCACACATAATGTAACTACACTCAAAACTGCTTAAGGATCCCGTTACACGCCCATTGAGGCACATTTGGAATATGATGTTAGGCCCACATTTTCTTGACCATCGGCACACGACGGCCGCCTTAACCTTCCCAGAAGTTGCTCTGGTACCCAATTGGGGCTGAATCGACCTAAAAAAATTCCACCTCATCTGGGGATCGAACCATAGACCACTGAGCTAGGAAGCCAGTGCACTAACCACTATGCTTCCGCGGCTCCCCCACTCAAAACTGCTTACTTACAAAAAACATATTAATAATTTTAAACCTTACCTATCCTCTTGAAAACAGCGTTACCTAGAATGTATCCAGCTGTTAGTGACACCAGAGGCTGGCGTGTTCAAATCTGGACGTTATGAGTGACGTAATCTCAGAAAACAAACATCTTTGCCAAGGATCATCTAATGAAACTGTTATGGCCTGCCAGGCGTGCAAAAAATCGGCGTCGTTTATTTGACACAGAATTTAAAGGTATTGTGTTTTTCAACATTTCATAAAAATGAAATTTGATGGAAAACGTGACAGGGCATTTTGCATCTGGGTTAAATTGTTCGGGACAACAAAGGCCGGCAGTTAATTCAAAGGCAATCCTGTTACAAACGGGTTGTTTTGTCAAAATTGGTCAAGTTAATGGTCGTTAAATGCCTCATCTACTATCAAGGAGTCTCTAAGTAGACAAATACAGAATAGGACTACTTCCTCAGCCATGTAGTAAGAGGCGACTAATATAGGGGGGGGGGGGGAAAGCATTTGGGGGGGGGGGGCTGACAATGGATACAGATGGCTACACACAAATGGCTACAGATAGTTACACTGCAAGACCACACTTGAATTCTAGGAGTTGTCTCTTTCCGTACCAGGACCAGCAGCTAAAGTGTTGAGGCTTCCTGCTCTATAGGGCAATGATGATGATTTTCGTACATTTTTAGATAGGTATAGAGATTTATTTGGTCCCGTCTGAGTAGAGCAGAGGTGAGGGTATATGAGAAAAAAAGGTGTTAGAATAGATTCCACGGGTGAATAGTTTAAGGTGAAGATCCGTCTCTGGAATGAGTGGTTTCTCTAGTCCAGCCTATCTATACGACTATCTTTAGAAGAAGACGATCTGTCAAACCTACCTATAAGTATAATTATAAGTTTACTAATCACACACACACAATTATGTGACAACAAGACACACAAAGGTGAAAACTATGGTAAATGGATATGGGTCTGACCAACACACTAAATTAAGTTTTATTTAGTTTATTATCACTTTAAACTTCACAACATCAAACATCATCATCATCATCAGTTGCCATCTCCACAATGAAGGTTGGCTGTAATGGATCTCCAACGTCTTATGTCTCTTGTCTTGGTGGTGCACTCTGATAGACTCTTTCCTGTCCATCTCTTGATGTTATCTTCCGACTTATAGCGCTGTCTTCCCCTTGCACGTTTGCCTTCAACTCTCCCTTCTGTTATGGTCTTCTGCAAGGTGTTATGCCTTTTTATGTGGCCAAAGTATTTTAGCTGCCGAACTTTGACCTCCCTCATTAGTTCTCTTTTCCTACCTAGATTTTCTAGGACCTCCTTATTTGTTTTCATGTCTTTCCATGAGATACGCCCCATTCTTCTATATATCCACATTTCAAGAGCCTCAATTCTTTCTTCCAAACATATGGAAATAAATATAATCAAGTTTACATAGGACAATAACCCAATACGTACCCTCCCCCCTGTTGAGAGAAGATCCCAAAAGAAGTTAATAACCCAAAACGTCAAAGATTAACACTAGGGTATAGAATAGACAGTAAAA
This sequence comes from Oreohelix idahoensis, assembly GCA_024509875.1. Lineage (NCBI taxonomy): Eukaryota > Metazoa > Mollusca > Gastropoda > Stylommatophora > Oreohelicidae > Oreohelix > Oreohelix idahoensis. The sequence goes on from JAMPIV010013333.1 coordinate 11,368, forward strand.
CAAAGAACGAAGTTCCTACTTAAACTATCCAGTAAGGTAATCAGGTTAGCGAAATACAAAAGAAGAAGTTAGTACAATGATTGTAACAAAGAAAAATATTTACTCTCTCTCTCTCTCTCTCTCTCTCTCTCTCTCTCTCTGTCTCTGTCTCTCACTCTGTCATCTGTGGCCACAAACACTCTTGCTAACTTAATAATGGTGTAGGTATCCCTTGAAAAATTACAATAGTATGAACCTATATTGTCAGACCAGCCTTGGTATCTAATAATAATTAAAAGGTGGTCGCCAAAGTTAATGGTTTAATTTTTCCTGGATGAGTCCTGTGTCACCGCATATAGGTCTTGAAGCAAGACGTTCTCGGGACGTTCACAGTTATAAAAGGAGAAAAATAGTTCCTGTATTGTCTAGCCTCAGGGTGCTAAGACTGTTACGACATGTAAAAACTGATAATGATGGTAAATCCTATCGGCTGACTCTTATGGTGAGTGCCGATTTTGAAACAGCCTAGTTTTTCTGGATCACTCCGTGGCTACGGCTGTCAAACGTCAGGAATATATGTTCTTTCGTATGCCCAGTAGGCTGGAAAATTTTCATAAATAATTCTGGGTAATTTATCGTTCAGTTACGATTAATCTTATTGTTTATATTTGGTCTCTCTCTGAGTGAAGAAAGAGTGAAGACAGAATGTCTAGCACTCGTGAGTGGTATCAGGAAACATCACGAATACCTTTACGGCGTTTCATTTACAGTGCAGACGGACCATGCCTCACTGGCTTTTCTTGGAGCTAATAAGGAATTCAACGCGAGGATTATGCGGTGGGCGTTGCTCCTAAGTGTATATGCTTTCAAAGTAGAATACATACCAGGAAAACAAAACGTGGGAGCAGATTTTATGAGCAGAAATTGGAGCAGTGAGGAAGAAAGGGAAAGTGAAGATAGCAATCACTCGCAAGATACGGATAACAGCAGCGCTATTTTTCATAGAGGAGACATAAAGGGTTTCGTGTCTTCAAGCCCGGACGAACTGTCACAGATGAAAATAGTGCAGCAGTAATCATCCACTTTTGCCCCTCCCCATCTAGAGTATACTTTTGCTACATGAACGAAGGATTCACCAGTTTAATTAACACGGAGGCCATCTGGCAATCAAGCCCTATGTGAAACAGAGAGCGAAGCGCGGAGCATGGCGTAATAGATTCTTTGATCAGGGGAACACACGATATTCAGTGAGACGGACCTTGGATTGTAAAACTTTCAGGTGAAAATTGCGTAGCTGATTTTCGGCAAGGCGGAGATGATGAAAGTCAAGAGGTAGTAAAATTACCTTTGATTCAAGAAATCGAACGGCAAATTGGCTCGGGTCTGGCAGTGGTGTGACTTTCGCATTAAAGAACGATAGTACGGAACATATCAATATATACCATGTCTCTCCGATAGCCATGATCAGTTGCCAGAAATCTATCTGAATTCACTAGCTCGTTATCTTAAGATTTCTCGTACAGAGTGAAAATTAATAGATTCCGTGGAGTGTTTCATTTTTCTGATTGCGGTAATTTATGTACTAGATTTGAAGTGATTTATTGTGTTTAAAGTTTTCAATATATATTTCACTGAGATTTTCTGTGCTAATTAAATAACTTATAGCTAACTTTCCAGCCGTAATGTAAATTTAATTACTCTCTATTTTTCCAGTAAGAGATGTTTTAAATTGACTAGTTAAAGTTAGTTGCTTATCCTTTACAGTACGTGGCAATCAACCCCAGCTTTTATTGGCTGTTTTTGATTTTTCTAGGCAATTTTTTTCATTCAGTAGTTTGCCATTGCTTTCTGAACGGTACGGCGCTTATACCATTGTTAAAAATCCAAACAACGCGATCTGCTACCAAACCGCCTGCAGCAGGCTTCGAACCTGGTATATCTGGATTATGAAACTGCGTTCATATCCATTAGGCCACAGACGCCGACTAGTACATACATTAAATAACTGTCTACTGACAGCATATATTATTTACTTCTATCCATTTTATGTAATTTTTTTTAATGACTAGTGTTCATATCACTCGTTAACATAGTGATAGGATAAGCTAGACACGTGTGTTTTAAATCTAATTTATAACAGAGTGGTGTAGAGGTCTGTCGTGAAACATTCTAAATCCCCATATATAAATTAAAAGGTAAATGTAAAGCCTAACACATAAATTCAATAACAGGGAAAGAAGAATGGTAAAGAACAGTGCTGTCACAATGACTGTACTCGAGATCCTCCTTTTCCTGCTTCGTCTGCATATTCTCACGCTTTCACGTTTACTAGTAAAGCCTACAGCAGCATACACGCGTTTCAACAAAACAAAAAAACGTGTACTGTATTTCTTAGAAAACCTTGAGATAGACACACTGCGTAATGACCTAGATTAATATTCCATTAATTTCATTTTATACACTACGTTAACAAAAACGAAAGGACAGATGGACTTAGGATAGAAAGAGAGAGGGCTGAACGGAGGACGTATGCAACACTAACACGCGTCTCGCGATTAAACTTAATGCCACCCCCAACGCGAAAGGCATGAAGCACTAACTTTTTTTCAGATGGACAGTGATAAAAAAACACTACCATACGAGAGTTAGGTTTAAAAACCTGTAAAATGCTTATTAGGAAACATGACATTATACTGGTTTACGTTTGAAAGCCTGACAGTACAGCAGACACCCTAAAGTTTGGAAGTGAGAAGGTGGTAACAGCACGACTATCCTAGAAGAAAATACATATTTTGAACGCCGCCACTTAGCTCCCTTAAAACTTATATATTTGGGTTCCTTGGGACTTGCTGACAAAGAATATGTTAAGTGTTACGCAAATAGTCTAGGAATTAACAAATTATAGCCATAATACTAGAATGGTGCTGTCAGACAACACCAAATCATAATCGCACAGTGGCATGTTTTGAAACCACCATTTTACGGGAAATAGGCCACCATGTTAAATCCGATTTGATTGGCGGAAAGTATATGTAAGACAAAACACGATTAGTCGGACTACAAATACTAATTTTGGTTATAAGGGGAAACGTAGGAAGAGTAAATTTTTTCAAAAGCTTTCGTAAACATGGTCCTATTGGCTAGACCCGTGGATATAGTCAATTAGGAGCGTCTGTTCAGTGCCACATTTTAAAATAAACTTACTAAGAAACAGTGCGTTGAGAACCAGCTCATATTTTTCTAAATAAAAGCCTGGGACAGAGGCGGGTCGGAATTTGTGCCATTATTCATCGCCAGTCAACGTATTTGTTATTATTTCCATGAATTGTGGTAAGATTGACATACTTGATATTTTTTTGATGAAAATTGAATGTGAATTGATAATTTATGTCTGTATATGTGTGTGGTTCAGTAGCAAACATGAGGCAAAGCCTAGATACTGCTCCAACCTGAACAAAACTTGTCGGCGAGAAGTATATCGGCAGGGGATCACCAAATAGTACACTGACACCTATCTTATTGACTAGAAGGAACTAATGCTGGAATTGCAGAGGCGTAGTAACCATTAAGGAGAAGAATACTGGTGTAAATTGTTTCAGATGAAGCTAGCAGTTGGCCTACCGCTCTGAACTCAGTGTTTGTTATGTATTGTGTTCAGTGTGGAAATAGATTATAAATTAGATCTGAAGTAGGAGATACAACCTTCTTGTTTCAGGGACCGTGGTCCTAAGTTATTGAAGCAGCACCTGGTCTGAGTTTTGCTGAATCCAGAGGCTGATAGCATACCCCTTGGTCCAGATAGCGATTAGTGAGGTGTCTCAAGAACACGGTGAAGCAAGCGAGCAGAGGAGTCTGTTTACTGCCACCATCACAGAAGATAAGATTATGTGGCCAGAGCAGCTCAATTTTATTTGCCCTCTCTAAAACTGACAATATAGTAAATAAAGAGGGACAATAAATTGTTTCAAATGACAGGAACTGTGAACTTTTCCCAATACTATTTCCACCATAAGCAAACACTTGAAGTCATGATGACAAATAACCACCAAGCTTGAACAAGCCAGTATTACCTCATAGTACTACATCACAACTTACACACATATGATAATAATAATAAAATATGTCAATACAAAGATCATAACTATAAATTGTGTACATATAACTTGTAATTACATTTGATTGTGATTCCTGGTTCACTGTGTAGTTGAATCAGGATATCTATTATTGCAAGGATTAATACATATATTTTTAAACTTTAACACTTGACTCATTTAAGATAGTCTTATAGAGTGTTATATGTGTATGAGTGTCACAGTGTTGTAAAGTGTTGTGGAATAAATTAAATTGTTTATCTGTCTGTTGTTGTTGTGACTTACACTTCATCATTTTCATAACCCTAGACATTCAACGTAGTCATCACAATATTCCAGAATAGGTCTGACTGAGATATAAATGTGGTAGCAAGTAAGGTCATCTGTAATACACCACACTATTAGATACAGATACCTTCACAGCTGATCTCAGTCAGTACACTAAGTCCCCTATAAATATTTATATCATCCCACTTTACCACAAGGTCCTATTTTTAACACGTGTTAGATATGATATTGATAATTCGGTTAAATGTTTATATTCTCTTTTATATAGGCTGATCAAACCTGAGTACTAGCGGCTTGTTTTCTTACAGCCATATGAACTTGAATTCTTATAGTCTTATAATTGTATAAGCAACCAGAAACTTTATAATATTGTTGAGTCTTCGGGCTATGACCTGTGCGGTCCATTCTTCTTCATTTTATGAGAGAGACCAAACTAGAACAATAATTATAATATTAACTGGACCAGAACTATTACCAGATTTACTTATATATATATATCTCATCAGCCAACTGTGGCAATATATTGTCAGCAACACTTGTGTAACTTAAACCTACCGTTTCAGCCACCTGAGGCTAAACAACCTAAGAACTGTATATGTTCTATTTATTCTACATCGGCGATCACCACGCATGAACCTTACTCCACCCAACTGAAGGCATAGATAACTTATTGTATCCAGTACAAATTTAACACCGACTCTAGCGACTCCTGTGAAATTTGCAGTCAGCAACAACGGAGAGTCTGGGGCTGGATTTGGCAAACTTAAATTTGACACTAAATATATATATATATATATATATATATATATATATATATATATATATATATATATATATATATATATATATATATATATATTACTTATTAGTGTATTTCCTTGGAATGCCTGTGACAACTACTGAAGTAATTGCATCTGAAAGTGGCCACTGGGTGTATGTGAATTTAATGAACAGAGAAAGAAACGTATGTCTTTTGTTAACATCATATATATGGTTTCTTATTTCTTTTTTTCTTATCTCAATAATCTGATTAGTCAACGGGATAGTTTACATTAGGAACCTATTCTTTTCCCATACTGACTATTTCATAACTTATTGTTAACCTTTGATCTTTTGGGTTAATTAACCTCTGTTGGGATCGTCCTTTCTTTTCCTTTACTAGAGGGGAGAGCCTATTTGATTAATTTTCATTTTGTCTGTAAACCATAATCTAGTGATGTGTATGCTTATTGTTGTAATCTTTTATTGATAATAAACATTATTAAACCTTTAGTTATCGTGTCGGTCAACCCTTATCCACTATATGTTATTCATAGTTTGTTTTCACGTTCGTGCGTATTTGTCACAGAATTGTGTGCATTTGAGTGTAGTGTAACTTGTATTTTCGTACAAGGAGAGAAAGTGCGTCTGATTTAAATATCGTCGTCCAGATAGGTTGGATTAGATAAATTATTCTACCCAGAGACTGTCCTTTCTCTTACACGATCACCTCGTGATAAAACTATATCTTACCCCTTACTTTCACATTGTCATTACTATCACCTCTGATTAGACAGGGCTATAAACATCTATTACCTATCTGATAAATCATACACGACACTAGACTAGAACAGTAAATATAGATGTTGGTATCTAGACTAGAACAGTAAATACAGATATTGGTACGCAACCAGACGAAACGTAATGGCCTTAAATCCCACCCCCTGCAGACCCAAGTAGAACAGTCCCAACTAAGATGGTTTAGCCATGTCTGCAGAATGGGAGAAGATCGGCTACCACGACAAGCATGGGAAACAAAGAGCCAGGGATCCAGACCCCCAGGACGACCCAGAGTCCGCTGGGAGGACAACATTAGACAATCTTTGAAGGACCGAGGACTAGAATGGAACCAGGCCAGGAGGAAGACAGCCGATAGGATGGTCTGGCGCTCTCTCTCTTCCAAACCTCTACACCTCACGGTAGAAGGGGAACGACTAAGTAAGTATTATTTCAGGTTAGTCTCATATTATTAGACATTATGTCTACACTTGAGCACTTTATTGAGCAAGGGAAATCCCTTGGTAAGACTGGTGAGAAATTGGAAGAATTTGCGACTACTCAATATGCCAAGGCATTGAAGTCAGAAGAAAAGAGACGGAAGTTGGAAAATGAGCAAAAGAAAATAGACGCTGAGAATTTAAAATTGCAAATGCAGGCAGATGAAAGGAAATTCCAGATGGAAATGGAAAAACAAAAAAGAGAGGCTGAAGCTGAAGAGAGAAAAAGAGTAGCTGAGGCTGAAGAGAAAAAGTTAAAAGAGAAGCTGAGGCTGAAGAGAGAAAAAGAGTAGCTGAGGCTGAAGAGAAAAAATTACAAAGAGAAGCTGAGGCTGAGGAGAGAAAAAGAGAAGCCGAGGAGAGAAAAGCGAAAATGGAACACGAAGAAAAACTCTTAGCTTTGGAGTTAGAAATGTTGAAGTTGATAAATATGGGTAATGCTAATGATCCAAATAAGCAATCAACTTCTGATAAGTCAAATGCTACTACTTACAAGGTTAAACTACCTGCTTTCAATTCTTCTAGTGACGATATAACGTTCTATCTGGACAGATTTGAACGGTCATGTCAAACACATAAGGTAGATAATTCACAATATGTTAACCAGTTGTCAGAGATACTTAAAGGTGAAGCTCTGAGTATGTTAAGCATGGTAGATGAGCCTGACAAGAATAATTATGAGGTTGTCAGGGCGGCCTTGTTAAAGAAATATCAGCTTAACGAAGACGTCTATCGTCTTCAATTCAAGAATATGTTGCCAGAAACTGGAGTAGAATTCTCAGAATTCATTTCAAAAATACGACTTACGTTTACACGATGGATTGAGCTGTCTAAAACAGAACATACATTTGAAGCCCTTATGAACTTATTACTTCGAGACAAAGTTATGTCATCTGTCAATGAGTCTTTTCTTGCTTTTCTTCATGAGCGTAAACCTAAGAATATAAAAGAAATGGAAGAATATTGTTGCCAGTATGTCACTGCGCACCCTCATGTAACTATTAGCAACTCTAAAGTGAAGGAAGGTTTGCCAATTGCTTCTGCAGCACTATATGGACCAAACTTCCTTCGTAAATTTCAGGGTGCTCAACAAAACTTTAATAAGAAGAGTAAACATAATTATACTCAAAATCAAGGCAATCAATCATATAATGGTTCTTCCTCGAAGAACTGTAGATGATCTGATAGTCCCCGTTATTTTGGGCCTAATAATTATAGACATTTTCGCAAAAGTAGTCACAATAGAAGCTATCAAAACCATTCTTCTCCGAGACAACAAAACCAAACTCATAGATGTTCTCATCAATGTAGAAATGACAATAATAACTATGGAAACTGGGATGCAAACCAGGACAATAGTTATAGTAGAGAATACAGTGATAATTTCAGAGGGAATAATAATCGTGGTAGATCTCAAAACAACAAAAAGAGATACCAGCAGGCAAACTCTGTACAACAAGAGTCTCACGGAGCCTGTAAACAGGTTAATGATAATTTTTTTTTTCGTACGCCCGCTAATACTCGAGGCGAAATCTCAGGTTATTATTATTGTCTAACCTGACATTGATTTTACGTGAGTATCCCTTTTTTCTTGTACAGAGACAGGTGTCCCTCGCCATTCAGGCAAATACTCGCCGATTTCGGAGGTATCCATTACAGCTGGGTCGGCTCAGGAGCCGCCAGTCCCTGGTCGACGACATTCCTTTAAATGTCCTCGCCAGGTCTCGAGTTAATCCAGTCCAATTCCCGGTCGACGAAAAATCCTCAAATGCCGTCACCCGGGTTTGATCCTGGATCACCCGGTCGCCAGAGCGGTGTGGTAACCACTACGCTAGCGCGGCTCCCGTTAATGATAATAAAAACTCTAAAGCTGTCACTTGTTCTGCTTTTGATTTTGGTAGAGCAACTGAATGCCCCCAATGCACTACATTGTTCGAGCCGACTACAGCAACTACCTTGAGCTGTGGTCACCCTCTTCCCGCTCTTCCTGCTGCAGTTGCGCATGACGGGAGAGGATCTCTTATCTTACATAAAGGTCTAGTAAATAATAATCCAGTCTCAGTCCTTTTTGATTCTGGATGTACTACTATCGGAGTTAAGCAATCTCTTGTAGATCCCTCCTGTGCTACAGGAAAGTTGGTCAAATGTGTGACATTTGGTGGCACTTTGGAAAAATATCCAACTGCCATAATTCACATTGCTACTCCCTTCTTTACAGGAGATGTCCACGCGTGTCTTCTGCCGAATCCTATTGCGGATCTTATCATCGGTCGTATTCACGGAGTTAGGGAATGTACCCCGCAGCAGATTGCTGCTTGGGAAGAACTAAATATCCAAGCTACAAATGCAGTGGTCACAAGAGCACAAGCTCTTAATATGCCTCAAACTTCATCAACTGAAATTAATGAAGTGCATAGCCAAGATAGTCACTTGGTTATTTCACATGACTCTTTCATAAAATTGCAAGAAGAAGATCCTTCTTTAAAAAAATTCTTCATTCTGGCTAAGAAAGGTGATCCAAATCAGAACACAAATCGCAAATCTTGGATTACTATGAAGAACGGCGTACTAGTGCGTATGGTACAAGACTCGACTACGTCCACTCATTCACAAATTCTTGTGCCCAAGAGTATGAGAGTCTAAATTTTACAACATGCTCATGACTCGCAGAGTGCTGGACATATGGGTTTTTCCCGTACCAAGTCGAGAGTTCTTGTGTCTTTCTTTTGGCCATTCGTGAATAAAGACATACGTCTTTATTGCCGATCTTGCAAAATATGTCAAGAAGTCAAATCTAGAGGTCCACGACATGCAGCACCTATTCAGGCTGCAGACATTCCTATGCGGCCGTTTCAGAAAATGGCAATATATATTATTGGCCCTTTTAGGATCAAGTCGGCCAGAGGACATCAATTTATCCTAACATGCGTCGACATGTGCACACGTTGGCCAGAGGCTATACCACTTAAGAGCATCTCTACTGCTGATATCGCAGACGCTCTTTGGCTGATATTTTCTCGTTTGGGATTCCCCAGAGAAATATTGTCAGACCATGGTACCCAACTTATATCAGACACTATGTCGCAGGTAATGTCTACTCTGCGGATTAAAAGGTCTCTTAGTAGTATTTATCACCCAATGTCGAATGGGTTAGTTGAACGTTTGAATAGAACACTCAAGACTTTACTTAGGAAAATAACTGAGGATTATCCTCAGGATTGGGACAGGGTTTTACCCGCAGCTCTCTTTGCTTATAGAGAGGTTCCCAATGAACACACAGGGTTTTCTCCTTTTGAACTTGTCTTTGGCGCGAGATCGCGTGGTCCTATGTCTTTGCTTCATGATCTTATAACTGCTGATAATATTGATAATGATGACACTCAATCTTCACATGAGTATGTCATTGCTCTGAGGTAAAAGATTATCGAAGCATGCAAACTAGCAACTTCTTCATCCGAATTTGCTAAAGAAAAGGCAAGGCAATTTGCAAATAAGAATAGATGCCTACGACAACTTTGTCCAGGTGACAAAGCACTCGTTCTACTCCCTTGTAGGGAGAACAGACTTCTTATTGCTTGGAGAGGTCCGTATACTATAGTCTCAAGAATTTCCGATGTCGACTATGTTGTCGATATTGATGGAAAGCATAAAACTTTCCATATAAACATGCTCACGGAATTTCATGAACGACCAGACTATTTGCAGCCTATTTTCCAGGCGACGGAAGATTCTCCAGTCCCACATGGTCATTACTCATCCCTGTCGGTTATACAGGATGACGAAGCTACTTTCTCAGATGTCAATCTTCCTCTTCCTGTGATTCCACTTCATTCTACGGAATCATGGAAAAACGTTATTGTTTCTCCTAATCTATCTACTGAGGAACACCGACAAGTCTCTTCTATGTTACAAACGTTTCAGGATGTCCTTACCGGCATTCCTGGATACACACATGTCATTGAACATGACATAATACTTACTGACCATAATCCTATCAGAGTCAGACCTAATTTAATACCTATTCATTTTCAGTCACAAGTCGAAAAGGAATTGGATGAAATGATACAATTGAAAATAATTGAACCATCCACTTCAGCATACTCTTCGTCCATGGTTATTGTTCGAAAGAAAGACAATAACATACGACTTTGCGTTGATTATCGCAAACTGAACCAAGTTACGAAGTTCGATGCTGAACCTATGCCTTCATTAGAAGATCTGCTAAATAAGCTTTCTAATTCTCGATTCTTTACCAAACTCGACTTGTCGAAAGGCTATTGGCAAGTTCCATTAACTGAACGCGCCAAACCTCTTACTGCTTTCTCAACACCTAGGGGTTTGTTTCAATGGAATTGTATGCCTTTCGGCCTTATGAACGCCCCTGCTACTTTCGTACGCATGATGCATCGTATTCTCTCATATCGTTCAGACGTCATAGCATACTTGGACGATATCTGTCTCTTTAGTGATTCTTGGGAAGATCACTATCTGGGTTTATATGAATTGCTGTCAACTCTACGTGAGTACAATTTGACTGCAAAACCCTCTAAAGCCTATGTAGGGTTTAGTGAGATCTCTTTCCTGGGTCACCGTGTTGGTCATGGTCTCTTGAAGACAGAAGACCATAATATCTCTAAGATATTAAACATTTCTGTTCCTAAGACGAAAAAACAAGTACGTAGTCTCTTAGGTTTAATACAATTTTACGGACGATTCATTCAGAATCTATCCTCTATTATGGCACCTCTTTCAACCCTATTGAAGAAAGGTTAGCCTAATCTGGTTCGTTGGTCCCAAGAATGCCAATCTTCATTGGACCAGATTAAAACTTTATTTTCATCACCCCCTATCTTAAGGTTACCTACTATTGATAAGACTTTTGTTCTTCGAAGTGACGCCTCATCCACTGGGATCGGGGCAGCACTAATGCAGGAGTATTCAGAAACTCTGCATCCGGTGATGTATATTTCTAGGAAACTGAATGCGGCGGAAAGGAATTACTCGGTTCTAGACCGTGAATTGTTGGCTATGGTTTGGTCAATTCTCAAGTTACAAAGATTCCTTCTGGGCGCGCATTTCATTGTGGAAACCGACCAAAAAGCTCTTACAGCTATTCAGAGTAAAAACTTGAAGAGCTCGAGATCCACTCGATATGCCATTGCTCTTCAACCTTTTCATTTCACGGTACGAGCTATCCGTGGTTCGGATAATGTGGTGGCAGACATTCTGTCCAGATGCCCACATGATTCCACTTAACTTTTCTGTCCTATATTTCCTGATACACTTCGGAATTTATGATAGTTCTATACTATAATATATCAGCACATCTGTTTTTACTTTACGTGAATTCATGGTTTTGTGCTGTATGATTTGCTTTCTCTGTTACCGTCTTTGGTATAACGGTAGAAGGCTTAGTTAGCAATATAAGGGCCGAAAGTTCTCACGGCCACAATTTATACTTAACAATGTATTTTGATTACTGTATATTAGAGAATTTTACGGTTATCGAATAGATTTGTGTTATTTGTATTTTCTTAGCAATCATTGATGTTGGAGAGAATCTGTACATTTTGTCAACCATGACGTATTGTGAAGTCCTTACCTACTCTTGGAACGACTCATTAGATGTGCACTCTTAGTCTATGACCTGATCTTCATGGATCATCGACTTAATTAATATTATGTATAATACATTATGTCAAAATATTATTACATGTTTACATAATGTAATTTTTCATTGTTAAAATGATTATATCTCTTTAATGCGGTATGTTAAGATAATGACACCGCTGTTTTGATGATATTCCATTGCAAGCTTTAGAGATAACATATTTGATGTCAGATAAATTGATATGTATATAACTTTTGCTTGCACTATAACTTTGCCAGCACTGTAGTGTACGTTGGTGGCACCTCCCTGGAATTGTATATACTTAGAGAAATGATTTCTCTAATGTTATGAAATTTTTTTCACCTGACGCTTCATGCGTCGACTTTGCCTCACATTAGGCATAGTAATTTTTTGTGATACTTATCGACCGCGCATCATTCGTGCGTTATGAGCCTGTTGTATCTTGCTCTGGATGTATTTTTTTTTAAATGTTTCTTTTTTTTTTTTCCTGTGAGGGTGTGGTAAGCTGTTGCGCACATATTTTGCTGTGTTGATAACATGCTTATATTTTGCCAAATATTTGTATACATTAATTTTGTGGATTCCTTATCTAAGGGGCATAACTCATGTTTTTCTGAGGTGGTATTTTACAGTGGTTGTTACCCCCTCTTGTGTCTTAACCTGGCGATCTATTGTTAGAAATGGTGTCTGGTTGCCGGTCCATATATGGCCATGTATAGTCAGTTTTTCTTGGAATGTTTGGCAACTAGAGTCGATGCTTATCCCCTGTCCATATAAGGCTCGATGGTCAGTCTTGGTCTTGGTATTTGCCCTATTTGAGTTTCGCTCAGAAGGTCTTGCGTTTATACGCATGCGTCAAGTTTGAGGATGTTTAAGAAAGACTTCCGTTCGGGGGTCAAGCAGGAAATTGTGTAGGGTCTGGACGTGTGATTTTGTTTTGACCCGAGTTTTCATATCATGGGGAAGGAAGTCCTTCGTGTGTTTTTTGACTGAGAAGTCTATCAGAATATTTCCCCCATATTGTGTTTTCCTAAACGTCTAGGAGACAGATTCTGTTGTGGTGTTTTTCGGAAGGTAATTGCTCTTGTAACATTTCATTGATAGCCAGCTTTAGACTGACATTTTGTTTAACTGCTTGCTGACTCTTTCCGCTGGGCGGGAAGGAGTCTTTGTTATTAATAATGCAACTTACGAATCATTGATATTGGGTTGGTTTATGCCCGAAGAACACTGGAGATGTACTTTGTATTCCGCTATGTCGGCGGTATCACCTTGAGCAAGGTTTGATAAAGGAATACCACGGAGGCCATTGTGAATTGTATTCAGGGCTCGCCATGTTGCGGCCTGCTGTAGTCAAGAATAGTATCTGACTTATTAATGTCGGAGTAGGGCGAAGCCAAGCCTACAGATATATATATATTTAAAACCCGTTCCAGTGCGGGGTTAATTCTATACAGCTGAATCAAGAGATGCAGATTGATGGCAGAGCTGTGAGATAGACAGCCTGCCTATGACTTATTTATGCCAGCTATATTATTCGCCATGTATATGCTGTAATGCCGTCATGTATCGTCAAACGGCTGTTTATATTATGATGAACGTCAATTGTCTTGTATCGTCAATAAATCCACGAAACGTCAGCTACTGTCCGCAATTACTGACTTCTACATGTGGTTGTGTGGATGGACTGTGACCTGTCAGAACCTTTACACGCATTCGCTCCCATCTACTGATGTTTACCCATCTATATATCACACCAACCACACCTTTCTTGAAGCACTATATAACTTAAGCGCCTACACACTTGAGAGTGAGTTTGTGTGACACCTTGTCAGTACCTCACAACATTGTCTCCAGGTCGACCTGACACTCACTCACCTACGCAGCACTTTACACCTTCGATATCTGAGCAAGACCTGTATTATGATGGTGGCCTACTTCTACGTCAAGAATAGCCTATAACATAGAACCATACCGACGAGAAAAGCTTTTTTCCTCACTGTTTTAACCTGTATGTAATGTGTTATAGTGGAACACAAACATATATAAATAAATAATTGCTGAGCTTAAAATTGTATACGTAAACAAAAAACAAAAACAAAAGTGTTAAAAATAAGAACTAGACGTACTCAATGAATCTAAAGAGAGACTTGCTGCCACTGATTTTCAACGATTTTCTGGAACGTAAATGTCGTATCTCTCGTGCCAAAGGTGCCAGGTTCGATTCGCAGTACCGACAAGCTCCAGTATACCCAGTTGTAAATGGATACCTGACTTTGCTCTTCAGTTAGAGAAGGAAACGGCACCATTGAAATGAACTGGTTGTCACGGAGTGTTTTGGGGGTATTTTGCATGTATGAATGTTCCCATGTTCCAGTGGGAGTTTATTAGTCATTTGAGTTGTTTGAGTTGGAAATGCTTGCCTTGTAATATTTTAGTTACAAGCAATGTTGTGAGCAGAGATCAAGACAAGCTGCTAGCTATAGTTAGGCGTGAATGAAGATCAGTGGAGCGTGGAAGGTTTTCACGTGTTTGATGAATACGAATGAAAGGGGTCAGTTAGAGAGAGAGATGTGTGTGGGGTCAGTAGTGTGTTGAGTTAGAAGAGAGTTGAGTCAGTAGACAGGAGACAGCGAAGAGCGTAGAGAAGAGAAAGGTGGATGTCTATAGTAGTGCGCGAGGAGAGGGCCAGAGTTGTCAGCAGATTTATGTAGTAGCCTATTTTGTGGCTGTAGTTATTCTGAGGATCAGAGTGATCGTAGAATACTCGGGATTTGTTATGTCTTTAATATTTGTAATGATTGATATGATTGTTGGAGTTGGTGTATTTACTCCTTAGACAGTGAGCTAGACAAGTGGTGTATAAGTGTTGTCTGACTTTCTACATCCACCCACATACACCCTACTCTTCACACTGGTCACCCCACCTCTCGATGCTGGACCTAGTATAGTATCTACGGCAGTATCTGCTATGGGAATACCTTTACCTTTTATCTGAATTGACAGCGAATGTCTGCTGAAGTGTGAAGTCTGCTCTCTCTCTCTCTCTCTCTCTCTCTCTCTCTTTCTCACCCCCTCTCTCTCCCTCTCGCTTTCCTCTTCCCTCTCTCTCTCTCTCACTTTCTAAAATTATTTTTTGGCGATATTTGTCAACACCAGGATAAATTAGGCGCAACTATTTTCCCTACCGTCGTCTAAGCTTCGTACAGATTTAAACGGTTATGAAACACGCTCTGCAATCTTGCACCGCATCCTATATTTAGCATTTTAAGTCCAAACTTCTACTTCTACAAATTTATAGTAATAAAAATGGGAATTTCATAAATATTCATACTTAATTTAGAATCTAAATGATTTCGCTATTACTTATAAATAAATTTGTTAAGAACGACACATTTGAAAACACGCCATTTTTGATGCAACCGACGAGGCCTCACCTGATCGAGATACGGCGTACCTCCGGTTGAGAACCACAGACCTATACTGTACCGTTATTCTGAAAGTCGAGGAAGTTGAGGGGAACTGCGGTAAGACGTGGAGTACAATGGATGGGTGTGAAAAAAAAATCGAAAAAAGGTGATTCGTCTTACGAGGACAAAAGACAAAGAAAATAGCCAACGTTACGGCCACAAGCTTTCGTCAGGGAAAGGAAAGAAGTGAAGACTAGATAGGACAAATAAGAACCTAAATAAATATAAAAATTAAACCTAGGTACTTCCCTGAAGGCATCGAAGTCCTAACACTTTTGCTGTAAGCAAACGTTGCTGCAAAACCTATATTGACCAAACAGGCAAACGACTTGGGGACAGATTCAGCCAGCACTTGAATGACATTTCTCAGCAAAAATCCACACCAGTTTCCATACACTTTAATGGTCCTGACCACCATGGTCCCATCGACATCCAGGTCACGGCGATCAGATCCTGCTCCTCTGACACTGCTAGCCGAGAACACATAAGAAAGGGAAGTGATTGCGTCATTAATGGGCTGAGTTGCCCACTGTATACTTCCGGTGTTATCTTGTGTTTCGCACTGATGACTAGTCAGTAAAAGCATCCTTTAGATGCCTAGCTGGCCGTGGGGTTAGTGTGATTCGATGGTATAGCTAGGCGGAGTTGTCGTACGGAAGGTACGGGGTTCGAACCCTGGGTAAGCCACTCACGTCTGTTGTTTTTCTGTTGTCTAAGTGTTCTACTTCTTTATTTCTTACGAGTGCCTGAAAACATACCTTTATGTTTGTCTAATATTAATTTACTAGCCGAGAACAGCTTGAGAACCGTCTTATCCACCGCATGGTGTGTCTAAAACCAGCTGGTCTTAATTAACACTCTACACACATTTGTCTGAGGTCACCCTTTCCTCTCGTCTTTTATTTTGACTCTTTCCACTCTTATCCTATTTTTCTATTCTTCTGCAGCGGGATTAAGTTTAATTCGCATCGAGGGTAAATTCTGAAGGTAGATGGGATGATGGAATAGGAAAAAGGGGATACATAACTATGTGTTGGGAAACTCAATAAGCAGAGGATATTTGTTTCTATTCCTTTACCATACTAGTTGGTGGTACCAGTTGAGGGTACAATTTCTGGAACAAGAAGGGTACAGGGGGCCTGTAGTCGAAGCTAGATACCATCATCAGATCAGATATAAGTTAACAAGTGCCCTGCCCAATGCAGCATTGTTCTTGACTTCTGAATATCTTATGAATACTCCCTTGAGATAGAGGCATCATCATCCTTCTATTTACAACACTGCCAAGAGTAATTTTGTGTGAAAGTAGACACCTTTGAAGAACCATATTAGATATGGAGTTTTGGCCACTGTTGGACCACTACTACAAAGCAGGGGAGGCAATTCCGTGACACTGTTAAACAGCATTGTTAACATACGGCTGTGGAGAGACATGACGATCTACCCAGTTGGCTTAGTACTTGAAGACGAAGAGTTCAATCTTGAATTATTAAAACATCTTTATGTAAATCACACATAATGTAATAACTGCTTAACGATCCCGTTACTCGCCCATTGAGGCACATTGGGAATATGGTGTTAGGCCCACATTTTCTTGACCATCGGCACACGACGGCCGCCTTAACCTTCCCAGAAGTTGCTCTGGTACCCAATTGGGGCTGAATCGACCTAAAAAAATTCCACCTCATCTGGGGATCGAACCATAGACCACTGAGCTAGGAAGCCAGTGCACTAACCACTATGCTTCCGCGGCTCCCTGTAGAGCCCTTTTCGTAGACCTCTACACTCCTTTACAGATGAAGGTAGTATCATATTATTAAATATGTCGTCCTACCTCTGTAATAACTTTGCGCACCGACTCACATGAGAGTAAGTCTTATTGGTGAGTTTGATTTCATTAGCGCACGGTTGTGCACTAAGGCGTATAGGGGGTTATGCAGACCGCACGTGTATCTAGACAGTCAGTCTACGTCATAGCTGGGGTTGAGAAGTTTAATGCCCAAGGATCAGTCCATTGATTCTTGGCGTTCGAACCCGTGTTGCGGGTATATTTTTATTGTGTATGACCGTCCGTCTGTTAGCAAGATGAGGACTCGGGTCAACAGTATTCTAGTGATATTTCTTGGGAAAAGAAGCAAGTATGATTTTAGATAACTATGTATTTCGTTCTCATGTAGACGTCTAGTTGTACCAATGACGTATTGGTGCAAAATGGAGTCTTACTTGAAACTTATTATATGAATTGTAAAGCCGACGGATTCCGACGTTAGGATCATCCAGGATTGGCTTGATATATATTTATGATATAAAATCAGTATTCGGCCGTTACGAATACGTACCCCGCAAAGCAGAGGTGACTCAAGTATTTGCTATATCTAAGCTATGATGCCACGAAGGTCGTGGGCAGAAAAGTATATTATTGTTATTCTTCATTGATTGAAAATAAGAGGCCAGTACTAAAAGGAGATACGTAGTATCGGAACATTATATGATATATAAAAGACCTGACAAGGTTCTCCGTCATTGCCAAGGTCATAGGACAGTGGAAGATTGACATATCTTATATAACTGCCTCATTTGTTTAATTGGATGCCATGTTATGAACACTGTATAACTAGTCTGACGTTACTTAAGAGGTTATCTTAAGGAACGAATTAACTGTAATTTGAAATATGAAAACTTACGTTGTGTGCTGTCCAGTGAACGTCAACCATCCGTCGTCAACATTGAATGTTCGTCTAGTCAACTGTATGATGTCAAATAAATTGAATGAACTATACACCTTCTTGGCATTAGTTGATATGCCCATGGTTGGAAGTTCAAGTTGACTTTTTACTACTTGGTTCAGAAATTATCCATTCGCGTTATGTCAAGTAGACAGATTCAACAAACCCATTTTCACACTTTCAAACAACAACAAACGGACTCCAACAGTATGGCGGCCCAGTGTGGTTTGAAAAAATAGCCAGTTTTCAAGAGCGGAAACGAACTTCAGTCTACAATCAAAACTCGGTTGAAAAGAAATATGGTATCTTTCAAGGCGACAACATCCTGGACCTTGCAGCACTTCTAACGGTCATCCCAAGTCAAGGACAACCCAGGGACTTCAACTGTCAAGTTTCGACATTGGACTCTGGCTTTATATTTCGTCAAATAGATGTCTCATACATGCAGTCCTGGATGCGAGGGATATTTTTTTGTTAGCCGGTTGAGATAAGTAAAAAACGTCGTGTTGTGATTACACCGTTTTACGTGTAGCTGCATCTTATCTAGTAATATGTCCACTGTTTCTTTATTCATGTTGCATGTTCTATGTTCAATGTTTTTTGTGAGAGTTTGGGAATGGCGACTTAGGACGGGAAAATACCAGTTTCGCCACAGGTCCGTCTTGAGTGTTCTGTAGGGTATTATTTTGCAGACTTCCCTCAGTGGAATGTTCCTATGCGTGAGCATAGAAGGATCTTTGGTCCACTGTGTCTGGTAGTCTGTGACACCTGACTGTTAGTTGTAGCGTCAAGTTTTAATCGTTGTTTTTGGTAGTTATTTTACTCGTACCTTAGTTTTATGATGTATTTTGTATGTGATTATTGTCCTTCTAACCTGACTGTCGTTCAGTTTCTTACACCATTGATGTCTATACACTGTGTTGTCAACTGTCTTGTGTATTATCTGATCGTAGATGTCATCGTAATTTTTACGACATTCTATTTTAGTTCCACATTTTTATTTTTGTTGATTTCTACGACTGTTTTCATTTGTCTTGATTATCGTGTCGTGTCAGTATTGTGCTATTGTCTGTCACGTTATTGCTTTCATACCATTTCATGTTATAAATTACTTTATTAATTATTAATATAATTGCCTATTATATGACTTGATTTTACCGTTCTAGGACAGGAACGAAGACCACTTGGTATAGTAACACTTATTAGAGTGAAAAAAATTATTAGACATAATGGATATTTTGGATCATTTTCTCCGGGAGGGAGATAGAATAGGTAAATGGGGTTCAATGTTGTGAAGAATATGCCATTGAACATTTCTTACTTCAAATTACCCAGGATCTCAAGAATTTTGCTTTTCTTAGGTGCAAATATGGCTTTTCACAAGAGAAAGCAGTGAGACTTGCTAAATTATTATCCACCATTTTTTATGATGAAGGAAAAATAACTACTCAAGACAGTAGTGTTATTGAGGTGGATGAGTTGAAGAAAACCATAACGAAGCACAAGGGTAGGGAGATTGCCCTTACGAATGAGCTGCTACAGCAAAAAGGAGAATATGAGAAGAAGTTGTTGGCTATAGATTTTGAAAATGCTGAGTTGAAGAATAAAGTGACGGTGTTGATAGAGGATAATAAGAAATTTCACGACTCTTCTTTTAGGCAGAAAAGAGAGTTAGATAATGAGGTGACCTCCTTAATGAACATACGTTTCGAAGAAGAAAGTGACGATGAAAATAAACCTATTGCTATTAATACTACTTTGCAGATAGATTGCAATACACACGTGGCTCAAATTCAGAGCCTGACATCTGAGGTAACTCTTTTGAGAGAAAAGTGTAATATGGAAAAAACGATGGAACAAAACATGAAAGTTTTGGATAAGAAGGTAGCAGATCTTACCTTGGCAAATCAAGAACTCAGGAATCTGCTATGTCATCAGGAGAAAGTGTCTCAGGAAAAACTGATAAATATTGAAAAATTACTCATGGAGAAAAATGAGTTAGAGAATGAAGTACGCTCAGTAAAAAAATTACTTGACAAGGGGAATAAGGTCATTGAAGAATTTGATAAGTTAAATATGACTATAAAGACAGACTGTCATGCTCATTTGGCTCAGATTCAAGAACTTACATCTGAGATTCCTCTTTTGAAATTAAGGGTTGAGGAGCTTACGAATAGCCATCAAAATGCCATTGAGGCACTTGAAAGAGAAAAGGCCATTAATAAAGAACATGTCAGGAAACACACTATCGATGTTGAACATCTAACTCAAACTGCTGCTGCAGAACTCGAAGTTAAAGATTTAAATATTATGAATGGGATTGCTAGAGAGCTAGAACTATTCAAAAGGAATTATGAGAAGTTGAAGTCAGATTATGTAGAGTTGAAAATAGAAGCTGAAAAACAGAAAAAATTGATAATGAATCTTAGAGATAGAAAAGTCAGAAAGGGAAATAACAAGAATTGCAATTCTTTTAAAGGGAAACAATTTTGTCAAACTTCTCTATATAATGTATCTTCTAGCCAATCTCACAGATCACGAGATTTTCATCAAAATAATTTTGGAAATAATCAAATCAATAATTATCATCATATTGGGAAATTTAGATTACAATCTTTCAATAACAGACAAGGTTATCAAAATAGACATAATAGTCAATGGCACAATGGTAATAGTCATACTAACCGTGATTTTAACGTAAACAAAATTGCAAATACTAGCACTTTTGGGGATAATAATCAGAATCGATCGCGTCGAAGAGATAGATCGTCGAGTAATACACGTAGACATTCTAATGTTGCTTTGAGTGATACACATTCAAACAAGGAACAGGATAATAATGTTAATGCACATAGTGCTATGTCATGTTCTCTGGATTTCGAACAGGTCAAGTCTTGTGATGAGGGTAATACCCCATTCCAGCCCAGGGCGATCACGACGCCACGATGCGAACATGTGTTGCCCAGTCTACCATCGGCTTGTACGGCCACGTCAGCTACTGACTATGGAACAGGAAGCCTTAAATTAAATAAGGGTTTTTTAAATTCCACTCCATGCTCTCTTTTATTTGACTCAGGTTGTAGCACAATCGGTGTACGGACTTCGCTGGTCGACCCATCATGTGCTACTGGCCAGACCGTGCAGTGCGTGACTTTTGGAGGGACCGTGGAGATTTTTCCTACAGCTATAGTTAACCTTCATACACCATTTTTTTCAGGAAAAATTCACGCATGCCTTCTTCCTGCACCTATAAGTGATATTATACTTGGCCGCATACATGAGGTTAAAGAGTGTACCCCACAGCAGATTGCTGATTGGGAAGAGCGAAATATACATGATACCCGTGCATTTACGACTATTCCTACATTTGTTTCACATACACATATTACTAAATTGCTATGTAATGATAAGATCTTGGAATCTAGCAACGAAAATTATTCCATTGTTCATTACGCCACTGTTGCTAATGCATTACAGCCTTTACGACATGCGTCCATTCTTAATAAGGATATTAAGGTTTCAACGCAACCTGTGAAGACTAGTAAGTCATTCCGGGGGACATATACCTTCCCTCGACTTGATGAGCAGGCAACTGATCGTAAGAAAAAAGTTACGTTTGAGAAAAAGGAAAATGATGTTCCTAATAAAAATAAGAGTAGTTGTAACTCCGTTGGGAAAATTAATACCAATAAGGTTGCCAGTAAGATTTTAACTTTGCCCAGCAAGCAGGTGTCTACGACATGCCGTACACCTACACATTTGTCTGGCATAAATAGTAATAATCAAGTACAAAAGTATGGTACATTTAAGAATAATCCTACAGGTATAAATAATAAATATTATAATATACCTAAGAGGACTAATGTTACCCATCAACCTTGTTCACATTCTTGTGACTACGGTACCACTTATATTGGTAGAGGTGCATCTTCTCGCACCATCCTTGTGCAAAATCTGCCACAGCGAACTAGTTGGCAAGCACTAGGAGATTTTCTCAACCACACGGCAGACGTTAGGTTCGTGCGTCTGTTACCTCATACCAATAACAGGTATGGTGACGCCGTGGTTACTTTTAGGACCAGTAGAGATGCTCGCATGGCTATCGAGCGGGACAATGGTGTGTATTTCCACCACCATTCTCTCCGATTACAATTGGTTCCCGATTCTGCGTCACGCAGATAGTAACCTACGGATATTTGATTTTGATTTCACATTCTTTGATGACTCAGCCTATGCAGTCATCATCTCTTTCTTGTAATAGTTACTTGTTCTTTTTCTAGTTCTCATGAACTATTCCTATGGAATTTTATGCCTTTCGGGTTAGTTAACGCTCCTGCCACGTTCGTACGCATGATGCGTCGAATCCTATCTCATCATCCCAACGTCATTGCGTACATAGACGACATTTGTCTTTTCAGTGACTCATGGGAAGAGCATTTAGAAGGATTAAACTCATTACTGTCCACGTTACAAAATCATAATTTAACTGCTAAGCCATCAAAGGCATTTGTGGGTTTCCACGAGATTTCTTTTTTGGGACACCGTATTGGTCGCGGTATGTTATACACAGAGGACAGTAATGTTTCCAAAATCCTTAACATCTCCACACCTAAAACAAAGAAACAAGTGCGATCTCTATTAGGACTAGTACAATACTATGGGAAATTCATACCACATCTTTCGTCCATTACTGCTCCTTTCTCTTCATTACTTAGGAAAGGTGCAGCTAACGTGATTCGGTGGTCTAACGAACATCAAATCGCGTTGGATATCATAAAGAAATTTTTTTCTAATCATCCTGTTTTAAGGTTACCTAACGAGAATTTGCCATTTGTATTACGCAGCGATGCTTCTAATTACGGCGTGGGAAGTGTCTTACTACAAGAATATAATGGGACCTTGCATCCAGTTCTCTATGTGTCACGGAAGTTAACTCCAACTGAACAGAATTATTCAGTTTTAGATAAAGAACTTCCCGGCTTGTATGGTCAATAAATAAACTTCAGAGATATCTGCTTGGATCACACTTTATTGTGGAATCAGACCAAAAAGCTCTTACTGCACTCAACACAAAGGACGTAAAATCTGCCAAATCTACCAGGTATGCGATCGCGTTACAACCATTTAATTTCACGATTCGATCCATACCTGGCACACAGAATGTTCTCGCTGACATCTTGTCGAGATGTCCGAATGAATCGAATTAGCAGCTACGCACTTAAGACAACTGAACTTCGACACTGACAGTTCGTCGATTGTAACTTTTTCATGTAATACCTCGATTATAAGAGTCATTAACAATCAGTCAAGTGAAATCTACAATGCTTATGTATTAAAATAACATGGAACGTTAAGTTATATGACTATCTTTGTGAAAATAAAAGTCACTTAATTATGACATTGAAGGGAAAATAACGTTGGAAAAGTATTATATTTTCTCACAGAAATAACATTTCAAACACTTGGATTTTCTTCGTGGAACTGAATTTGTTATATTATAAACTGTTCACTAACAGGAAAATGGAACTTTCGTTATTTAAGGAACTAATAACACTATTAAAGTGAAATAAACGAATTTATTTGATTATTAAACTTGGATATTTAGTTAGTTAACATAATGATTAATGTAATTAACTATACAATATTTAAGTAGATTTATTAATATCGGTATTTAAGCACATTAATTTAACATTGGTAATTTAATTAGTACCACAAAATGACTTAGAGACACAGTTAAGTGCGTTGATCTTATACGTGTTTAAATTGTATTCTTTCATTTTTATTCATTTTTTTCACTTGTCATTTTAAAGACATATCCATCACTTTTCTGTTTATTCTTTGGTTTCTCATCATTTCTTTTCATTTGCGTTTACATTTGTGTTAATTCAATATTTCTACATATGTTATTTTATTTCCTTTACCACATTGTACCAAAGGTGGTCAATTGTGGATGTATGCTTTTATGCATATCTTTTGTTCATTTGAGTTGAATGGAATTTCATATTTGATTATTTTTATCATGATATATTTGTAAAAATGGTAATATGTAAACTTGAATCACCTCTAGTGTCGAGTATTAAAGAAAAAAATTAATATAATTAATTTTTTTGGGGGGATTGGTAAGGAATCTGTAGAGCCCTTTTCGTAGACCTCTACACTCCTTTACAGATGAAGGTAGTATCATATTATTAAATATGTCGTCCTACCTCTGTAATAACTTTGCGCACCGACTCACATGAGAGTAAGTCTTATTGGTGAGTTTGATTTCATTAGCGCACGGTTGTGCACTAAGGCGTATAGGGGGTTATGCAGACCGCACGTGTATCTAGACAGTCAGTCTACGTCATAGCTGGGGTTGAGAAGTTTAATGCCCAAGGATCAGTCCATTGATTCTTGGCGTTCGAACCCGTGTTGCGGGTATATTTTTATTGTGTATGACCGTCCGTCTGTTAGCAAGATGAGGACTCGGGTCAACAGTATTCTAGTGATATTTCTTGGGAAAAGAAGCAAGTATGATTTTAGATAACTATGTATTTCGTTCTCATGTAGACGTCTAGTTGTACCAATGACGTATTGGTGCAAAATGGAGTCTTACTTGAAACTTATTATATGAATTGTAAAGCCGACGGATTCCGACGTTAGGATCATCCAGGATTGGCTTGATATATATTTATGATATAAAATCAGTATTCGGCCGTTACGAATACGTACCCCGCAAAGCAGAGGTGACTCAAGTATTTGCTATATCTAAGCTATGATGCCACGAAGGTCGTGGGCAGAAAAAGTATATTATTGTTATTCTTCATTGATTGAAAATAAGAGGCCAGTACTAAAAGGAGATACGTAGTATCGGAACATTATATGATATAAAAGACCTGACAAGGTTCTCCGTCATTGCCAAGGTCATAGGACAGTGGAAGATTGACATATCTTATATAACTGCCTCATTTGTTTAATTGGATGCCATGTTATGAACTGTATAACTAGTCTGACGTTACTTAAGAGGTTATCACTCTTAAAGGCCGGAACGACGCTGGTAGCGTACATCCGCAAAACCCCTAGAAGCCGAAACGACGTTGGGAACGTCACTTTTGTGTTCTGTGAAATTTGTTCCGTATTTTCGTTATGACTCATAACTGAATACTATATGTAGAATATCACTAAAAATCCTTCATATTCTAATTCTACATTCATTTATCTTTACTGTGATGTATAATATGTGTGTCTTTGTTGTGTAATAACTCAGAAACTTTAGAATTTATAAAGTTACTGCTTTAAGGTACACAAATAATTCTGGCAAAACTGATGAAAAAATTCCGGCCTGCAAGAGTTAAGGAACGAATTAACTGTAATTTGAAATATGAAAACTTACGTTGTGTGCTGTCCAGTGAACGTCAACCATCCGTCGTCAACATTGAATGTTCGTCTAGTCAACTGTATGATGTCAAATAAATTGAATGAACTATACACCTTCTTGGCATTAGTTGATATGCCCATGGTTGGAAGTTCAAGTTGACTTTTTACTACTTGGTTCAGAAATTATCCATTCGCTTTATGTCAAGTAGACAGAACCAACAAACCCTTTTTCACACTTTCAAACAACAACAAACGGACTCCAACACTCCCCCACTCAAAACTGCTTACTTACAAAAAACATATTAATAATTTTAAACCTTACCTGTCCTCTTGAAAACAGCGTTACCTAGAATGTATCCAGCTGTTAGTGACACCAGAGGCTGGCGTGTTCAAATCTGGACGTTATAAGTGACGTAATCTCAGAAAACAAACATCTTTGCCAAGGATCATCTAATGACACTGTTATGGCCTGCCAGGCGTGCAAAAAATCGGCGTCGTTTATTTGACACAGAATTTAAAGGTATTGTGTTTTTCAACATTTCATAAAAATGAAATTTGATGGAAAACGTGACAGGGCATTTTGCATCTGGGTTAAATTGTTCGGGACAACAAAGGCCGGCAGTTAATTCAAAGGCGATCCTGTTACAAACGGGTTGTTTTGTCAAAATTGGTCAAGATAATGGTCGTTAAATGCCTCATCTACTATCAAGGAGTCTCTAAGTAGACAAATACAGAATAGGACTACTTCCTCAGCCATGTAGTAAGAGGCGACTAATATAGGGCGGGGGGGAAGCATTTGGGGGGGGGGGGGCTGACAATGGATACAGATGGCTACACACAAATGGCTACAGATAGTTACACTGCAAGACCACACTTGAATTCTAGGAGTTGTCTCTTTCCGTACCAGGACCAGCAGCTAAAGTGTTGAGGCTTCCTGCTCTATAGGGCAATGATGATGATTTTCGTACACTTTTAGATAGGTATAGAGATTTATTTGGTCCCGTCTGAGTAGAGCAGAGGTGAGGGTATATGAGAAAAAAAGGTGTTAGAATAGATTCCACGGGTGAATAGTTTAAGGTGAAGATCCGTCTCTAGAATGAGTGGTTTCTCTAGTCCAGCCTATCTATACGACTATCTTTAGAAGAGGACGATCTGTCAAACCTACCTATAAGTATAATTATAAGTTTACTAATCACACACACACAATTATGTGACAACAAGACACACAAAGGTGAAAACTATGGTAAATGGATATGGGTCTGACCAACACACTAAATTAAGTTTTGTTTAGTTTATTATCACTTTAAACTTCACAACATCAAACATCATCATCATCATCAGTTGCCATCTCCACAATGAAGGTTGGCTGTAATGGATCTCCAACGTCTTCTGTCTCTTGTCTTGGTGGTGCACTCTGATAGACTCTTTCCTGTCCATCTCTTGATGTTATCTTCCGACTTATAGCGCTGTCTTCCCCTTGCACGTTTGCCTTCAACTCTCCCTTCTGTTATGGTCTTCTGCAAGGTGTTATGCCTTTTTATGTGGCCAAAGTATTTTAGCTGCCGAACTTTGACCTCCCTCATTAGTTCTCTTTTCATACCTAGATTTTCTAGGACCTCCTTATTTGTTTTCATCTCTTTCCATGAGATACGCCCCATTCTTTTATATATCCACATTTCAAGAGCCTCAATTCTTTCTTCCAAACATATGGAAATAAATATAATCAAGTTTACATAGGACAATAACCCAATACGTGCCCTCCCCCCTGTTGAGAGAAGATCCCAAAAGAAGTTAATAACCCAAATGGTCAAAGATTAACACTAGGGTATAGAAAGGAGAAAAATAGTTCCTGTATTGTCTAGCCTCTGGGTGCTAAGACTGTTACGATATGTAAAAACTGATAATGATGGTAAATCCTATCGGCTGACTCGTATGGTGAGTGCCGATTTTGAAACAAGTGGCTGTCAAACGTCAGGAATATATGTTCTTTCGTAATGCCCAGTGGGCTGGACATTTGGTTTCTCTCAGAGTGAAAGATAGAGATCTAGCACTCGTGAGTGGTATCAGGAAACATCACGAATACCTTTACGGCGTTTCATTTACAGTGCAGACGGACCATGCCCTACTGGCTTTTCTTGGAGCGAATAAGGAATTCAACGCGAGGATTATGCGGTGGGCGTTGCTCCTAAGTGTATATGCTTTCAAAGTAGAATACATACCAGGAAAACAAAACGTGGGAGCAGATTTTATGAGCAGAAATTGGAGCAGTGAGGAAGAAAGGGAAAGTGAAGATAGCAATCACTCGCAAGATACGGATAACAGCAGCGCTATTTTTCATATAGGAGACATAAATGGTTTCGTGTCTTCAAGCCCGGACGAACTGTCACAGATGAAAATAGTGCAGCAGTAATCATCCACTTTTGCCCCTCCCCATCTAGAGTATACTTTTGCTACATGAACAAAGGATTCACCAGTTTAATTAACACGGAGGCCATCTGGCAATCAAGCCCTATGTGAAACAGAGAGCGAAGCGCGGAGCATGGCGTAAAAGATTCTTTGATCAGGGGAACACACGATATTCGGTGAGACGGACCTTGGATTGTAAAACTTTCAGGTGAAAATTGCGTAGCTGATTTTCGGCAAGGCGGAGATGATGAAAGTCAAGAGGCAGTAAAATTACCTTTGATTCAAGAAATCGAACGGCATATTGGCTCGGGTCTGGCAGTGGTGTGACTTTCGCATTAAAGAACGATAGTACGGAACATATCAATATATACCATGTCTCTCCGATAGCCATGATCAGTTGCCAGAAATC
The DNA here is from genome assembly GCA_024509875.1 of Oreohelix idahoensis. Lineage (NCBI taxonomy): Eukaryota > Metazoa > Mollusca > Gastropoda > Stylommatophora > Oreohelicidae > Oreohelix > Oreohelix idahoensis. Next base: position 39,761 of record JAMPIV010013333.1, read on the forward strand.
TATCTGAATTCACTAGTTCGTTATCTTAAGATTTCTCGTACAGAGTGAAAATTAATAGATTCCGTGGAGTGTTTCATTTTTCTGATTACGGTAATTTATATACTAGATTTGACGTGATTTAGTGTGTTTAAAGTTTTCAATATATATTTCACTGAGATTTTCTGTGCTAATTAAATAACTTATAGCTAACTTTCCAGCCGTAAAGTAAATTTAATTACTCTCTATTTTTCCAGTAAGAGATGTTTTAAATTGACTAGTTAAAGTTAGTTGCTTATCCTTTACAGGACGTGGCAATCAACCCCAGCTTTTATTGGCTGTTTTTGATTTTTCTAGGCAATTTTTTCATTCAGTAGTTTGCCATTGCTTTCTGAACGGTACGGCGCTTATACCATTGTTAAAAATCCAAACAAAGCGATCTGCTACCAAACCGCCTGCAGCAGGTTTCGAACCTGGTATATCTGGATTATGAAACTGCGTTCATATTCATTAGGCCACAGACGCCGACTAGTACATACATTAAATAACTGTCTACTGACAGCATATATTATTTACTTCTATCCATTTAATGTAATTTTTTTTAAATGACTAGTGTTCATAACACGCATTAACATAATGATAGGATAAGCTAGACACGTGTGTTTTAAATCTAATTTATAACAGAGTGGTGTAGAGGTCCTATTTTTAACACGTGTTAGATATGATATTGATAATTAGGTTAAATGTTTACGTATATTCTCTTTTATATAGGCTGATCAAACCTGAGTACTAGCGGCTTGTTTTCTTACGGCCATATGAACTTGAGTTCTTATAGTCTTATAATTGTATAAGCAGCCAGAAACTTTATAATACTGTTGAGTCTTCGGGCTATGACCTGTGCGGTCCATTCTTCTTCATTTTATGAGAGAGACCAAACTAGAACAATAATTATAATATTAACTGGACCAGAACTATTACCAGATTTACTTATATATATATATATATATATATATATATATATATATATATATATATATATATATATATATATATATATATATATATATCATCAGCCAACTGTGGCAATATATTGTCAGCAGCACTTGTGTAACTTAAACCTAGCGTTTCAGCCACCTGAGGCTAAACAACCTAGGAACTGTATATGTTCTAATTATTCTACATCGGCGATCGCCACGCATGAACCTTACTCCAACCAACTGAAGGCATAGATAACTTATTGTATCCAGTACAAATTTAACACCGACTCTAGCGACTCCTGTGAAATTTGCAGTCAGCAACAACGGAGAGTCTGGGGCTGGATTTGGCAAACTTAAATTTGACACTAAATATATATATACTTATTAGTGTATTTCCTTGGAATGCATGTGACAACTACTGAAGTAATTGCATCTGAAAGTGGCCACTGGGTGTATGTGAATTTAATGAACAGAGAAAGAAACGTATGTCTTTTGTTAACATCATATATATGGTTTCTTATTTCTTTTTTTATCTCAGTAATCTGATTAGTCAACGGGATAGTTTACATTAGGAACCTGTAAATATAGATGTTGGTATTAGATAATAAACAGTATTAAACTTTAGTTATTGTGTCCATCTAGACTAGAACAGTAAATAGAGATCCGACGAATAGACTAGCCACAAGTTGGATGAGGTCCAGATGCGGATATCCTAGCTAAACCGAAGTACTCAATACCTAATCTTCATCTAGACTCAGAAGCTGAGTGAATACAGATGTTGAGTATCTAGACTAGAAGAGTAAATACTTTGTTGGTATCATAGATCTAGAAAAGTAAATTTTGACAGATGTCCCCTAGACTAGAAACTACATGGAGATGTTGGTATGGCTAGGACTAGAATATTCCCTTTCACCTCTTTTTCATGCTTTTCAGAGCTTCTACCCATTAAAAGAATTATGTGAGGACAGCAAACCATAAGCTGCAGCGAGCCCCCCCCCCAGGACCACCACTGTGTAACAGGATATTCTGTCACCTTAACACTTCATGTGCCTTATGGTGGTGGTCGTTCAAGGCATGTAATGATGTAGCTAAACAATAAATCGTCAGTCTTACCACAAGCATGAGACAGCAGTGTTTCTATTCTTGTTTCGTCTTCTCGGACCCCGGAGAGTCACACAGATGATAGTGTCCTTCTTCGTTCGCCACATCTACCTCTCATTTACACAAATTTGGAGGTCTGACTCAGGCACATCTCCAATCCACCAGCCAATTTCTGGACTGAAGGTTGGAGAAAGGGGATGGTGCATAATTCTGCTCTAAAACAAAATCCATTGATACCCACGAGAAGAAAGAAACATAGATTAAGCTGCTTGTTTGTCTTCCGTCAGGTATACACGTAAATATCTGTCTGAGCGATTATAGACCGAAAGAAGGTTAAACAAAGTTGGTACTTGAAGTGAGTCTGCTGTTTGTTTGTCCTCCCCCAATATACGTATTATCTGTCAAGAAAGACTTTCAGGTATAGAACAAGATGGTACCTGAGTTTTCAATGGTCACCTATTCCCCGTCTTGAAAATGTCACTTGATCGATTCTTGGTAAATAATATTATACAATTGTTTTGAATAACAGTTTAGTTACACTGAGTATAGTTCGGTTACTAACAAAGAAGAGACATTCCCCGCAAACCAGAAGACCTTGTCCTAAACTGCTTGCCGGTAAGTAGGTTAAATGTTACGAACTGCAGACTTTTTTTTCCCTGGGAAACTATAAAACATGTACAAACATGTTAAGCTAATTAAGATGGTTTGGCCATGTTTTACCATGGCAAGTTTTTTTTTTTCTTTCAAAGATGGGAATACGTAAAGGTTACACGGGATGCCAGACCGTAGTGACGACCCAGATAAACCAAATGAGACTATAACTTTTCTTATGAAGTACAATGTGTTATGAAGTTTGCATTATTAAAAACAGCCAGGACCATGAGACTCCAGATAGAATTTTAAACACTCTGTTGAAGAGCTCGTTTTCGGGCTAGAAGGGACGCCTAAGCGTAAAGTAAGTTTATTGTGAATACCAGTGGTCTATTAAAGGGGGCGGAATCGCCCTCCTGGGAAGTTCGGAGGATCCACAGAATTGTGCGATATGGGGAAAATATGGCGATGGGAGGCGTTCAGTAGTAAGGAAAGTGGTTGATGACTTGTAAAGCTAATTCAACAATATTACTGGAATATAACGCTTACACGTAAAAGCGGTTTGATTATACAGGGCACCTGTGTGTCAGCAATTAAAAGGATAACATTAGTTTGAACAATAAACCCTAAGTCATCGTTCTCCCCGAAAACTTTGCTCATCCCAGTTTTTCATAACACCCTATTGTAGAGGTTTTACCCTGGGTATCCGTACCAGTGTGTACGATTAGCTTTTCTAGGGTGAGGGCAATATTTTGGTAATTAAGTACATTATCCAATTCAAATAGTCAAAGCAAACCCCGATTTTACGTCACTTCGACTTACGGCGCTTCGAACTCCACGGACATTTTTGCATTACGACAGTACCCTGGAGTTACAGCGCTTGCTTCAGAATAAGGGACATTTTTCTTCATGACGCCACTGCCTAAAAACAGCGCGTCACTTTGTTTAAAAACACCTGCATTTTCTTCTTGTGTTCGCTGTTTCCTTTTGTGATTAAGCTAGAAGTATTGAAAGTCTTATTTTAGTGTTTTTCTTGCCTGTGATTAAAATATAAAAGAAGTTAATACATAATAGCAGTCTAAAAGTTGAAAGGAAAGTCGTAAAGCTGTTACAAACATTAGCATCTCCTCAGGTGAGTAGCCTAGACTAGGCTCTAAGTTAATATTAATGTGCTTATAACCCTTTGAGTTTACTGTTTTTCTTTTGATTCACAATTAGGAAGGCGCAGTTTTATATAATTAATGGCTGACAAAGATGAAAAAAAAAGTGACAAAAGGCTGTAGGGTATGGTTAGATTTGTCAACCATGTTAGTACAATTGTAAACTTACAGTTTTTTCGTCAATGAGAATAAGGAAAGCAATTTATTCATATTTTTTTCCTATCCTTTTTTAGGCCAAACGCTATTGCGCATTAATATCCTATAGCGTAACCATATATCAGGCTTTTGTATACATGCGCGAGGGAAAACGACTTACGGACAGTTTCGACTTAGTCTCACCCCTGGAACTTGAAACGTGCTGGGTATGCCTCTATTGCGTAGTAGTGTTCGTGTTGTTGTTGTTGTTGTTGTTGTTGTTATGATCCAGCGGCCTAAAAGGTCTCACCCTTCGGCCCAATGCCATGTAGTGATATCTGCTTGACATTTTCATCATCATGGCATTTGTGATGATGGGGTTCCTGTGGATTTTTACCCACCCCCGGGTAGAAGCCAAAAGTGTACTGTGCCAGCTTATGGGGAGATAAAGGTGGTGTTTCTGCGTCTCCTTGAGATTATGTAGCCAAGGTTGGGGCTCACAGTGCTCATTCCCCGCCACAAATAGTTTTGGTTACGCCGAGTTATCCGAGGCTCTAGGCATATGAGACAAAAGTTTAAGGCAATATGAACGTCAGTCCTGAGTCTCTGTGCCTGTACGATTGAGTTCCATTCTTCAGGACGAGTTCAATACTTGTTCCCACTCCGAAGACTTGATTCAGTTTCATCTGAACGTCCTTCGACTCACAGAGGCACTTGAATGACATTTATCATGACAAACATTTACCGGTGGCCCTTCATTTCAATAGGCCTGACCATTCAGGTAATTCCGATATGCATGTTACTGCCCTCCTTTCATGTGCCGGTAATGACAAGACTTGCTTTTTGTTGGAGAATTGTCTTATTTTTAAAATAGTGCGTTTTTAGCTCCCGATGGCTTGAATATCCAACATCATTTTGCATAAATTCTGGTAGCGTTTCTCTTTTTCATTCTTTATTCGTTGTCTTTTAGATCTATCTTCTTATGTTTTTGTTTTGGTTCGTTTCGTATCTTTTTATATCTTTTGTTTTGTCGCTATCGTACGTCACTTTCCTTGTGATTTCTGTGACGGAATACTACTGCTTTCTTTCACAGATTCTTTGGATCGAGCTGAGTGAACTTTTATTAGTTCCACAATTTTGTTAATTCTCTTTTTTTCGTTTCCTTGATTATTTACTTTCTTGTTTCGGTATTTCTTTCAGGTTTTACGATTTTCTTGTATTATTATTGTTCTTTTTCTCTCATCACTGTTGTTGTTTACTTTTTCCATCTGCTTGTATCGCCCATTTGTTGTATATTTCTCATCATCGTATAGTTTTGTAGTACCTATATGTAATTCTTGTCTTTGTCACCTGTTTGTGGCTGACGAAGCGTAAAACCCGAAACGTCCCTTGTTTCTTATGAACCGTAATTTGTAAAACTGATTAAATACCGTTTTATTGGTTTAAATACTTATATGACTCACAGAGGGTGTGTGCGGTGTAGTGCACCGGTTTTATTATCGAGGTTAGCTCATGGTTAGTAAAACCTGCATGTAGAGCTATAAACATTTGAAGAATATATTTATTTGCCGACTAAAGAAAGTGTGCACGAAGGCGCAAAAACTACAATAATATGAACATTGTTGAAAAGTATAATATGTCAAGAATGACTGATAAAGAATAAAGAATAGTTTTTTTCTGAACACAAACAAAAACAAAGATAATGTCCACAGACAAAACAAGATGCCAACCAAAAAATTACCATCAATGATGAGGAAATTGAAAATGTTACAAATTTTGAATATCTTGGCTGCATAATTAACAACAATGGAGACTGCTCAAAAAAGGTCAGAAGGAGACTGGCCATAGCAATGCAGAGGTTAAATAAAATGTATAACCTATAGCATAACACCAGCAAATTAATAAAAGTAAAACTTCTGAGAACGTGCATCTTTCCGGTAGCAACCTATGGATGTGAATCATGGACCATTACACAAACATTAAAGAAAAAAATCGAATCTTTCGAAGCAAAGTGTTACAGAAAAATTCTCAGAATATCTTGGACCAAGAAGAAGAAAAATATAGACATCCTACATGACCTGAACATCGAGGAAAACTGGCTCATAAACAAATATCATGTCCGGAAACTGAAATATGTTGGCCACATTAAACGTCATAGTGGCTTGAAGAGAGCAGTGATGGAGGGTTTGGTACCTGGAAGGCGAAGCAGGGGCCGACCAAGACGACGGTGGACACAGGACATTGAAGACACCTTGAACATGACAATGGAGGAGGCAGGAGGGCTGGCTAGAGATCTAGAGTCTTTCAGGCGGGCTGTGATGAGAGCGACGTTCTGCAAAGGACATGCTACATGATGATGATGGTTAGCTCCTCTAGATCCGTTGTGTTTAGCCTGGGGGTTCGCACCCTAAGTTACCAGGACTACCTCGAGGAGGGTGTGGCTCTTCACCACGCACAACGAACCTAGGGTATACCAGGTTTTGCTAGGCCAAGAGACTGACACCGAATTGATCGCTCCTTTCATGAAAACTGAATTCACTAGGCCTAGGGTGAAGCAAGGTGGAGAATCCACTACCCATAACACCAACACATCATACCCCCTGTCTGTAAAACAGACTAGGCCCCAGTAGTGTTCATGAAAAAAGGACAACTTCAGTAAGGCGGGGACGAGGTGGGAAAGATAGGGAACGGGGTGGCTGTATTACTAGGATGATTAAGCTAAGCATAGTTTCGTCTATAAGTGCCTTCCTGCGTTCAGGTAACGATCGCTAATAATAAATTCTAACCATGATTGTCTGCTACGAAACCGTATGTGAAGGATAACGAAGCCCCTTTTGTCCAATCGGTCAACCCCGAAGAAAGAGGAACTATTAAAAAATAGATTTAATAATAATCTTTTGGAAGGTGAAAACCAGTGCTAAATCAGTTTTATATCGGCCGGTGTGCATTGGCAAAGTGTGTCCGAGTGTACTTTTCGCTGGTGGCTAAAGAAATTATATATCTGCAGGTTTTTCCCCGCTGAACATAGCGGAGCTTACATGGTAACAACATCCAGCATTAGAATGGAGGTAGAGGCAGCTATAGTATATAGTATCCCTTTCAATCATTACTGGCTATAGGAACGCGCTCCCGAAACGATATCTCGGTGGGCACAAGGTTGGGCGCTTGGATAAAGAGATCACACTGTTGCCCATACAGCATGCCTCTGCTGGTGAGTCCAGAAGAACGGCGCAGCCGATACACTCTGTCAACAGAACACACACACAAGCACACACATATATATAGTGTATGTATGTATGTGTGTGTGTGTATGTGTGTATATATATTGTTACGACTTTTACTTTATCCAAGCGATCGAGCTCGAGCTTCTTCTTGGCCAGCGGTGCCGGCACTTGCGTACCAGACCGAGACTAATCCGAGGCCCTCACTGATGCAGCCTGAATGTCACTGCCTGAAACTGCATTAACGAGGGCAGTTACTGTATCAGACTCACAATCCATGCTTCGGAAGGACCAGATTGGATGGCTCCGGATTGAAAGGAAAACTCCCATATAATCCTCGAATCCTCAGGAACTGGAGTGGATCTACTGTTCTGGTCATGCATGGGTACGCGGCAATGAAAGAGCTCACAGACTAGCTTCAAGAGCACCCATAGAAGGTCCATTTGATCTGTACAGGGTGTCCATAAAAGAATGTACCTATTTCTTTTTTTTTTCACCTACTTGATCAGTGTGTGGAGAGACATGTAACAATTACCGGTTGCAACTCAACTGCGAAAGTTTCACTTGAAATATCCGCCGAGCGCATGCGCACTGTTGTTGCAAAATGGCGCCGACCAAACAACAGAAGGCGTTTTGTGTGGTAGAATATGCGAAAACGACGTCTGTTATCGCAGATCAACGCAATTTTCGGCGACAGTTTGCGGTTGATCCACCTGATAAGATTTCCATTAAGCGTTGGTATACAAAATTCCTGGAGGAAGGTTGCCTGTGCAAAGGCAAAAGCACCGGTCGCCCGTCATGTTCGGATGAGGCAGTGGATAGAGTTCGGCAAGCCTTCCAGCACAGCCCCATGAAGTCGGTTCGAAGGGCGAGTCAAGAGTTGGAAATGGCCCGCAGTACGGTATGGAAAGTGCTTCATAAGCGTTTGAGAATGAAGGCTTACAAGCTGCAACTTGTGCCGGAACTCACTAAACCAGACAAAGCACTACGCACGGCCTTCAGCAAGAACATGCATAAATTGCTTGAGAATGATGATTTGGGGAGAGGCTCGTGTTCAGTGATGAGGCGACCTTCCACATCAGCGGTAAAGTCAACAGACATAACGTACGGATCTGGGGTTCAGAACACGCTCATGCAGTCATTGAGCATAAGAGAGATTCTCCAAAGTTGAACGTCTTTGGTGCCATATCCAGAAGGAAGCTTTACGGGCCATTTTTCTTTGCGGAAAAAACCGTTACTGGACTCTCGTACCTGAACATGCTCGACAATTGGATGATGCCCCAACGTGAAGAGGACTCACGGGATTTCGTTTTCCAACAAGATGGAGCTCCACCCCACTACCAAGGAGCAGTGAGAGGGTACCTCAATGAACATCCCGCACAATGGTGGATCGGTCGCAGTGGTCCAGGCGATGCTGTGTTCCTGAGATGGCCCCCGAGGTCCCCAGATATGGCAACATGTGATTTCTTTTTGTGGGGCTTCATCAAGGACAGAGTCTTTGTCCCACCGTTGCCTCGAGATCTGGTGGAGCTGAGAGAGCGGATCATTGGAGCCTTTGCTGCTGTTAAAGGAGACATGCTGATTCGAGTGTGGGAAGAAATGGACTATCGACTATATATATGTCGCGTCACGAAGGGTGCACATATTGAGTCTTTGTAAGGGATGCTTAAAAACTTGTAGAGATTATCTTACTTTTGTGATAGGAAGTGTAACAGCGCTGGTTACGGCATCAATTCAAAGTATGTGACAGGCCTGCTGTTACTGGTTACTGTGTGTTATCTCACTAGGTGGCAGATGGCAGGCCTAGTGGACGTAATTTAAGTTTACAACTTCTCTTTTTATCTTCTTTCTTTTATCTTCCAAGTTATTTAGTTGATATCATTACTGGCCATCTCCGCCAGAGGTGTAAATTCCTGGATGATACTCTAATCCTTTTCTTGTATACTTCAGGTTCGTTCAGTTCCTTCTTTGATGTTAATAGTGACTTCGTATAGTGGTAGTTTAAATGTACATGGCATACGATCAGCAACTCATAAAGATGGAATCAAATTCATTCTGTTCCTTCAAAACTTTTAATAAACTTAATTAAAACTCATCTCATCTCATAATCGGAACCTCTTCTACCCCGTGAAACGAGGTGTAGAGGGGACCCAGGAGCATAAAACCCCGGGGCAAAACGTGTAATCAAGCTGACTGGCAAACAGGTGATTAGCCCATTCTGTGCCCGAACTTGCCCTCATGTCTGAACTCATAATCGCTATAAAACCCACACCGAACAATCGTGACGTCAGTTTCCCAGCCAGAATGGACAGAGCCTCATATACCCGAAGGTTTCGAGGAATGTCCCTTCCTCATCTGCACAAAGGCATTTATAGAGGAACACTCAGGACCCGGAGGTCTGAGGAAAAGAGCAGAATCTGAAACGGACACAGCAGTCTGTCTGTTTTATCGTTACTGGGAGGTCCCCACCCAAAGTGGTGCACCACACACAGTCAGTCAAGACAGAAGGTCGCCTGCAAGGTACTTAATAAAACAACAAGTATAATGAGTCATTCAAATGATAAGAGTTCTCATAGAAGCCTTTACTGGGTCTTTGGTACTTCAGGTTAACTCATACATGAACTCTATGTCTCGTAACTTATTCTTTTCTCCGTAGACTTCCTTAGTCTTCCCAAAACCTGCTCCTATTTCCTCATATACCAATGCTCTTTATTAGCATTCCATACTTTATTTGTTACTTAAATATCTTCTACGACGAACTGGTCAAACAGGTCTCTATAACTGTTCGTAGAAAACAAAACTCATCTCATGCATAAATAATTGTATGTACACCATTCTGATACTTACTAATGAGAGAGCATATTTGAAGTTCTTCTATAAAAGTCGACATTCACTTTTTCTTGATAATCATATACAATTCTGGACACTTCAAACCTTGTTCAGTATGTCTCCTCTATAATATCTCTAGTTTCCTTCAAATGTTTACAGCCTCTTGGTTACTTTACACATAGTCGTTGTACATACGCGAATGAAATAACTTGACAGAAGTCTGGGTCACAGTTCCATTACATATAATCTCAACAGCATAGTCCTGGACATCAGCAACAATAATTCAACATACTTGCATAATTAGAATATATAGTACAGTCATCCTTACGTACTGGTAACAACTGCATTCAATGTAAGTGCGGCATTCACCCCTCGCACATAAATGTCTATCTCTGATCTATATTCAATGTAAGTGCGGCATTCACTCCTCGCACATAAATCTCTATATGGTCTGTATACAATGTAATGCAATGTAAGTGCGGCATTCACTCCTCGCACATATATTTCTATCTCTGGTCTAACCACCAGGCATCCAAGTTCCTCCAGAACTTCACAGCACGGGAAAATCACAACTCGCTTACGTAGACCTCCTATTGGCGCGGGAAAGCCAACAACGCGCATTCAAATAATAGCATATAATGGTCCTAACATAGACCTCCTTCTGACACGGGAAAACGACGTGTCTTTTTTAATCCAAAGTGCGGCATTCACTCCTCGCACATATATCTATACCTCTGGTCTAATCACCAGGCATCCAAGTTCCTCCTGAACTTTACAGCGCGGGAAACCCACAACGCGCTTATAAATAATAATAATATATAAAGGCCTTGTAAATACACCTTACGCGGTACATCATCGCGTCACATTCAATATATTATAATGAAAATCACATACACTATTCACATACTCTAGAAACACCAACTGTCTCCCTCAACGGATGGCCACAGACTCCCCTTTAACAACTCAGTATTCTTCTCTGACACGTATGCTAACTTCATTCACTTCGCACGCTTTTCTCATGTCCTGTAAACCTCAATTCACACATGAACGCCCCTGAGTATTCTTCAACCATACTCTACGTGCTTCTAACAGTAAACTTTTTAAATGTAAATTTCTAAGCTTGCATACTTCAATTAAAAATACACTCTAAACAAAGTTACTCCTTTCTCTACCCACACACATGTATATACACGTCATGTATCTCATGACCTTAACCTACTTACTAACAAACTCCAGCCCCGTACACCAAAATCCTTAACACCTAACTGTAACTTCGAATATGTCTTAACAGTTCACACCAACCCCCGGGGGAAAAAATGATAACATCATTTTTTTAAAACGTTACATGGAACAAAAATGTGAGGTCGATGCAATATGTTAAGTCATACTAAACAACAAAAAAGGGATGGAAATATATTGGTGAACCAAAAGGTTACCACATTAATAGTGGCACGGGAAAGGTGATGTAGGCTTTGCCTTAGCAATCATACTCTACTGACAAACCAAACACAATTCCATCCTATACAACATTAAACTGTGTTGGATGCAAATCTAACAATGTGTGCATCAATTAATATATTAACCAAATCATACGTGGATTCACCATACAAAAATACATGGGTGAACCACAATGTACATCAGCATTGTTCATTAAATAATATAATTACATTATAAGTTAACACTTACAACTTATCAAGCTAACACAAATGTACTTCATAAATATAAATAATCTATTCTAAATGCTGAATTTCATCTGTGACTCATGTTTCAATTGCTCCAAAACCAGACCAACGGACTGATGTCTCACTAAGAAGAGGTATCGGTGAGCAAGCCTGCTGATGACCACCCATCAGCTGCTGTAATGATAGACAATTCCCCCAACAACACTGGTATCTCATGGCGTAGCATAATTGCCTAGGGATAGACAAAATTAGGCAAGAATAAAATCATTTGCCTTGGAAAATTTGTATCACATTATGCTACATCATATACCCTTCTATGTTCACCCCATTCCACTAAACATTCCCAGTGGGGTGACAAAATAATCAATTAAGGGATAATATACCCATTTCACATGTCTTCGTGATCAGCGACCTTAGATACTACACCCTGTACCTCCCAATTAAGCTTTACTACTTTAGTCAATGAAATAAGTCAATCTAAAACACCTAGTTTTACTGACTTGTACTGTACACCTGTTCACTATTTGTTGTTTATATACACTCTGTCAAATTTCCATTCTTGAAAAATATTAAGTTTCTCTAGACAACCGTCTCTTGGAAAGTTATAGCTTTCAGCCTTGTTTTATGCACAGTAACAATTAACCTCTCATGCTGAGTCGTAACAAGTACCAATCTCTTCCAACTAACATCAAAACTATTTTCAATCTAGACTCCATCATCATCATTACCACGATCAGAAAAGTATTTCCAAATAGCACAGTATCTTTAGTAGAGCAAACAGATCACTTATGTCCCACTTATCAGGTGGTAACTTTTTGATGGCATTGAACATTAACAACTTCCATGGCTTTGTTTAGCTGCCTTAAGCTGCTCTTCTAGTGCTTCAAATTTAACAAAGTAACTCTCTTCTAATGTATTACGTTACGCCGTCCACCGAGATGACAGGACCCTGCAATGTTCCTCTTTAACTTGAGTATTACCCTTACACTCAGTTAATATCCTGTTCCTATCCACCTTGAATTCATCATTTAATCTTTGAATACCATCTTTGTATTCCTTTTCTAATAACTGCTCAACACTCTTAAATTTTTCTTCTAATATTGTACACTTTTCCTTGAAGGTTCCCTCTTCTTGGATCAATTTGTCTATCTTTAACTGATCCTTGTCACACCAAAAACCCATTTTTGGTAACAACACTTCTTGAGGTGCATGGTGTGTTTCATTCATGCACTGGAATTGTCACTCCCTTTGTTGTACGTCATTGGTTTTTGTAAGACACTGCATTCTTACTAACACGTTTTGATCTTCCTTCCATAGAATATAAGTTAGTTTTACTCCTAACTGATTCATCACTAATGATAATCTTTTGTGATTCATCCACATTCAGTTTGGATATTTTCCCAACTGAGACTGAACAGTCTTCACAACAATTATCTGTTTGTACAGTGACTTCTTTCTTCTCACTTTAAACAGAAACATTCCTAGTTTCAGTTTTCACCATATAATCTGCTATCTTAGCTTTCCTCTTTAAATTCAGTTTTGGTCTCTTGCTATCATTACCAATACTGGTAATGCAATTCCAGTTGTAACTTATCTCTTATTTCCTTAAACTCTATCAGATATACCCTTTGCTCTCTGTGGCCTTGTATTTGTAGTGGATTTGATGGTATTGTATGGTTGATGTTACCTAGTGTGATGTATGAGGTCAGCTGTGAAGGCTCCTGAGATAAATGTAGCTGTGAATTTACAGAAGGCCCTTCTTGCTACCACTTACGACCTCACACATATCTGTTTTACTAATGAATGTGGCTACGTTAAAAATCTAGGGTACTGATATGTAATGTGTGTGTGGTACTCAAGCTGTTTAAATTTTGATATTAAATTTTCTTTAAGTTTATTTGTTCTGAACAAGGTTTTATTTTGGGCAGAACATATGAAATGGTTTGAAATTATGAAGGAACTCCATGAATATATGTCATAATAAAATAGAAAATGTGTACATATGTATGTCAAATGACTGGTTAATAGTAATTATATTAAGATAGTCCCAGGAGAACTTATTTCTAGATATGCTGTTGGGGTGATATCATCACTCCCTGTCTATGACTACCAAACATTGTCCATTCACTGATGGGAGTAATACAAGTTTTATTTCCCAAAATTTTTGTGGGTTCTAGTGATGGTAATATAGTTGGTGTGTTAGTTAGTAAATAAGTTGGTGAAGGTCCAGCAGGCCAGACGCTCACGTATCTTGACTGAGTAGTTCTGGTGCTGGAATCTGGTGGCCCCACCTCTCCGTGCTTGGGGGCAATATAAGGCTGCTCTGACAAAATACTAGACTGCACTGGTCCACACTTGTATATATCAACACAGCATTTGACACCACTTTGGTGCCAAACAGAAACTCACACTTCTGCAACAAAAGTATTGGGTCATGTGTCAGAACTCTACCTCCTGAGCCACTTCTACACACAACACTACACAACAACACCACATAGACGGGGTCAGATCTCTCTGACCATACAGCACATCTTACCAAGTTGGTTTCACATAGTACTAGTTCCCCAAGACTACATATTCTGAAATATGTTCATTAGCTTCCTGCTATTGAATAAGATAGGTGATATGTTCCACTGATCTCAACACTTGATCCGCCCTTCATAATCCTTGCTGGCGTTTATGTATTTTGTTTGTCTCTAGACCCTGAACTTGGGCTGGGGATCTAGAGCGAATCCTTACTTGTTGTAAGGGATAGATTTTGATATGGCAGTATCAAATCACTCGAAACATTAAACAATATTAAAATATACAAAGAAATACTTTCATTCTTACCAGAATTATGAATAGAGAACACAGTTATATTCTAGCAAAACTCAGCTGAGCTGCTGGCTCTAGTATGGCGTCCCTCTAAATATTGCAATTAGCTTCTGGGAACTACACCACTGAAGAATTACTGTGTCTACTACTGGACAATTTATGTTGAATGGCAAAAATGCGCGTCTGTGCGCCGATAATATGATTATCTGTGGCCAATCACCGACTTCCCCCCTTTCAAATTTCAAACCTCCTACCAAAAGTCAATTCAGTCATACCTCAGTCAAGTATGTATTATTGTCTGTTGGTCCGTCTGTCTCTACTTGCTTTTTCATAAAAAAACACGCTTGGTTCTACATGCCTTTCTACACGAATCGGTCTCTAGAGTTATTTTTAGCCACAATTTTCCACTATTTCCCCCTCTCTTTCATTCCAACTAGATTTTAGCACTTGAGTCTCAAGGCCGCAATTTTTGAAAATTAGTGACATTTTTTTAACAGTGCAGTCGCTCGTCTGTTATGAACAACACAGTCTTTTGTCAATATCTTCATTATTATCTATCCGTCTGTATAAATGAAAGCATATTATTTCTCTGCTCAAGATGGGCTATCAGACTAGCTAGGTTTTATATTCCTAACATTATTATTAAGAAAAAGTTACTTTTTCAAGGTTAGTTGTTTTTTTTTTTGAAATATGTTCGAGCATCTTCTGTAATGCGTTTGCCGCTGAATTCAAATAAAAGGACTAAGTATCGTAAAAGCGTCCAAGAAATGACTGTTGCGTATAATAGCTAAGGTCCCTTTTGTCCATTTCTTTACATTGTGTCAACTTTGGGACGTGATTTTTTTTTCCTTTCCCCACCAATTGCGTCTTTTTAGCCTTGCTAGTTTCAAGCACGTGTTCAGTCATATTTTTTCTTTTTTGATCTCCGTTCCCTCCCGTCTCCAAGGGTAAACGTTTTGTCTTCACGTCTAACAAGTTAGTTTCCATGGCGGGTAGTGAACCGCGGCATGGGCGATCATGTCTTCTAGTAGCTTACGCATTATTTTTATCCCTACATTTTATCTTTGGAGATATTTTAACGTTGTATCACGGTTAAATTTATCACAGGATCCTCAATGTACTGTGACCATCATATCTACCATGCTTAGATTCTAACACAGTAATCATACAAACTAATTGTAACTAATAACCAGGACCAAAACACAGTGAATGGTGATAATAATGAAGTACACCACTGACACAACAACCATAAACAAACGAACAATAACCGACAGGTGGGGGGATAATACAAGAAAGTATATAGGTAGATAAAGAAAGTATAAGAAAGTAATGAAGTAGTTATAGATTTAAACTACCACACCTGCAACAAACAACAACAACAATAGAGCTGTGCAATGAACTTATTTACAAGATAGTAGAAAATTAACGCAAGAAAACTACAAGTAAACATGACAAAAGAGACTAAATTATGTAACAATGATTACACAAACCAAACTATAGCAGCTAACACCAATAAATGTCAAAGAATTCCACGGGGCACTAGCTACCGAGGCTCTCCAAGACACTGGAATTAATTAATTAATTTTAAAAACCTACAGAATATATTAATACCAATTCCTTCTAATGAAGAACAAAGTATTAATAATATATAAACAAGTAACACAAATAGAAAACGCTAATACAACAACGAATACAAATGAATAACCATCAGGAATGTCAGTAGAATGGTATTTGAACAAAGAAGTGCAACAATGGCATAAACTGTGACTTATCTTTAGTATGTCTTGATTACAGTCTATGGTTCCACCGAGATAATGCAGATCTACAGCTGAAGGATATCTGTATTGATATGGCACTACAGCAAGCTTGTCTCACTGATGTTCAACTCGCGCAGATTCTGTACAAGATACAAAACAATGTAAATAACTACTCAAGAGTATTGCCATAAACATTAAACTAATAACCACATTTAGGAACACTTAAATATGATGAAGACTAACACTAATCCTAATACAAACTTACAAGAAATAAATACCCATAAAATATCTAAGTCGATACTTGAAAGTAATGTAAGGATGAAAAGGAAAAAATAAATAAATATAAGCTTCTATAGTCTCTACCAGATGACAGAAGAATATTGCTAATAGTAGTATAACACCGAATAATTACGAAGGCTTAACAAAGAGTCGAATATAATAAATCAATAAACTGTAACAGATGATAGAAACGACCTAGCAAATAAGCTTTACGATTAATAAACAAATAAAACTAATACAGTATTTATATTTATAATAAAAAACTACTAGACTAATATATTAAACTCAAACAGAAAAACTCTTACGGATGTAATTAGGCTAGATAATTAATCTATAATATTAACCTTAATACATAATTTACACAGCACCAAGTACAAAGCAGAAACTTGCACGAACTTACACATGCACGAACACAAAACACAGTAGAAGAGGTCAGTTATACGAAAACTACAGAATAAGATTTAGTACTAACGAAACGAAACAAAACGAAACAAGACAAATTGCAGCACAACGAAAGAAAAAAAAAAGGTCCTCTGATAAGTTGAATGGCCAGCCCAGTACACGCCCCCCGTCAAATACGAATTGCTTTCAAACACTTGAACGTTGAAAAAAAGCAGGCTACTTCATGCAGATTCCGATGCGATGACTTGACCGAGTACACACATAAGCAAATGTTGTCCTTGCACCCTCCGTAACCGATGTACTGTCAGTAAACAGGAGCTAGCTGGAACGTGAATAAATTAGACGATAATTGGGTCACAACATGACCGCCTGTACGCTGATTGGCCGAAATTCATCACGCACTTCGTGTAAATTTTTTTTTCTGGCTTGAATCAGGACCGTAAAATGACCATCTCTTATGTGAAAGAAATTACTATCTGTCTTTTAATTACTCAATTACTACCTTGACTCCAAAATAGAAATCAGATGTATGGGTGTTGATATCTGTTGTGAGCATATTATGTGTCTATTGACTTCGCGCAAACGAAAATCTTTTTAGATGAAATTTCATTAGTGTCCAAACAACTTCATTTACCGTCTAAAGAATTTTATTTCTGAAGTTTTACAGTACTTCAAAGTTCCGGGGCGGGTTGATTGATTCTCCGCAATAGTCCCGATTTCCCCTGGTTCAGAAAATTGAGCCCCCTAAATCACTGGAAAACCACCAACTGATAACTATGGAAAATGTTACAGGATAGATTTCGTAAGCATCCTACTGTATGTTTGGTGTATAAACGTTGGACTGACCCTTAAGACGCGAATGAAATAACTTGACAGAAGTCTGGGTCACAGTTTCCATTACCTATAATCTCAACAGCATAGTCCTGGACATCAGCAACATATAATTCAACATACTTGCATAATTAAGAATATGTAGTACAGTCATCCTTTACGTACTGGTAACAACCTGCATTCAATGTAAGTGCCGGCATTCACCCTCCTCGCACATAAAATGTCTATCTCTGATCTATATTCAATGTAAGTGCGGCAATTCACGTCCTCGCACATAAATCTCTATATGTGTCTGTATACAATTGTAATGCCAATGTAAGTGCGGCATTCAACTCCTCGCACATATATTTCTATCTCTGGTCTAACCACCAGGCATCCAAGTTCCTCCAGAACTTCACAGTACGGGAAAATCACAACTCGCTTACGTAGACCTCCTATTGGCGCGGTGAAAACCAACAACGCGCTATTCAAATAATCATGTAATGGTCCCCTAACATAGACCTCCTCATCTGACACATTAGAAAACGACGTGTCTTTTTTAATCAAAAGTGCGGCATCTCACTCCTCGCACATATATCTTTACCTACTGTGGTCTAATCACCAGGCATCCAAGTTCCTCCTGAACTTAACCCCCCCCCCCCCCCCCCCCCCCCCCCCCCCCCCCTTTTTACAGCGCGGAAACCCACAAACGCGCTTATAAATAATAATAATATAAACGGCCTGAGGTGTAAATACACCCTAACGTGACGCGGTACATCATCGCGATCACATTCCAAATATATTATAATGAAAATCATCACATACACTAATTCACATACTCTATCTAAACACCACAACTGTCTCTCTCCTCAACGGATCGGCCACAGACTCCCCTTTAACAACTCAGTATTCTGCCTCGACACGTAAAATGTAGTCTAACTTCGAATTTCACTTTCGTATCCTACACGCTTTTCTCATGTCTTGTAAACCTCAATTCACAACATGAACGCCCCCTGAGAAATTCTTCAACCATACATCTCTTCTACGTGCTTCTAACAGTAAACTATTTTATAAATTGTAAATTTCTAAGCATGCATACTTCAATATAAAAATACACTCAAAACAATAGTTACTCACTTCCTTTCTCATTTACCCACGCACACATAGAAGTATATACAGACGTCATAGTATCTCACATGGAACCATAACACTATCTTAACTTAACACACATCCAAGCCCCCGATCCACCAAAAATCCTACAGACACCAAACTCGCTAACTTATGGAATATGACTGTAGCTTAACACTCGTCAAAACTAAAACAAATTTTCATATCAAACCTATCTGCTAAAACCACTGAAGGATTCGATCTCTGCACAGCGTGATCACAGGTCCTTCTTTCACTGACGCCACATATCCCGAGGACTCCTACTGTCATCTAATAACCTTATGGTCATTTCGCGTGGTGTTGTTTTTTCTCAGCCCCACTCATTGACCTGATTTGTCTGACCTAAATCTATTTACTTAAGATTTATATTGGTCGTAGCAAGGTCTTTTTTATATTCCCCTTGTTTATTCCCTGAACTTATCTATTTACAACCACAATATAAACAGCTCACCAATAACTTAACCGTGCAGCCTGGTATTTCTTGAAACCGTTCTGTCAGTTAGCAATATCCATTATATTTATTCATTCATTATTTTATCTTATGCCTTGTGAGCCTGATCCAACTGTGTTTATCCTCACCCTTAAACAATAGCCATGAAATAATGCCGTTGGCAAACCCCCAACGGTGACAATAAGCCATCCTCCTCACCACAATCATGGGGCCGAGAATAATTTTTTTTTGAAAAGGGCTTACAATCTTGTTAAGGCAACCCTGTATAAGGGGACTAGCTACTCGATAAGGGCACTTATATGATCGCCTATTAGAGAGTTACACATGGCATATTCGGAATGAATCCATCAAGGCAAAAGATTTGACTGGAAGTTTGTCATTCAAACGCTTGGAAGACCCAGAGAATAGAAAAGGACAGCCGTTTGATGAGGAGGATTGCCATCGCTCCGATTCGTGTATTACAACCAAACGCATAACAATTCTATACCCTTCGACAATACCCCGAAGGAAGACGTGCATGCAACCTATGCGGAGTATTAGCCCGCGAGTGCAATGACTGACAATATAATGATCAACTAGGATCACAATAAGATTTTGATTGCGTCTCAATATCTATCGTCGAGACCATGTGATCACGTGACTATCCAGTGCATCCCGTTTTGAATATAGCAAGGGAAGAACAGTTTCTATAAGCGTGCACTAATGTCAGTATACAAATCAATCTTTTCAACCCCTTGTGAACCAGTTTTTCTCCGACCTTAGTGGCTTTCAAAAAATCGGCTAACGCAAAAACATTCATGGCACTTATCCTTTTGAAAAGGCGGCATGTCCATAAAAAAGCGGTGATGTATCATGCCTGAGTCACATAGGTTTTTTCTTATGACTCATTAAATTTGAGAGGCCTATATCCTCTTACTTTTTTCTTTCACTCCGTAAAATTCCTCATATTTTTTATCAACTCTCTTAAAACCTTTTTTCCCCGTATTTTTTATATTCGCGATCCATTCGTTTTACCGAAAAATATTTTTATTTTTCCCATTACACCACCTTTCCCTGCCCAGTTTATCCGATTCTCATTTAGAAACGCATTTACCATTGCTGATATTAAGACTGAGAACGGCGCGTTGATGACGAAACTGCTTTGTCATGCCCTACCCCGAGACGCAGATAGTAGTGCCTACGAAGTGCATATTCCGTACAGACATGAATGCAAGAACAGCTGATCTACGAGTCTCGGCTAAGTTTTCTAGGGGCCTGTTCTGAAGTAGTGCCGAATTATCACTCCGTGCAGGACATAGAAGGACTGGAAACATATTGTCTGGTAGTTTGCCTGCATTCTTGACATTGTACGTTTTCCCCCTCCAAGATAAGATTCAACGAGTGACAGGTGGAAATGACACTCACGACTCCAACCAGGACAAGAGTCCCCGCTCTAATGACCTGCAGCGCGAAATCAAGATGTGACTTTCTGTTACTGGATACACAGGCATAGAGTATACACGGTTGAGTAGGATGCAAAAACTCAGCCCCATTCGCATTGCCCCAGACCACTCAAGTGTCTAACATTTGCATCTGTCACGTAGACGCTTCGTTATCGCGGCGGGCCGTTTTCTCTTAGACGGAGCTACGTGTCAGAAGACCGCACTTGGAGGCAGGTTAATGGGCCTGCGATTTAGTAATGTTATACGTAAGTCGTGGATTAGAACGGTGAAAGGAGGAGTGAGAGTACTCTTACCGTTTTTGCGAAATTAAACGTCAACTGGGCTGGTAATAAGATAATAACCCAGAGTTGCAAACTATATCTTTTACATTCTCCAACATGCATGAAGCACAGAATCACATCGTCTTATAGTGAAATGAGAGCCCTGTGTTAATAGCGAAGTCTCGGGGGGGCGGGGGGGGAAAAGTCCTATTTAGTTTACTCACCAAATTTTTGCCGCAGCTTCTAAATACCATATCCGTAGTGAATTTCATCCTCAAGTCATTGTGAAACTGTAATTTCTGGTTTATGGTAACGGTGGAAAAATATCACATATCATTCTAGTATTTTTGATGAAGTGTTTAAAGTGTTTAAAATCGCTTATTTTATAAATCTATTTCACTAGATAAAAAATGTAGGTGCAGATCTGCTTAATTATATATAGTCTTTGTATAATCTTTTACAGTGAACAGAGTTTTTACAAGTGGAAAACAGAAATTATATTTCTAGCTTAAACTCGAGTCGACAAATAAAGCGAATTTTAATTTTACCTGCTAAAAAAATCAGCACGAGAATAAACCTTTTAAACTTAAATTATAAATGCTAGACTTAACAGAAGCACTCCCATGAGTGTTTTGACCGGAATACGCCACGTCCATTCCTAATACATTCATGCAGGATAGACGTATTGATTAAATATCATAACTTATATTACACGGAGGGAAAATTTAAAGTCGATAAGTCAAGCACAACGCCTTAGCAAATTAATAGATTTATCAGTTATATATCCCGAGTACCATAGCTATGGTAATAAATTATTTGATACGTATTTATTTCCATTTAGTTATATAGTGAAGCTGTGTGGTTACCCAAAGAGTTTTGCCAGCGTATTGAGTTAATAGGATAAATCACTCGCTAGAAGAAAACAACAAACATTTCTTACCGTTAAAAGATTTTGATGTATAACTTTTATAAGAAACTTTAAGAGGTTTAAAGTATAGTAAACGAGTCATCGAGCCCTGATCTTTGAATCTTCCTGACGCTAAAACTCTAGTCCATTGTCTTCCGCCGTGGGTGGACCAAGCTAACAATATTTATAATCAGTAAAGTTCCTTCCCGACACTTGTTGACAAGTCGGGGCATGGATTGTGATTACCGAACTAAATATCCTGATATAT
The DNA here is from genome assembly GCA_024509875.1 of Oreohelix idahoensis. Taxonomy (NCBI): domain Eukaryota; kingdom Metazoa; phylum Mollusca; class Gastropoda; order Stylommatophora; family Oreohelicidae; genus Oreohelix; species Oreohelix idahoensis. The sequence goes on from JAMPIV010013333.1 coordinate 61,993, forward strand.
TGAGAAAAAGTGCCGACCAGACATTCCTCATTCGTTTGAAAACTACAGCATGTATGACAACAGGTGCTTAGCCCTAAAACACGACTCTCGTGCTTCTGCGACAATTATATATGTGGCATTTAAAACAGACATCCAACCACAATAGTGGTTCCCAATAGAATGGTACCCTGAAGATTAGTTAAAAACAAACCCGTCTTTTTGGATACCATTGGTGTTTTATCTATGGCCAAGTTGAAAACCATTAGAAGAATTCTGAAATGGGAGCAACGTCCTCAAAAATATTTTTTTATTGTTTGATTGAAAATAGCACGTGCGGCACAGTTGGAATGGAATAGAGTGATATGCATTGTCGGGATCTGAGGCTGATCCCTGCTTTTATGTGGATATGGTATTTTGACACCAATTCCATTTCTTTTGCTGTCAAAACATTTCGTTTATGCAACGGCGCATTGCAAACTATATATATTATATAAAAAAATATATAGTGCTAATATATAGTATAAATATATAAATCTATATATATATAATAAATAATAGTTATTAAACAAACACTCTCTCATAAACCCCCATAAAACTAGATCACAGGAGTATCCAGTCCTGTATCCCCCAATACTTCCCAGTTACCTTCCGTAAAGGGGTAAGAATTTAAGCCAATCAAATTTTTTCATATGAATCATGCTTACTCATTCGGGCTAAAACACTTCATCTTTCTAACAAGGACAGAGGCGCCTATACATATGCGGGAAGCCGCATCAAACCACCGTGACTAAACAATCCTATGTAGCATATCTTGATATCTATATATAATAATATAAGTTTCATTTATATTTTTGATATTGTCATGATGTGATTTTGCATAAGATAGAAAGAAGAAGATTCGTTAGCTTTAGTCTTGATAATTATAAAACTACTCATAAAATGTTATATCCAGCGTTGGCTCGCCCGTCAGTTCGTTTTCCCAAACTATATTCAGTTATAAATCAGTCTGTCCATAGTTATTCCCACGCTCTGTAACTTCCTAACATGTCCTCGTCTATAACTGTGTGTATGTATGATTGGGGTTTGGTGTTGTTTTTTGTGGGGCACATGTGACGTGGCATATTTACATTCACATTATATGTAGTATTGTGTACCACTCCCCCTGTGTAGACTGTCCTGACTCAATCTAAATCTGTCGTAGGACGGAATTAATTGAAATAAGAGAAAGCATATCTTGATTACTAAGAGATCAGCCACTATCACATTTTCTACCATCTCACTCGTTGGAAAAATCTATTATGCAATAGTACTACAATCCCATCCACTGTGAGCTTATCCACATATTCTAATCTATTAAGAAGGGAACCAGAACAACCCCAAGTCTTAATCTCCCAATCAAAAATATCAACGACAAATGGGGTCCTCGTTCAATCGGGATTTAGAACTTTGAATAGGAAAACGAGAACGACCAAATAATCACAGACTCGTCTTTTAAGATTCTTTAAATCCTGAATATAGCAGATGAAGATGTGTGAATGTTCTTGTGAGTTATGGTATCCTATATAAAAAAAAAACTCAATCCCCTAAGACTATATCGATACTGTTCTTATGAGTGTGTCGTTTGTCTAGACCACAACGGCAATAAATTCCGTTATGTCATACAGCATTATTGGAGCAATTATGACATTTGGTTTTACAGGATTGATATTCGTCTCGGAATAAATGTCTGAATTAACCTGATTTTAGTGCCTAATACTAAACGGTCTGGTAAAGTTCTTGGTGAAAGCTGTTATAAACATTCACAAGGGTCCGGTTTTTGAGAGAAGTAGGTTGTTTGAGCAAGAGCTTACAGGAGTGCAGTTTCAGGACTATTTTTGTCCAGATATAATTGTCCCCCCCTCCCGTTTACCCTAACTGTATCATCAAGGGAGTGAACTTTGATAGTGGATTTTAAAAAATCTAAGGGGATTTTTTTCTCCTTAAAAATTTATGCTTTGCAGATAATTAATTATTTGTATTTCCAACTGATAGCAACTTATTTTTTCAGCGAAGTGAGTTAATCTTCAACTTACCCATTTAATTTGCAGGCGTATCTTGTTGCATAACAGATGCTTTTATTGCTCGATAATACAACAGCGGATAGTTAGACACTATATATTTTGAGGAGGTATTGGTATTACCCAGGTCTATAATGATTCATCTTTTGATTTGCGATAATTTGTCTCTGCGCAAGTGGCCGTAGGTAACCAGTGTTATCCCTTATATCCTGTATCTCCTTTCTTCGTCTAACTACTCAGCCACTGACCCTTATTATGCATGGCACTTTTTATGATGGAGGGCAAAGCTTTAGACAGCTCTCCTCAGGGCGACGAGGCAAGAGAATAAGGATTGATATGAAGTGAGAAGAAGCGAAAAGCTTTTGTCAGAGACGAACTTTGACAGGATATGATGCGGAGAGGAAATAGCAGCTGGTAAGCATAAGGAAAAGCAAATTGCCGCAGATAGAGGCCAAGAAGCATGGGTATGAGGAAAGGGAATTCGACAGGATTGCCAGCTGAGGATAAGAGAGAAATCAGAAAGACAGCATGAGTATGAGCTCTTTAAAAATCTAGAATTCAAAGTCGTGGCGCTGTCTCTACCTCCCAGCAGATGGAGCATGTCTGTCTCCTCATTCTTTCTTACTGTTACTCCCATATCTAACACTACAGTCTCCTCATCTGCCACTGCCTATGTCTTTTTACCTGTAGAATCTGTTCCTTGTCTCCAAATGAGTAAGATTGACACGTACCTATGAGCTAGAAAAAAGTATTGAGAAAATGCAACCCTGTACGGATTTAGAGAGGTGTCGGTTGGTGCTAATGAAACTATATCCAGGCCCTTAAAGTGTTCTGCCTCATTGATGTTTATCTAAACTGGTAAAAGTGGCCAACAAGACAACTTTGACCTGTGGTGAAGAAGCTTTGCTTGATGCGCTTTGAAGTGAAAATGAATCGCGCGAAGTCTCGGCGCCTGAAAGCTTTCTGCAATCTAGTTTCGCCAATTAGCTATACATGCAGAACAGAGAGCTCCCTGAAAATCTTGTCCAGCAGTTACTCAATACTCGTTTAATAGGGATACTTGACAAAGTGCTTGAGCTTTCACAGCTTCCCACTTACCTATGAAGCCGTCTGGAGGAATTTGTTTTTAACCGTAACAAATAAAGATACACTTTGTCTGCTGATACCCCAAGATTTCTAGCTCTAAGCATGGGTGCCATTGAAAAGCTTGACATTACATCTTTAGAAACAGTAGCCTGAGCGATATTACAATGCCGCCTCGGTGCCCTGAACTACCGGCCACAGAACGTAACTGACAGGAAGTAGCATTTTCGGAAAAATAATCTTAGACCAATCTTCTCATGCTTTCCTAATCTCTGAATAACCAACAGAGGGAAACTTGGACTTCAAAACCCCCTCTCTGAAAAGAAATCCTAAGTTATCTACCAGAAACATAGTTACCCACCAGGCACCACATAGACCAGTAACTGATCAACTCACGACTCCGAAAACCTCTCTAATGGTCAGCAGCTGTGGCAAACGAGACAAGCGTGGCCAAGGGCGTGCATAGGCTATAGAACTCTCTGCAGTTACGGTGATATGCTCAAGAGTGAGCACCCCGAGCCTAAGTTTTTACTTCGATCGGCTGGCTTTGCCTAAACTGTCTCGCATTAGGCGGAATTAATTGCACAGTAGCATTTCCGCAACCTGTTGCGGTGATTACAGCGCCTCTAATGCCGAGGTTTCTTGTATTATTGACGCTTTTCTCAACGGCTTGGGTTGTTTATTATGACACGAAGCTTTCGTATGATGTGCCATTGTTCTGACAGTAAACTTGGCTTAAACCCTGCGTCCAAGAGACAGGCAGAGACCAGCTCCTTACAATCTCTTGTGGGTAGGATTCGTGTAAGAGTGATGCATCCTTACAGTAGCTGTTCCACATTGCCCATTGGTGGAGTATCCTTACTACTGATAGTTGGGTCAGATGGTGTGATCCTGATCAATGCGCGCGTGTCTTATGGAATTCCGACCCCATCTACAATTACCAGTATACGTTGTGCGCGGAGCCCTACCGGGTGTGTTGTGGAAACCGGGACATGAGCTCGCATTGTCGGCAGCCAGTAATCATACAAGAGCGGATCCATGACCAGAAGTAAGGAACGGGAAATGCTCGAGCGCTACTATTTGGTACCCATCAATTGAACTTAAAGAAGATTGCCGCAACAAAAAGGATCCTACTTTGGCACCGCTGATCACTTTAGGAAACTGCCCCTATGGACCCTAAGGTAACCCAAGGAAACTAGCCGTACGGGACATTTTTTACTGAAGTGATGGCGTACTTTATCGAGAGACGCCAGGCAACGTGACGTAGTCTGAACCAAAGCGTTGTACAACCAGCTCCTCATTTTTACCGTACAGACAGACCCAAATCCTAGTACAATGTTCTTAGCCAGGCGAATCAGCAAAAAAGGAAACGGGGCACTCTCTTCCTCTTCAGACGGACAATCATGAGCGACAGCAACGCCACAAACCCAACGGGATAACCAAGTCTCATTATGGTTGTGGCAGAGTAGCTAAATACTGAGATTATCAGTATGTTCAAATCCTGCTGACCACATGCCAACGTTTGGCCACCCAAGCAACGGGCACTCCGCCAAGATTTCCGTTGGTTGAAAATGCCAATAGTTGCGCGAATCACCATTCGCGAACGGGTTGTGATCGGACAGTTTTAGGATGCATTCTTAGAGAAGGACTAAAAGAAGGAACAGTGTTTATTCCTGTCCTTAGTCGATACATGCCACTTTATAGGGCAGAAGCCTTTCCCTGCTAACATGACGACGCCACAAAGATCGCTAAGGCATTGTCGCAGAAGGCCACTCGTGCAGATTTTCACTCGGTTTGCGGATAGGATTACCCTCAGCCAAGTGTTGACGGGGATAACTGCGGAATCTACGATACCGAAACTCTGTTGCTTGGATAAGATCGACAAGATCTTGACGAGCAACCCAAGCACAATCTGTACACAAGAGCGCTTATATACGTCCGGCCTGGAAATGCGGCATAATAAGGCTCCGTGGAACGTTAGTTCAAGGGAAACCTCAAACATGAGACTGTTAAAGTAAACTGGCACAAAGTGAAACTATGAAAAGATTCGGATGATCTTTGTATTCCTGCCAGCCAGCTTAATTTGGCTTACAGAGAATCTCTGCTCATACTTTCACTGGATTTCCGGCTCGAGATGACGATTTTATTCGTGCTACGTACCTTATCAAGAGGGTCCGAACGACTTAGTCTAGCCTTTACGTGTGAGCGTCGGTGACACGACCAGGGTAAGGATGAATGAGAAGAGTCGTACACGCAGTGCAGTTGAAATTACGGTATCGGATTTTAAAGGAACAGGTTGAATGGTGAACTGAAAACTAGGATGAGAACCCCACCTTGCAACGGATGTCGTTACTTTAAGCTGAGCACGCATCCAAGTCACGCTAACCGATACACGGAAAAATGTCGCGACTGACTGACTAAGATAGCCCAGAGAAAACTGGGAAGAGTGAGAGCCAAGAAAGTTTTCTTGTGTTACTCCCTGACCGGCGAAATCAACCCAACTGAGCGATTCCGGATGGCCTAAAGGGCGTGTTACGCTTTTTTTGGCGTACTTAAAATGTTAAAGTCCCCATAATAAGATTTTAACGGATGAATACTAAAATACCAGATCTGACGTATTCAAGCAGCGAAAGGAGGAAAAGGTTTCTTACTACTTATATTCTGCCTTAAAGAATAGGTCGTGGACAAGACCACAGTGCGACCTCAATCGACTTTTCCATGGGACTTATCGCACAAAGACTTGACGAAGATGACACGATGAGTGGCAGGGATTACGCGGAGTTAACTCCACTGCTATCACAGTGAAATCTTTTGAAAAAATGTCAGATCAGAAGCAGGCGACCCAGACTACAATTTTCAAGCTGCGCAATGGCGAGGACTCTATCCAGGAGAAACAGGAGGAAAACTCTCGGTGACGTTTCGAAATTACGTGAGTAGGAATGGGAGAGAGATGGAGGGGGGAGATGAGATGGAGGGAAGAAGACACTGAGTGACACCCTGACTAGCCTTTACAGGATATAGGAAATTTATTTTCCTATAACGTAGACATGGATGTGCTTTCATATGTTTAAAGAGGGGACGTTCTGTCACTTTAGGTATCTTATACTGATGATCATTAAATTGCCTATATCGTTCTCTTCCTTTTTCTCTTCACCCGTATCCTCGTTATGTTTATTATGCTATCACTTCTTTACCTTGCTTTTTCCCGTAATTTTTCGCCCATCCATTTGTTTAGCGAAAAATATCTTTTTTTTCTCCCAGTCTCACTTTCGCCAGTTTCGTTTCTCACGGTGTTAGAACGCAATTATCATTGTCCTCGAATTAAACTGAGAACGCAGTTATGACGTAACGTGTCAGCCCTGATCTACCCGAGACGCCAGAGTTGTTAGAGAACTGCATTCCTGTTCAGAGAGAGTATCGGGAGCAGACAAGTGCTGACTACAGCTTTCGTGCTAAGTATTCTGGAGTTCCGTTGACATGGAGTGGAAATGTCGCGAGAGGCCGTCAGACGCTAGGATGAGGCAACGGGAACCATTTGTGTCTAGGATATAGATTATGCATACTGAGCATGTGTAGTGTTTATCCAAGTGATAGATTACCTCAGTGTCGCAGCGGATGGAAGATGACACTGCGAGAATGCTCCACTCAGCACAGAGCCTGTTAGAGTGTTGAAGCGATTAAGGTTGTGGTCGTGAGAAAGCGCAAACCGGTGTTCTAGCACCCTCCCATTATCAATGGACGCATCGAAGGTACTCAGGAGCTTTCTCGGTGATTAGGTGCAAAAACTGCCCCTGCATTGCAGACTGAAGTGCAATGAGTCCTACTATTGAGAGCTATACCTGACACGTAGCGCTGTCGGTCGTTCTTAAGAAGGACCGAGTGTGTCAGGAGTCAAAAGTCTTTTTTCCGCTAACCTTTAGCACTGTCAGGGTTCTAGCTGTCATGTAGACGCAAATTGTTAGTGGCCTGTTAGTTGGAATAGCGTATATGTTACAATCGTATAAGCAGTCAGATATGACGGGGGAAAAGGGTTCTCTGGGTCGAGAGTAGCTTCGATACTACGTTGCGATAATTAAACGTTTTACCTCTTCTTTGTCTAGGGAAATAGATATTAACCACTAGTGCTTTGAGAACTTTCAATTCATGCATACTCTCCAAACGATTCGCAGTAGACAGAATCACTCGCTCTCGATTGTGAATGCACGAAGCTTGTGCTAGCGGAATGTCTGTCATTAGTTCTTCTCGTCAAATCTTTGACCGCGAGTTCTAAATATCCTATCTAGCTGAATTATCCTATGTCCGTCCGTGAAACTGTGATCTTGTGTTAGAGGTCATCTAAAATATCATAATGTCTAGTATTTTGTAGTGTGCATAGGAAGTGCGTTTTAAAATCGCTATGTACTTACGCGCTTATTTTTTCACTAGTCTAGAGTCATTGGTGCAGAATTCGCTTAATGTTATTATATAGTCTGTTACTTACTTTTTAAATCTGAGTTGCATTTATAGTGTCGAGTCTACTAGTGGAGAAAAACGAGAAATTATATTTCTTGCTGAATAAAAACTCAGTCGGCCTAATAACAGCAGATGAATTTTTATGATTTACTTGCTAAATAATGTTTGTTAAATCGACGAGGAATTTAAACTTTCTATAAACTCCCCAACTTATAAATGCTCGGTGTTGGCCCTCCATGAGTGTTGAGACGGTCAATAACGCACGTTATGTCCTAATTCTATGGGGTGATATGCATGATTTTTATTATATATAACTTATTTCACGGGAAAAATTTAAATGATAAGTCCAAGCACTACGACTCTTGCAATTTAACAATGTATCAGTTATATGCCGAGTAACATTATATGTAAATTTTTTAGACCTGGTTGGTGACGACAATATTGCAGTGAAAACTCTTGTTAATCCCCAAACTTTGCCAGCGTAAATGTGAGTTACTATCAGTGAGCAAAAACATTCGACACCTATAGAACGACTCGCGGTTGAACAGACACTGATTCATCCACCTCCATTTAAAGATTTTTAAAAGAACGGTGTATGTACGGGCTGTGAGCCTGACATTTGCTTATCATCTTTTAGGTTCAGATGAAAGAATGTATACTCATAGATCTATTTTAGCCCGTGTGGCAATATAGTACATCACGTACTTTTTCCGACTATATATCTCATTTGGCGTGACCTTTGCATAAGAAATGTTACTTTATGATCGAGTTTACTAAAATGACATTGGTTTTCAAAAGACCACCACTATAAAGGTATTCACTCAGATGATCTGGTGAATATCTACCTCCTAACATAAAAATCATGTGCTAAAATAAATGCTGCAGTGGAGCTCCACAACAATAAAAAAAATGATTTACTCGGGAATACGGCCAACAATCTACAAGAATCTTAAAAATGGTATCTTGGCATGCAAAACCCAGCGTCCAGAAAAGACGTGGTTAGAAATCACTACTTTCTGCGCGTTGGCAAAAGTAATCTCTACTGGGCTAATTGAACTATGTCAAAATATGGGGATGTCTGTTTATAGATAATTGTACAAGAAATAGAAATGTGTCCTAATACGAGGCAGTCACAAATAAGCATATAATAAATACTGTAGATGTCATCAGAAAAGAATTCTAGTACGATAATGGAATATTAGATCAAAAAAACCTAAAATAAAAAAAAAAAAAAGGAAATTGATATTTGGTAAACACACTAAAAATAAAAAATTATAGTAAGAAATTAGCGCAATTTACGCGTATTGAAATCTGTTATTTGAATCTTTACTGACAAGTGAGAAATTCCCCCCTCAATAATTGATGTTTTTCACACCAGGAAAAGAGATCAAATAATTAGAAAACAACAATCCTAGTCTACCATATTAACATAAACCACTCATCGAACATCTAAAAAAAAAATCTTGTATAAAACAATAAACAACAACAACTGTTAGAAAAAACTAATGGGACTATAGTATAACCTCGAAGACAATGCTTCAATAACCAATACGTATAATATAAAACAGGATAATATTCAATTTAGTAACTCAAACGCTGGCTCAGAGATAAGGGGATAGCCAATAGCATCCTTAGAACTAATACCTATATATGAAAATCCAGAAAACGTTCCTTGCATATCAATAAGTTATATCATGCTTCTAAAAAGCAAAGTAAAGGAATATAAACAAAAAAACTTCTTGATGTATAAAGATCCTAGAAACGTTGTGATTAAAACTTAACTGTGTTGACTGTACGAACAAGTTATAGACAATTAGTATTGAATAACAAATCGCACTATCCTGTTATACTTGCAACTGGTAAAAAACAGGAAAAAATTCATATGCTGTATCTATACAACGTACCACTAACTTAAATTTCGCTAACAATGATGACAAAACCTAAACTCCATTGCACCACCTATGATAAAATTCAATTCATAAAATATCAATAATGAGGATACATCATATATGAGAAAAGTCAGACTTTTAAAGTTCTATCAAATAGAAAAGTATATCTAACACTAGCATACTCAATAAGTTTACCTACTAAGTACATAATAAAATTACCCCCCCCGTTAATATTAGTATGTGACAAAATGTTTTTTTTTGTTTTTTGTTTTTGGGGTTTTTTTTTTTGGTTGATTGTGTGTTGGTGGGTGTGTTTTATATTGGTTGGGGTTTGTTGGAATTTTTGTTTTTTTGTGTTTTTGAAGTTGTGTAAAGAGTTTTTTTTTTTTGGATTAAGACACCTTTTGGCACATTTCTGGGGTGTGTTTTCATTTTTTTTTTGGGGGGGGTTTGTACATCTACCCGTGGGGTATTGGGGTTTTTGGTTTTGGGTTGTGGTTTTTTGTTTTTTTTTGTTTTTGGGTTTTTTGTTTTTTTGGTTTAATTTATTGCAAAAGGCCACCTATGTAAAATTTTTTTTTTTATCAAAAATTACGTGGGTTTTGGTTTGGGTTTTTTTTTTAAATTTATATTTTTTTGTACAGTTTTTTGTGTAACTGGGTATTTGTTTTTTGGGGTGTTGTTTTTTTTTATGTTGTGTAATTTGATTTGTGTTTATTTTTTTTTTGTTTGGGGTTTTTGTGTTTGGGTTTTTTATTTATTGTTTTTTATTATAAGAACTTTTTTGTTTGTTTATTTTTTTTTTTTTTTTTTTTATTTGAAATAAAATTTTCGCCCGAAAAAGGCTTTTTAATTATGTTTTTTTAAGGAATTAATTTTTTTTTAATATAATTTTATGGATGTTTCTGAAAAAAAAAACAAGGGGGTGGTATTATTTTTATAGCTGTAAAAATTGTTTGTATAAAAATTTTTCGAAAAGTTAAATAATTTTATAGTATATAGATTTATTTGGCCTTTAAACCAAAACCCTTTTTACTTATGGATAAAAATTCCAAATAAAGATTCAATATACCGAAAATTTCACCAAATAATTGTATTAATTTTTTATTAACCTTCACCAATTGTTTTTATAAATTTATTTTTTATTTTTTAAAATTTTGAGTCAAAAAAAAAATTTGTTTGATTTATCCTTATCCTATTTTTAATCGGAAAAAAATATTTTTTTTGGTAAAATAATTATTTTAATTTTTTTTTTACACCCCAGATTTAATTTTTAACGAAAATAAAAAATTTTTAGTCTGATAATTTTTCCCGCCAAATGCGGTTTTTAAAATAATTTTATAATTTTTTAAAAATGTTTTTGCATACCCCCAAATAAATTTTTTACCCCCCCCCCACATAAATACTTCAATAACATTATTTTGTTCATATTTTGAAACTATCAAAACTCAACCACCAACCACAAAAAAATAAGTTTTTTTTACAATAAAATAAAAAAATTTAATCACCCCCAACTTAAAACCCACCCGGATATATATTTTATAATTTATCTGCCCTCCCAAACAAGAAAAAAAAATTTTTACAACCCCCTCCAACTCAACCCCAATTTTCCCTTTAAACCCCTAAACCCTTTCCCTCCCCCCTCCCCCCAAAAGGTAACATTTTAATAACCAAAACATTTTACCCCCCCCCCCCAAAATTAAAAAATATCCCCCCCAATTAATACGAATAATAAATAATTCGGGTACAAGCTATCCCCCACAAACAATTTTTAAGGAAAAACCAAAACTTCCCTCCAACAACCACCTCCAACCCCACAAATACCACTCCATCAACAAACCCTACAACCCCCCCCCCGGGGGGACAATAATTATAGCGGGTAAACGATAATCATTAAACCCTTTAAATCACGGTTGAAAAAAAAATTTCCCCCCCAAAAATAAAAAAAAAGTAAAATTTAGAAATAATATTACCCAATCCCCGGATGTTTTGTTAAAATCCCAGCAGTCTAAAATTTTACCCCCCCCCCAAAATTTTGAGTGTTTATATTCCCCATAATGAACTACATATCCCATAAAAACGAATTTTTACCATTTTTGAAAATTAAATAAAACCAAATATCCTAACCCCTTATTTGAAACTAAACCCATCCCTAAGGTTACCTAATCCAAAAAAAAAAACCCCTATACTCCAACTGGCAAAAATAACCAGACCCCAAATAAAAAAAAATATATAAATAAAAACATTTTATATCAAATAATTCCCATTTAAAATACCCCCACTGACCAAAACAAATAAAAAAAACACTGAAACCCTCCCCCCCCCCCTAAACCCCCCCCCAAAAAACCCCCAAAATTACCCCACAAAAATATTAAAAAAACCTCCAAAAAAACAAACCAACAAAAAAAACAAAAACACCACCCCCCCCCCCCCAAACACCCAAAAAAACAAAAACAATAAACAAAAAAACTAAAAATAACCCCCCCCCCACTAACCCCCACCATCCCCATCTCCCCCCCAAACCTCCCAACCCCAACTAAAAAGCCACCAACTAACCCCCTTCCAACACAACCTGTCCAACCCCTCACCCCAACACCCAAACATCCCCCCCAAAAATTTTGACAACAAATCACATCAAATAAACACCACCCAAAAAACCAATACCCCATACAAACCCCAAAAACAAAACCCCATTTCACACTCACCCACACATTCAAAATCACTCAAAACGTTTAAAAAACCAAACAATTCATCTAAAAATACCAAAACCCCTAACCATTCCCAAACCAAACATTTACAACCCAACCCAAACACCCCCCCAATCCCAACCACTCATCCCATACAAAACCCACCCTAACAATCACCCCCCCCCTACACCTTTACCACCACAACCTTCCACACAAAAACACCTCAACCCCCCAATCCAACATACATCTTCAAAACCTATTCCAATCCCCACCTTTCAATCAGATCAACCCTAATCCACAAACACAATTAAAAAACCACCTTAAACCCCCCCAACACCTACCACAATACCAACCCAAAACCCAAAAAAACCAAAAATAACCACCATCCCACACAACAAAAATAAACCCATAAATCAAAAAACAACACCAATAAAAACATTTCTAAAAAAATACCACCCAATCCAAACCCCCCCCCAAACAATATTCCCAATTAAAAAATAAATACACATAACAAACCATAAACAAACCAACACCTCCCAAAACACAAACACCCCAAAACCAAAAACCCAAACCCCTATAACCCCCCCAACCAACCAAAACCTCCCCCAAAAATTCCAAACCCCTACATCCCCCAACAAACACCACACCCAAAAACCAACTAAAATATCCCAACCAACCACACTACCAACCCACAAAAACTATTCAAAACTCCAAAAACACAATTAAATCCCCACCAATTACACACCCCAAAACACAAATCAAAACATCCCCAACTTCCTCCCAATACCTTTAACCCCCAACACCCCACATAACAACAAACACCCCAAACCATCCCCAATTAACACTAAATTACCAAAACTTCCACTATTTCCTCCCTACCCCCTTAAAACCCAAAAAAACACAAAAAAACACCAAACCTCCACACTCCCCCAACATAAAAACCAACCCAAAAACACCTTCAAAAAAAACACAATACAATAACCCAAAACATGGTCATCCCCAGTAATACCAATAAACCCAATAACTCCCCCCACTCTAACACCCGTAACTTGTGTCCTCCCAGCCACATAATTCAACTAATCCCCTCCCCCCTTCACCCCCCCCCACCATCCATTTTACGCCATCCACACCTCTATTCCCCCTTCCCCCCCCTCGTCCTCACCCCCTAAGGCAATTTCCCAATCTTACCCACACCCCCTCCCCTTACCATTTCTCCCCATTCACCACCCCCTACATACACCTCCCTTCACCCCCACCCTCACACCCCCACCCCTCCTAATCACCCCACCCATAACAAACCTCCACGCCCCTAACACAAACTCAAATACTCCTAATAACACCAAACTTCCTACACCAATATAGGAATTCAAAATACCAAAAAGACCGAGTATAACCACCAACCCCCCTCCCATAAAACCCCCTCCCCAAAAAATTTTGAAAAACCCCCCCCCCCCACCCACCCCCCAAAGGAAATTCGAATTATATTAATTAAGTTCTGTTATGAAGATGGTATCTAGGTTATCTAATATTTCAAAATACATTAAATCCTTATGCGAAAACACTTTAACAACCATTAGATACCCACCCCCCCCTGAAACTCCCCCCCTACTTCCCCACCACTACCAGGAACCCCCCCACCACCAGACTCCATTTCCACCAGTCCCTAATAAATCCCCCCCCCAACCTCCCCCCCAAGATATGAGTCCGCCAATCACCCCCAACCCAACCCCCCCCCCACTGCGACACCATCCACCCCAGGAGAACTGTAACGCCACTGGCAACCACCCACACCACCCCAGCTACAAAACCCACCACTGCAAAAACCCCCCATCAAATCCCCAGCTCAACCCCGTTCTATAAACCCCCCCAACCGCCCTTCCACCCTTAGTCAACCTACCAACCAACCAAAAGGGACCGCCCCCCCAGTTTCTACACCCATTATAACACACCCATTCACCCAAATCCCCCACCCCTCAAAACCCCCAACTATTATCCCCCACCCCCACCCCCCACCTGAGAGTGTCCACAATCCACAAAACCCCCCCAACAAGCCTTAGCCCCACCAAAACCCAGTCACTACAAACACTCTATAAACAGCTACTAGCAAATACCTTACCCCCCCTCCGATTGTTATACCCTATTAAAGAAATGCCCCCCAACCCCCCAAACCGACCCCCATCCAAATAAAAAAAACCCCCACTCCCAAACACATACAGTGCTTTACATGTGATATGTAGATTCTCTGATTACCCAACCCACCATCATCCTTCACCCATCGCTTCAACATCCAACCAACCCCCCCTATTACTCTCCCCAACTAATCCATACCGCCCAACGTCCCAGAACACTCCCAGGCTATACCCCTAAGCCAGTCCCTCCTAGCCCCTATCCCCCTACCCCATAAATAATACAACCCCCCACTACAAACCGACCAACCCTCCCCACACCCATCCAAAATCCCCCCCAGACAATACTATTCCCCTCTGACTCCTGAGTGTAGTAAATGGTGGTTAGCAAATAAAGGTTTATCCCCTGCAAAAACAACTATCAAAAACCTCTAGACATTTCAACGTAGTACAAACAACACCTATTCCAGTATACAGAATAAAAAACCTTCTATGTGGTGGTACGTAGCAAAGTAATACGTCAACCAAAAAACCTTTCACCCACTCACAACAGCGATTAGATCTCAAAGAAGAGCTGATCTCCAGCTAGAGATCTCAGTCAGTACAAAAAAACTAAAGGGTTTCCCCCCCCCCCCCCCCCCCCCTATAAACTATTTAATATAATCTTCCAACTTACCACAGTATACAATGATTGTTATTGCTGTTTGCCTACTCTCATCCTTCCACTCATTGTATTGTATTATAACACCCAACCCCATTTAATTGTAAGTAAATAGAGTGGAAGGCTGGGGTGTAATAGGGGGTATTGCCTCTGGGATCTAAGTGAGGTAGTGACTCCGAACATAGTTCTAGGAAACACTTGTTGTTTATACTGTGACGTGGCTATCGTGACATTTTTGACAGATCCGCATTCCATGCACAAGAGAAGTTTTCTTCCTCTGTCTCGTGTAAGGCGAGATTCTGTGCTTTAAATGACGTTTCTGTTTAAGAGACAAAGTATACTAGATCAAGCCCGACAATACGTAGAAACGCTAGACGTTTCGTGGTTTCTCGTGGTAATGTTTCGTTTATTTGTAACACTGACTCACATACCATTTGTAACACTGACTCAATACCATTTGCTAAACTGACTCACATACTAATTTGTCAACAGCTGACATCAAATACTATTTGTAACCTTTGACTCATCATACCATTTGCTAATGTTTGCAGTCCTCGTTTTTATATTCTCCTGTTTATCAGTTCTTTCAAGCAGTTCCTTCATTATTTAGCACGTTGTCGGTTCAGATTGTATGTCTACTGTATGAAGATATTCTCCTGTTATGCGCCCCCCCCCCCCCCCACTCCCTTTTTTTTTTAACACAAAATAATATATCTCATGCTTTTTAAGTGTGATGTGACCTTCAAGATCTGGTGATTGCATATCCACACAGTATCAGTATATAGTCAGGACATCGATACGCAGTGTAGTACATTATAGAGTGATCATACTCATTGAGCGTCCTTCGCCTGCTCCGCAAATGAATGCGTGACACCATCACACGCTAGCAGTTTTCTTAATCTTTTAGTAGGTGCATCACATTTAGAATGCGCGGACTGCATCTTTTCTGTGTATGCAGGCACGGCGGTGCTTAATCCCCCTATTGACCCTCCATTTAACAATAGCGTTCAATGCTCCAGAGTGGTTTTTTTTCTTAAAGCGCTTTTTTTATTGAGGCAAAGGCGTACTGTGATTCAAATTAGGTCAAGATCCACAGTCACGCTCCATTATACCCTAGCTTATGCTAAATATAAGTACCTGACTTTGCTCAATGCGTTAGGCCTAGATCGACAGCAAAGCAGCTGGATGAACGTGAAAACTGAGCCTCACATCCTACCATCATAAAGCTGTGTCTCTGATATAAGGGTGACGTCTTCAACACATCGCTCTCGCTCACGCCGGCACTAACTTGCCCATGGAAACTATCATTACGCGACATTTGCTTAACGCAAGTTCTAAACCATGATTAATGCCCCAGTGCGGTTCCCAAACGGTCGCGCTTGCATTGGCCACGCACACACTGACATGGGTGCAGACGATGGCAGATTGGCGGGAAAGATTCCAACGACAATCAATGATGTTAAGAAGACATTTTCAAATAATTAATATGCCCAATATATAAATATGAATGGTCATTTTCTTATTTAGTTTGTTACATGTGATATAAATCATGCCGGAAATATATGCTATAGAAACCCATCAGACTTTTCCCAGAAAGTTTCTAGATTTGTGTTTAGCTTATATAATTCATTATATATAAAATAGATTTTATATAATAATAAAATATAGCTTTCTTAAAGAATAATGCGTAAATTATAACTCGATTATGTGACAAAAGCAAGCTCTAAACCTTCATTGAATTTGCCCACATTGTTGTGAATGAATCACGTTTCTTAATGCATAGACTGTATTTGGGGTTTTTTTATACTTTCTAGGATGTCTCATGATCACATCTATAAAGTAATTGTTTCTAAGTTAATGCTAATCCCTCCCCCCCCACCCCCCCCCCCCCCCCCCCCCCCCCCCACCCACCCCCCACTGCTTTGGAGTTTGTTTTTTGTTTTGAAAGGTATTTCTTTCTGCAATAAAAAATTCAGTGTGGCACGACTCGCGCAAATTTTTCATCCGAAACGATGGACGGCCTCCAGAAGAAAAAAGTTTGAGAAACCTATTGTGGTTAATGCATTCAGAGTTTTTTTTATAAATATCACTCGTTTTGGGTACCGTAATCTGTCGGGTACTATGTGCACTACTTTCCGTTGTATTGACTTTTTAGTTCCATTATTCTATTTTTATTCCCCTGCAATCACTATCACGTACAGTCACCAAGCAGAATCCATAAGAGCTAGCCAGCCCAAAAATATGAATGTATTCAGCAAATTAAAACATGGGGGTTAGGATGGTGTTGTATGAAAACCCACTGTCAGTTGACACTACTCACAAGGATTATGTGACTAACGTACAGATTTACACAACATGGACTTTTCAGTGTGAATAAACTTGGCCAGGGACGCATCAAGTTTTAATCAAACACATAAGTAAAATACTAAACAGAGCGAACTTGAATACATATCTAATTCAGGCTTCAGCTCGTTATTCGTATTTATTCACTCCCATGACATTCCTCGTTCGGCCTTTTCTAATAAATGAGTATAAACTGCGCTATTTAGTGGCTGCTTTACTTTGATCCTCTCGGCATACCCGACGAGGCTAACCAGCCTAGAAGGTATTACAATATATCGGAATACTTGAATTCTACCCACAACTAAAATGGACATCCTGTTTCATTCACCGAGCTCGACCAACGTCCGACTTCCAACTGAGTCACATTTTTCACTTCTTCATAAACGTCTGCACAATGATAATAGATACGACAGACACCTGGTCCTCAAGGTCTGGAGGGGATTTTAGCAAGGCAGAGCGGCCGAACCGTCTATGTCAAAAGAAATCAACGTTAACGGAACGAAACATTCTGAGCTGCAGGGTTCATGAAAAAAATCTGGGATTCTGAACTCGTTTTATGACTGGCCAGTGGATGGCTATGATCCAGAGACTAGGGCATGGCACGAAGGCTAATGGCACTGACCAAGGCAAAATGCGCGCGACAGTTTATTGCTGCCATACAAGATACCATAGAGTGATGGCCACTGGTATGTTTTAATTAGATTATAGAATTTGCACTGGAAATAGGACACCAGACATAGCCTTCATCAAGTAAACGATTGACTGGGTCAATCCATGATGAATGCACTTGTGCGCTGCCAGTAGATTCTAGGTCCATCTTGATCGTTGAGGTAATCACAGCCATCACTATGCTTTGAGTTGGTAATCTCTCACCACAATTTGTGCGACATAGTCTTGAGTGTATATGCATGCCCACCATCCTGTTATTTTATCCCAAATGACACCTGTAAAATTGGGTGTAGTAGCTTGTGTCGGAGCGATATAAATATATTGGGCGAGCAGATTTTACTCCCAGACTAATATAACATATTATCAAGACCGTACGCGTATTAGTCTTTGAGAGGCACTCACCACTTTTGTTTCAACTGTGTTTTTCAATTGTATATAGTTTTTATTTCCGGAAATCATCTTCGTCTCCCATACTGAATCGTGCCACTATGCATTCAATTCCTTGTAGATAGAACATGTATGTGCATCAGTATATGTGAGATATTTACTAAGAATTCCATGGTCCCCCCCCCCCAATATATAAACGCCGTGTAGCTTTGCTGTTTGTGCTAATCAGACAAGTTGATCAACCTGGCAACTACACTTCCTGAGTGCCACATATCTCTCCCCATGTTCATCCCCCTCTCCCCCCCCCAAACTAATCAGTATTTTTTTTTTTTTTTTTTTTGTTACCCGTCTGTGATACGTTATAACTTCAATGTTACAAATGCTTACCAGTGCTGCTTTCACCATTTAGTCAAATGTTTTTTGATAGACCATGTTCACTGGCGTTTTCTTTTGACTTGAACTAATGTTGTTTTACCAAGTGCAGTCTTGTGTAGGATCATTCCCTCATGTCAAAGAGACATGCTTCCGATGGCGGGACATAAATATGTCAAAATTTGTTTGATATCAGACAACACAGTCACACTATATATAGCTCTGTCTTGATTTTTTTCAAGTGTTGAAAATCCTTTTTCAATCCATAAACAACATATAAGAAACTTCCGCATATTGCCATAAATCTTATAGGCGTATGCTAATGTAACCCCAGGTTTCAGGCATGGATGAACAAGGAAACCTAGAAGGCCTGAGTTTACGTAAAGTAGTTATGTTCATATCGACTTTTTGATGACGCCTTCCTCCATTTAACATTCTCACCCCCAAAAAAAAAAATGCTTTTAAATCTATCATGTAATTGGTCTGAGATCCATTTTTGTGCCATAATTACTCATCGGCTATTTTCTGCCCGTATCGTTATAGTCTGAAGCTAGCACGCGAGATTTGTCATCCCAACCCATGTTTTATGCCAATGTCAAGTACTTTCACTTGCAAAACAACAAACAGAGGAAAGGTCTAATAGATCGTGCTGTCATTTACCACGATGGTGTACATTTTACACACCCACAGGCATCTGAAGGGAGCTTAGAAGGAAGCATCTAACTAATATGGATGGCTTTGACTCAAAAGCCTAGCGTTTCATTGTGCTGTTCGTCATTCACTGGGTTTACCGTCATTCAGTCATCTGACTCATATGATAGTCAACATCCGCTTTTCTCTGTTGCCGCTTTTATTTCAATATCAATTTTTCTGAGCTAATGTTTATCGTCACTCAACAACAACTTTCTACTGTTGTCAGTTTCTTTAATAAATATATCTGGCTTTCAATCTAAATTATAAAGTTTTATCCTACACCAAGGACAAGTTTCTTATCTTCTTTTGAGGGCATTTTCACTATTTTCTACACAACACAGGAGTACGTTCCCCTAGTTACCTTGGCAAATGGAAAAGGCTCGACCAGACTGGCAAAAGGAAGGGTGAAAAAGCTCAACTCAGCATGATACAAGGATAACTTAAGATACGAGGGCCAAAGAGTCTTTTATCAGGAAGCAGATACAAGAACAAGTAGGGAAGTAGAGCATCCAGGCCACTTAAAAGGACAGTTAAGCAACATTACCAGTCACAACAGTATGCGCTCCAAGCGCAGGTCATCTTCCGATTCTGCCACAAGCGGTCATAGCACGATGAGGATACCACTCAATTCAACAAGATAAAAAACAGGAACTATTGTTTGTTAGACTATGAATATTGGCATCCCTGCCCAACATCGCCGTATATATGAGGGAACACGGAAGCTAATTATAGCCATCTACCAGTACCATTCCTGGGAAATTTCTCTATGGAGAATGCACTAACCAAATTTCAGGTTGACAACTCACTATTTGCCGTGCAAGTGCGTATATTACAAGTTAATTTTCTGAAAGTGCTACAAAGACAGTGGAGCAATACTATCAAAAATAACTTATGACGATGCCTTTGTATGGCCATTTTGTAAACAGGGTATTGCTGTGAGTAGAAATTGCTGCTGCAAAGCAAAATGCCCTTTTGAAAGATTATGTTTATTGTTCTTCCTAACCTGCTCTCGTTTGGATTTTGCCTTCAGGCCATGAAAATAGTGATAGTGATTTTATGACAATCCTTCTAATTTTTACCAACACATTTATGTACTATGACAGAGAGATAATTTAATTTATATCACACCCCCCCCCCCATGTGTTATTGGCCATCATTACTACTAAAGAAAGACTGGAAAACAAAAGCTAGAGACCATCCACATTTAACATAGAACTAGATCTATTTCTCATTAGCCACATGATGTTATATTAGTGAGCACTAGTAACACAGCGCACCATAATAACAAAACTCTGCCAGTCATGTTCATACAACTTTTGGAAAAATTTAAACATAATCATCCAGATTATGTTATGAAATGTATGAACTAAATATAAAGATCAACAGCTGAAAGATGATATGTATAATCACAGGTACATTTTAAAAAATCACACTATAAATTACCATCTAAAGTGTTCTATAGATCAGATAGACATCAAACTTAAAACTGTAAAGATGAATATGAAAGGCTGTGTTCTTATTTCCTTTTATTGACAAATACACTGCATTCATTAAATTTGGGGTAATACAAAAGTGAGCAAAAAATACAATGGAAAGCATGGTTTAGATTGTGTGAGGAAGGATTAGGAAAGAGTTCTATGGAGGTTTATGACTAAAAATTAAATCGGCTCATTCAGAGAGTACATTAAACAACATGGGACAGCTTACCCTCCACCCCCCGCACTCAAATTAAAAATGATGATCCCTAAAAAGATTTCTAGGTCTCCTTTTGTTATCTCTGTCAATTGGGGATAAGAAAAAAGCGTTATTCAGTGCCATGTCTAGAGCCCATCCTGTGACCAGAGAAATGTATCATGGTTAGCTGTTACTGTACATTTATTTACCTAACGGGGGCGTAGTCTTCGCGTCCTGCCCAAATGTACGCTACCAAGTCTTAATATAGTGTATATTTCTTTAGTGCGTTTTCGATTGATTCCCGCACTGACGTGTGCATCAATGCAGTGTGAGCGTATGCCTTTTTGGACGAACAACCAGGTAGCGTAACCTAGATTCGGGGAATTTGTGCCGTCAATGTTTTTGTATAGGGGCATTTGTACGGACCTACGTGAGCGTTGACCTAGTCCGTTGGAATATTTTCTTGTATTCGGCCCGGGCAAGGTTTGTGGAATCACGCCATTATTTTCCTATGAAATATATATATTGCGTCTTCATGGTCCGAAGCCAATAGTTGGAAGCATATCATGTAAGTGTCGCACCCCCTCACCATTATCACATTGAATGTTTATTGAGTTTTAATTCGAAGTATTCAGGCCGCTCCTATTTAGTACTGTAGTCTAGCGGGAAATTCCCTATCGTAAGTATGTCATTACCCTAGAATGGACAAACGGAGTCGTGATTGCCTTTGGCCTGTGCTTTGAAATTACCGTTAGAGGACGAGGAATTAGCTAAAGGAGCGATACCTACGAGGAAACGGAATGGTTGAATTGAATTTTGTATTGCTTCATATGTTTTAAATCATTGCCGTTTCCGCCACATGCCAAAGTCATGGCTATGGATTTTTGGCGCTGATGAGGTCAACAGAACGACTCTAACCTACAGATTTGTATTGTCGTGTACTAAAACTTTGTCGCTGGTTATTATATATGCTACATAAAGCTATTGGTATGCAGAAAGGGTCTAGCCGGACCTTATACGGGTATGATATCAACGATTGATCCTTGAACATGAATCCGTTTTACCACGATAGACGGTCCTTGCGAAGAAGGTCAGACGGACTTCATTGCAAATGTATTAATTAGCGGGTAACAGACGTGATGCCCTCAGCTTCACGTGGATTAGAGAGAGCGACTTGACTGTTGCACAGTATCCATCCAAGAATTTAAGGAGTGATGCTCCAGCAACTTTAAATGTTATGACGTTTTGCATCTGTAATCTGTAACTAATGACCCGCTCTTGTGTATTCCCGTTCGTGTATCGTGTCAATAAATAATATGTACTTTTCGACCAACGACTTGCGTGCAGTCCTGAATTGGAAAATTGACGACCCATACCTTTCCCAAATGTGGCTGTTCAACATAAGAACACTTCGGAGATATTTTTCATTGAGAAAAACCCCTGGTCGCGTTATTTTTAAACCTAGCATCAGACCAGTGACACCAGACATTAGGCTTACGAAAACTACTCTTGGACCAAATAGAATGAACTAATCCACCAGTAAAATGCGGGACGTGCAAGTGTGGTCTAGGAAATAAACATAATTTCCCAGCGAACGCGACTCAAATCCAAGTATCCGATTGAAAAGGAAGCTGTTGTTTTTAAAACTTTCAAGGGCGACAACATCTCCAACTTTGGAACCTAGTTGTGCTGAATGAAATCCGAATCAACTATACGGTTACACAACTGCTCAAGCGTTTTTCATCACTCCAACCGTCCACGTCAAGTTTGTACAGTGACTCGACTGCCTTTGTGGATCACCTGATTCGTCATTATTACGTTGCGAGCTGTTGTTATATACGCAGCTAGCGAAAGTATTTTATCCTCAGGACGTACATCCACGGAGACGAGGCAACATTTTTTCTTGCACGCGCATGGTATAAGTATAAAACGAAGTATCGTCTATACACTTTTATTACGTAGCTTGTGCCTCATGTTAGATTATGTCCACATAATATATATTGTTATGTTAGATGTTTATATGGTTCTTGATATTCAGTGCGTGGGGAGGTATGGAGGCGGATTGATACTGACGAACGAGATCCATCTCGAAAAAGCACTAATTCGGGCTCTTTGTCAGACGTTCTTGCTAGGGTCTCCGTCTTGTAAGTTTCCAATTGAGCGATAATTCCGGTCCAAGGCTAGAAAAACCTGTGCCGACGTTCCGAATCAGCTAATTGGTTCCTTATTGAAAATATCTGTTTAGCTGTTTCGTCTCGTTTATTTGTAGTTTTGGTGATAGTTATTTTTACTACGTTATTTAGTTTTATGATGAATTTTGTTTGTATTATGCGTTTCCTCCTTCTAATCTTCCTGTCGTTCAGGTTTTTACAAGAACCTATTGTTTTTTACACTGTCGTTGTCCATATTGCTCCTCGTTGAGTAATCTGATCGTAGGTTGATCATCGTCATAATTATTACGATATTCTATTTTAGTTTACACATTTCTATTTTTTGTTGATTTCCTACGATTGTGCTTCACTCTGTTCCTTTGGAATATCAAGTTGTCTTGTCTGCCCGTAATTGTTTCTATTGTTCTGTCACGTTATTGCTTGTCACACCCATATTCCTGTTATAAATGTTCCATTATAAATAAAAGTGATTATTAATTATTAATTGCCCTATTATATCAACTTGATTTTTTACCGTTTCTAGGACGAGGAACCGAGAGGACCACTAGTTGTAGTAACACTTTTTAAGTAAGTCTTAATACATAATAATATTGAATAAGCTTAATACTATTAACCCTTAGACTATTTGTAATTAAGCAGGTAAGGCGCTTAATATACCTCAGAAAGAGATTAGAGCATTTGCACTTGCCAGAATATAAGAAAGCTCAAGAATAGATAGCTGAACAGAGAAATGCTAGAAACTTTAAGGACTACAAAATTTGCAATCTGAGGGAGGAGAAATGAGGAAAAAATGAGATTAGCTGCTGAATTCTAGAAGCAGAAACAGATTTCAGTCTGAACGAAGCAGACAAGAAGAAAGGTGTGATGCTCTCTGAAGAAAGATTAAGCTCCATGGAGATGGAAAATAACACAAAGGACATGGAAGATCGAAGATTAATAGCTCATGAAAAAATACAATACGACCTTCAGCTTGAGGCAAAATCGCGTGCACCATGTGCACGACAAACGCCAGCTCCATGTATACATGCTGAAATAAAGCAGAGACCGAATATGGAGGAAAGGGGACTTATGGTTAACCTCAGGAAGTCGTTTAAATCCCCAGAGAACTTTTTGAACAGCCCATACTACTATTCCAGACATGGACCATTTTTTAATATTCAAAGAGGAATATTTCACTACCTTAAAATTTAGTAATAAACAGCAAACCAAATATTTAATCCCCTCGTGTCCCTATGATCTGCCTGGATAATCCTTCCTTAAAGAATTTTACGGAATTTGATGAGCATCACTTGTGGTGTCTAGTCTATTAATCACTGTGGATAGTTACCCCACAAGTTAAATAGCCAATCCACATTCAAAAATCCAGTAGGTTACTTATACTGGGGGGGGAGGATATGGCATTTAGCAGCTTCATCTTCATACTACCAGTATATAACCTGATGTGCCCCTCAAGCGAACTTGCCAGTAATGCTTTAGACCCTCCGGCCCAACCAGAAGAAAAATACGAACATGTCGGCGACGGAACAGGACCCATTACCCGCATTAAGCTAATAGCGGTACCCATTGTGCTACCCGCACCTTCCAAGCAGAAAATTTCAGTGTATGCTCTGGGGGTTCGTCAACCAAATAAGACTCACCCTCGGAAAGGAAAGGCTGGGGATCGACTTAACACTACTCAAAAATGAAAAGATTCCGTATGATGAGCGTGCTCTCTCGGATTGTTACTCTGTAAGCGCCGATAATGGAGTGACAAATCGTCTCATGTATAAGTCCTACATTTCTCCCATCGCATGTTATGACCACAACTGAAACCTTATCAATAGAAAGACTAAGAATATAACTCAATGAATTATCCCAAATCTAAACAGCAAAAAAATTAATCACAAAATTTCATTGAGATCGACTGATGCATTCACGCACAACCCTGGATCTTAGACACCGTATAGCCCTCTCAACCGCGATCCTAAGCCAGGGTGAATCAAACAAATGTTGCTTTCCCGGACCCCCCCGAATTTTTTTCACGCTAATCGTTCCAGTATAGTGCACCATGTCACAGTAGTAAAGTCACAATATAGGGAGAAAATAAAAACACTAATTTTACACTAATTGAGAAACCTAATTACCAAGGGACGGAAGCATAATTCAATCAATCTATCTACCATTTAAATGTTTGTTATCCTAATTGGAACCCGAAGACTTCTACAATCGCAGAGGAGATTTCTTGATGGAACACCATAATTTTAATAAAAACTTACTCAAGTGGGGGGACATAAAAACTAAACAAAACTGGAGAACAAAAACTCAGGGTTCCAACAAAACAGCATCAATAAAAAATGTGGAAATTAAAGAACAATTACAACCAACATCATAACGATCATTCTACCACAATTATCGCTGGGACTCATCAAATTTTAACTCAGGCAGAAACTACAATTGTTGAGCCATATTTAAACATGACAAATAATCACATTCGATGGTTCGTCGACGAGGATAGATCGTCGAAAGGGTAATATTCTGGTATGCAACATTCTTAATGTCGCTTTAAAGTGATACATCACATGGCTCTAACATATGAACAGGTAATCTTAAGTAGCCTGTTGAACTCCACAACTGCTCAGATATTTCTATTGAGATTTCTCTTAGATTGTAACCCAGGGTGAATGACTGATCCAGGATATGCTTCGACTCTTTTCCCAGCCATAATGGCCGATCACGACGCTGCTGTATGCGTGACAAATACGGCCTTGTCCTAGATCTCACCTGTGCCAGTTCCAGATACGGTCCATCCTGCTAGGCGTTCATACTACACCAGGGACAGGGACGCTCTTAAGTTCATACGTTTAACGAGTATATTTTGTCAATAACATCTATTTCATGCTTCTCTATCACTATTTGACTCAGGTCTTCTTGTAGCACTGTGGGCAGTACCCCGGACTCTCATCTGATCAACCAAAGTTGTTGCCTAGACGGTCAGTGTTGTTAATGAGATGTGACCTTTGGTTGCCGGCACCGATCGATTTCTCCCATCTTTCCGCTTAGTCACAGCCATTTCCATATCTATTATTTGACCTTAATACACCATTTTTTATCAGGGACAGATCCAGGCTTCTTTCTCTTCCTGATCCCAATTTGTGATGTGTACTACTTGGGTCAGCATACATGGTATTAAAAGTAGTGTGTACACACCCACAGCTAATTGTATGAATGGCCATGGTAAGAATGCGACATATTCAAACTGCCAAATTTCCAAGTTAGTCTGAACTAGAGATGCCGATCAAGCTACGTAAAAATGGTCGCTTGATGATACACCTTTTCGAACCTACAGTTCATAATACTACTTGTGATGTACAGATTTCTGCTTTTTTCATCAGGTGAGTTGTTTTGCAACATTCTGCAAAAGAAATGAATGATTCAGTAAAAAAAAACAAATTCAGTATGTGAACAACAAATAATATCCAGCAACCAAACTTGCCTAAATCTAGACATGACTTTATACTCAAAAAATGGGGATTTTGCGTTAGAGTAAATACGGGGAAACAAGGATTCATCCTTTCATTTATTATCTGATCTTAGTTCCCATCCATCTTATGAAAGAACTCGTATATTACGAAATGCGCATAATGACTCGCAATGTCTATGCGGGCCATATGGGTTTTTCCGTCCCGTACCCAAATCCCGAGTGTGCTTTCGGCATTTCTTCTGGCAAGCGCAAGGTCCATAGGGACAACACTCCTCTACTGTCGGTCTTGTTTGAATATACGTTCAGTAAGTTAAGTTAACGGAGGTTTTCTCCATTTCATGCGGCTCCCATTATTCAAGCTGCGGATACATCCTGATTAAGTACCATTTTTTGTATCGATAAATAAGCGCTATAAAAACATTATTGGTGCCGATGCTATCCATCTGCTAGGAGGGCATAACGCATATATTACCTTTACGGTGCATATGAAATGTGCCACTGTCTGCAGGCCAGAGGCTTCATCCCTCTACCATAGAAACTCATTTCAATCAGCCAGATGTATACAAGAGGCATTGAATTGGTTAAATCTTCTCACGCATTGGTTTTCCACCGGAAAATCTTAGTCAGGATTATGGGGGTTCTAGCTCATTATGCTTCGAATCCATGTCTCATAGTTTATGAAGACACTTAGGTAAAGACAGATTCTCTTTAGTTAGTCTATATTATCATCCGAAATGTCCATACATGGTCGTTAATGAGCGTCTCAATTAGGACACTCATAGCAGTTGTTGGGGCTAATGAATGACCCCAAGACCCCCCAACCCCTAAGATCTATCCAAAGACTGGGAGTCGGGTCATCCCCGTGCAAGGCCTGTATTCTGCGTATCGCGCGAATCAAAATTCAAGCCACGGTGTTTTTCTCCATTTCCAGCTAGTCTTTTGGCATGCAAGCCACTTGCAGTCCGCGTGTCCGATGTCGTTAAATTCCACCGACTTATAGGTTCACGCAGAATATTACGAAGAAGGAAACCTCAACTATCCACTTATGATGTATGTAGATCCTCTACTGAGAGAACAGGCAGAATCATAGATGACGCTTGTATAGACTAGCTACTGCCATCATCATGGCCGAACAATCCACAAGAAAAACTCGTACTTCTTTGCAAAACAAGTATAGACCTTCCTATCGCCCAGCTTATTCTTGCATGACCTGGATTAGCCAAATCCATATTTGACTTACTGTTCTGGCCGCTAATAAACAATCGTCTTTTAATTTACCTTGGAGAAGCTGCTCCTTTCCAGGATATCAACTCAAGAATATCCGAGATGTTTCGACAACATCGTTGCAGATGGTTAATTGGTAAACATTAAAACCTTTCCACATTATTAACATGAAAAAAGGAGTACTACACACGTCCTGCCTGATATCTACAGTCATGGTGTTCCAGGCAACCAGACGACTCCTACACCTCCTATTTCAGACACTAATTCTAAGTGTTGATCAGTCATTCCAAGAAGAACAATCTATCTTTCGCTGACTATGCTACAATCTACCAATTACCGTTATTGTACCACTCCTCCCTTTCCACAGAGAAATTGGAATGATCGATTTTACAATGCTCATCTTACTCATTTCGGCTGAGATCTACGTCAGACAAGTCTCTAATATTCTACACTCGTATGAGGATGTTCCGGTCATGACATCCCTAGGTCATACGGTCCAGTCATCCAACATGTCATTTATTCTGGTTACTGACGATAACGCGCTATTCGAGTTGCGTATCCATATCCTATCCCTTTCACACTTTCGTGATAAGGTGATAAATGGGAATTGGATGAGAGGCTTCTATTAAACTATAATTGAACCATCTTCGATCACCCTATATTCTTCTTCTGATTGGTAATCATTAGAAGAAGGAAACAATATACGTCTTCTGCTCTGTAGGATTACAGTGAAATTAAACAAAGTTACAAAAATTCGGATGCGTTTGGAACCATTACCTCTTTTAGGACGACTTATTGGAGAGATATATCTCATGCACCTTCTTTTCGAAATTTGACCTTTCAAAGGGCTTGATTGGCATAGTGCCACTACTCCTAAAGCAAAGCACAGTTCACCGCTTTTCTCGACGCCACAGGGGGTCTTTTTCATGAATTTTATGGCATTCGGATTAATGATACTGCCGCCAGCCCTACTTTGTATACCGCGATGATGCGTCCGCATATCTTGTCTCATGCGTTCCCGATGTCATTACCTGCTTATATAGATGACATCTGCTCTTTTCAGTGACTCTTGGAGATGAACATATCATGGAAATTTAAAAGCTTTACTTTTCTACCTTACGGGATTTTTTAAAGGCTTAACAGCGACACTCTTCAACGGCTAGGTACTGTATTTTTGTCGGTTTCATGACATTCATTTCTGGGTCCGCCCATAGCATGTCATGGTTTCATGTAATACAGAAGACAGTAAACGTCTCTAAAATTTTAAACATCTCAGCCAACCTAAGACAAAAAAACCCAAGTTAGATCTTTTAGTATAATACATGTTACTATTAAAATTCTCCCTCATTTGTCTACTATAACAACTGCACCTTTCTTCGTCTCTATGAAGAATAGGCACATCTAATTGTAATTAAAGTGGTTCAGCAGAGATCACGAAACGGCCGCTAAGTTAGACTATATAAAACGATTTTCTTTTCAAAAGAATCACCGTTTTTGACTGGCTTGCTAACAAAAATCTTCCATTTCCTTACTTCGCAGTGACGTTGCCATCTTCTTACGCTATTGCTGCACGTTTTGATGACCTAGAGAATATAACGTGGCCCCCACCTTAATTTCGGTGATGTACGTGGTCCAGAAATTCACGGCGAGCGACTAAATACTCGTTTTGGATTAAGAGCGATCATCTCTGCTTAGTGTGGGCAATTCACAAAACTAGGATCGTTATCTCCTCAGCTCACACTTTATGTGGGTGGAATCTGACAAAATAGCTTCTTACCGCATGAACACGAGACGTTAAATCATCAGAATGTCAGCCGCCCGTTTGACGCATATAGCGCTTTTCAACCATTCAATTTTGAAATACGAGCTCATTCTGGACGTGTTAAGACATGTGTTCGCTTGACTGTTTTGTACTTGAGATAGCCAGACGAACCTGTTGCTCGAAAACTAAACCACTTCCACGATGTTGAAACATCCGTCACACGATAACATGAATAACTTGTACATTATCACTTTGATTGTACACATATAAAGAACTATTTATATAACTGAAGTAATATTGCGTTATAAGTATAAACAGGCTTGTATACTTACTTTATAGATTTATAACAATTATCTTGACTTGACGTTGTAGTAACATCGTACTTATTTAGTAGTACGGGAAAACATTGCAATACTATAAGTATCGTTTTTATAACTTAGAAACGGGAAACAGTGGTATTAGAGTAACATTTTTTTTAGTACCGAGGAACATTGCGTACTACAGTAACTTTTTATTAGTATGGAGAAACATTAGTGTTAAGAGCGACTAAATATACATTTGTTATCCTATGGAACATTTTACACTACATATCGCTGTTCGAGAATATATTATTTTATCGTGTATGGAACATTTTATGATGAACATGTCTCAGTCGATTATACCTAACTAGTTGTAATGAACATTGACAATGAGTGTGATTTGGAATTTACTTAGTACGTTAATATTTAGTAACTGGTTATTTGTATAGATAATTTATAAATCATATTAATTCCAAGATATAAATAAATACAATTTTAACTATTTAATTAATTATGGATCACACACTACTATCTTTTTTAGTTGTTCACGTAATACCTGCCGATTCTCGAGTTGTTTCTTAAGTTATGATATCTCATGGCTTAGATCACTAGTCAACTCGATCCCCCTCCCCCTACTAAGTGTTACGAAAACATTAAGGGTGTTGAATTCCTTTAAGTCTGTAATTTAGCAGTTGAACATCATTTTTGAAAGTGTAACTTGCTAATCTACTCCATAAACTGGAATCATTGATTCTCTATGTACCCCATTCGGAAAACCATCAGTGGTAGACCAAGACAACTCTACCACATCTACTGTGGAAAATTCATATGCTTACTCAACATCATATCTGCATATACCACGAAAATCTCCCAATTTTTACACCCACTCACTCTACTCCCTCATTACTGGTTTTTTTTTCTATCATCCAATTTGTCATCCTTAGCCATTTTACTTCACAAGAGATACACCACCAACCCATCCAAAGTAGTTCGTCCCTTAATCCAACCAAAACTTGAATGCACCCACTCTAAACAACCCATAAGGATTTTCAATTGTGCCAATGAAAACTTTTCTTAAGATGGTATAGACCATTCCCCATCCACATCGTCATAAGATTCTTGTACAACACCCACCACGCAAAGACCTCACCATCCTCAGACTGCCTGGCCACCTACTTCAAAAAATTAATAGAATTAATTTTTTTAAGTGCGACGGTTAGATTAAGGGAGCTGTTACTGAAATTTATTACCATTAGGGTGTTTGGATTTTAAAAAAAACCATCCAAAGTCGGGTAGTCTTTCGTTCCTGCCAATGTACGCACAGATCTTGAAGTATAGATTATATTATTTTGTGCGATTTCTCGATGATTCACGCACTGCGTGCACAATGACAGCTGTGAGGTTGCTTGCGTACGCACAAGCGGGTATAACCTAGTTCTTGGAATTGTGCGTCTGTTTTGTGATGAGGGCAGTTAGAACCATGTTCGATGTCCGTAGGAATATTTCTTGTATTTCGGAGGCAAGTTTTGATTGCGGAAGCCTTTATTTCTATTGAATAGGTATTATATTGGTTCTTCATGTCGAACTGCCAATAGTGGAAGTATCATGTTAAAGTGTTGCACCAATTCACCATTGAATTGTTTATTGAGTTTTAATGAAGTAGTCAGGCGCGGCTCTAGTTAATGGTTTTTCTAGCGGGATCCATCGTAAGTTGTTATGGTCATTCGTAGAGTATGGACAACGGAATCGATTGCACTGGTTGTAGTGAAGTACCGTTAGAGGGAGCGATACCTTCGAGAAACGAAGTTAATTGATTTTGTATAGCTGTCCATTGATGTTTTAATATGCGTTTCGCCAATGCAAAAGTCCATGGCTGATGGATTTTTTGGAGAGGTTAGTCACAAGAAGACTCTTAACCTGATTGGTTATTGTCGCGTGGTCTAACTTGCTGATTGCGAGTTATTATATATGCTCTACATAAGTATTGTTTGAAGAAAGTCTTGGGACATTTACAGGGTATGATATCAATGATTGATCTTGAACATGAATCCGACTTTTACCACCGACGACTTTCCATGACGTGTCCTTGGAAGAATGCGTCATGACGGACTTCTTTGTCAAATGTTTATAGGGTATCCCCAGAGTTGGGTACAAGAAAGATGAATCCTCAGAGCCTCCACCATTGGATCATACAGAATAGGACTTGGATTGTCATTTGATAGGAATCCTTTCCAAGAATTTACAGTGTTAATGGATCGCTAGGGCAAACTTTAAAGTAACTGAATCTTCAGCTGTAAACTCCTACTAACCTCATTGGACTGTGTTGCTACTCAAATATGATACGTTACGTTTATAAACGTGTCTATACTTATACCATTCTGTACCTTTACAAATAACTCAAAACGACTTGCGTTGCAAAGTCACTGCTACACTGGAAAATTGCACTGACTCGTACTTGTATATTTAATCTTTAGAAACTTTGAGTTATAATTTTCTTAAACAAACACATTCTTAAGCCCTAAACGTAGCCCTATTCAATGTAATCAGTAGCTCACATATGACTCATGAATCTAGGCAATTCGGGTAACAACGCAGGAGGCGGGGGTTTGGTTTGGCACGGGGGGTGAAGCATGAGATAACGGACATGGAGATGTGTGCTATGCCACTTCAGATTACAAAATCATGCAGGAGTCCACAAGGGAGGGTTGCTTTTAGTGGGATCCCCCCCATGGGCCCCCCCCCCCCCTAATGCCCAATCACCCCCCCCCCCCCCCCCTGGAAAATGAGACATGTGTGAAATCGGATTCAAAACCTGTACCATGAACACTAAGACGGAACCAGGGCGAAACAGTAAGTCCCCGTGCAACTACTCATACTAAAACTTAGACGAATGAACCACTCTGTGTCTCAACCATCACTTACAAGAGATGTGAAAAGTGGATGCAACATCTGTGAGAACAGTCAAACCGGAAGACGTTGCAACGCGACTTCAAGATTGTGCTTGAAGAGACAATGAAATGGACTAGTTGAATACTACGAGGGGGGCATGGAAAGGGTCGCAACGGGGGTCACTAGCACTGGGAAACTAGCCCCCCCCGGACGGGGGGGGGCGGGTATTGCGGCGAGGGGACATGGGGTACAACCATGAACTAGGCACTATTGGAACTCCACCAACAGAATTTTTCTCTTGAACGCGGGGGGGGCCACACAAAGCATGAGACCCAGTGAACGCTAAACAAAATCGGGCTAGGTGACAGATTTACTCCCAACAAATTCTAACCAATGCTAGATGGGCCCAACCCATTCATGGACTGACTGAAGTTTCAAATTCTGTTTTTCCAAGTGTGAAACCCACATTAGATGGACTGCAAATGTGCAAGGTGAACCTTTGAAAGACTAAGTCACAAACTCCTAGGCTAAGTATAACCCATTGTTAGGCATAAACACCTAGATTGTACTCCCAAACACAATGTGTTTCACCATCACACCACATGGGTGGGAGTTCCAATCGTGTACAGGCAAAGTGGTTCAACATGATAACATATTCTCGTCACCACTGGACCCAGCCTATTGTAAGGCACACCCAACTGGAACGTACCAATGTTAGTTTGGGAACCCCAAAGACAATGTATTTGGCAGATTCACGTATGCCCAATCCACCCATTCAATGCTGGGTACACCAACCATCTGTAATCGTATGGGTTATATCCATTCACAGTTGTGGTGACAAACTGTTCATTTTTCCATACTTTTTTACTCACATTCTCAACCGACTTTGTCATGCACACATTGGTGTGTTTAATTTTATGTGTTTTTTCTATCGTTGACAACCACACATTGACACCTGCCATTTTGTGTGGGGGTGGCAATGTTTTGACACACCTTGGGTTCTCAACTGTGGTCCATGGGGCCAAGTGTTGTAGATGGGTGGATTAGCCCATGTGATAGAGGGCTGCTAGCCAACTCCATACCCCTCCCACCCACAACATAACTATAGGGTCACCCGTAGGAATTGATAATAGTGATCTCAAAACATTAGTATTCAGTGACAGTTACAATCTAAGTGCATCCATGTATCATAGTCTATTGATTACACTTCCTCCAAAAAGTCATACATCACCATCCAAAGGACCATGAGTACCAGACGAACTAACAGGACTTGTGAAGGCATGTCGACTAGCTTATGATTAACCAGTCCAGTTGTTTGGTCCACATGAAGAAGAAAATCCACGTTCCACACACTGCTGTTAGTTAGGATTAGTTATAACATACTGTCATCGTTAATTCAGGGAGTACACTAACACTTTGTTCGGTTACTTCGCCAATACACTGATAAGGATCATTTCATGGGTTTTTGCAGGTTAGAGCGAACGAGTGATAGCATGTTAAAGGGTTGCCATAACGGATGGTGGATGGAGTCTTTACGTTAAACTCACCAACCACAAACGTCAAAGGTTGACATTCTACCACTGGGTCTCAAGCTGACAACTAAACAAAACAGACAACTAATTATGAAGTGTTCAGCCCATCCCTGGGGGTCATTGTTACCCTCACCGTTCACCCATCCAACCCTACAGCACTCCAGATATGAGCTTTTTTTCCCCACTCCAGTGCCACCCCACACACACCAACAAACAACCAATGTATGGCATTGGGTTGTGCGTGCCCAATCAATATGAAGTATACAGATATGGTCTAACCTTACAAGAGATCAATATAAACCTGTTTTCCTAACATTTTATAGGCTACTTTTCAATTACATTTAGGGACAATGGTTACTGTGATGTTCTGTATAGTAATCCTTCATAATATCAATCTCAAATACGGACGATGAACAAACTTTATTTCCAAAGTTTAAGGAATTGGCGTAAAGTAAGCGCTGCAGGATTCCGTCTATCATTCTGCCTGTCCACTTCATAAAATTATGGCATTTAACATATTTATAATACTGTCATATTGTCTTATACATCTCGTAAAAATTTGAAGGCTATTTTCTGTTTTAGGGTGCATAACTAAATTGATTCATGCCGACATATTTGTCATATTCACTCTGGATGAATGATTTTGCATGATCGAGACAAGAACAGACACATTTTGTTGGACATGTTATGAAACTAAGAAGTTAGAATACAATGTGACAATAACATACTGTCAACCTTTAAGAATTTTTTGTACAATAGTATTATTTGATATTTAGCTAGAGTTGTTTCGGGCAGCGTACAGACTCGTTGTACGCGATTGTTTCCCCTTACCTGAAAAAAAAATCCGAATTTTTTTTTTTTTTTTTTAAAGCAAAATTTCTTAAGATATTTCTCAACCCAAGTTTTTTTTAATCTGATATGAGAATATTCTTCTAGCAGGTTTTTTTTAACAATTTTTTATTTTTTTTTTTAATTTTTATTGCCCGGAATCTCGGGGTCTTGTTATTTTTTAACTGATTGGTATCTCTTCCCAGCCAATCCAATCAATTTTTTATACAACAATTCAGTACAATCTTGAATTCGGCTTCAAACCACTTTCTGGTTTGTCCGCTGTGACATGAGTATTATTAAGTTACCTGTTATCAGCATGCTTTGCCATAGACACTTTGATGCATTTTGTTTAAAACTATGTACTTATTACTTATTTACGGTTATTAAAATACTTGGGTGTTGTCTTTTTAACTTTGTTGCAATTTAATCGCTGACTGATCTTAATCTTTCAAGTGGAATATCTTTCGCCGCTTCAGTATATTTTCCGTATAAATTTTATTGATCATAAATAATATTCTGTGCAGGCCCTACATTAACTAGAAAAAAAAAGTTTGTTTGCGTTGTGTAGGCCTACTGTTATTCCATGCGCGTCTAAGATTCACATGCTTGTATTTTTTAATAAAGTGGAATCTATTTATAATGGTCTAGGCCTACCAAAACTTTTAAATAATAATTTTGCTAAATTTTGGTATAAGTCGCTATGTTTTTTTTCATTCCTATGATTTGTATATTCTGTTATAATGATTTGGTTAATTTTTTATATACTTGATGTTAGCTGTTTGCTTTGCGTTGTTTGTTATTTTATTTTTGTGTTTCTCCGTAATTTTCCAGTATTATATTTTGACCAGTTTAGTATTTCCAAATAATCTAATATCATAAAATTTTGTATGTAGGCCTACAAAGTAGGAAATAAAAGTTTTTATTTGCATTTAGGCCTATCCTATTTATTACCAGAGGAATGATCACACGCTCTGGCCCATACTGATTAGGAAACAACAATTAATTTTTTTGTTTAGCTTACAATAAACGCCATTAGGCCGTAACGAACAACAATTAGTTTTTTGTTTACTAAGACACAGAGGGGGGAGGAGGGGAGCTCTAGGGCGTATTGGGGGTGGGACTCACGCGACTGCTTTGTCGGTCACGTGGCTCTAGGATAGCGTAAATGTAGAGAAGCCTTAAATTCAGCGTCGAGATTCGCATGCTTTATTTTTTAAATAATAGTGAGGCAATTATTATCATGGCCTTGAGCGCTACAAAACTCTTAAATAATTTTTTGTTTAATTTTTGTAATCGCTTTGGGGTGAGATAGTGCTAGTTTTTCTTCCTAGATTTGAGTATTCTGTTCATAATTTGAGTTAATTTTTTTTTTTATTGTTTTACTGTTAGCTGTTTTGCTTTGCTTTGTTGTATTTTTTTTTTTTTTTTTTTTGTTTGGTCAGGTTACTCTTAATTTTAGTTAGTATTTTTATCATAGTTAACTATTCCAATAAATTAATGTCTATGAATATCTTGTAGTCAGCCGTACATAGACTAGAAAAAGTTTGCTTTTAACGTAAACATTTGCTGTTTATTTTTATAAAACAATCCACACAGACTGCCATGGATATATGAATACAGACAGACACATCATACTTTTTATTTACAAGTGTAAGAGTTAACATGATACATGCTGTGCAGACTTTAGTCACAATGCAATTTACTATGCAAAGTGTAAAAGTTGCCATGGTGTTGATTATAATACAACAACTGTGAATTGAAAGAATAGTATCACTCACTGATCACTTAAGTTTGATTATGATGTAACGAACAGCATGCGATGATTGCATGTTTTATATCCAATTCTTAAATGCTACTAGATTTGTTGTATATGTCATTTTTCGTTTTAAACCCGTGTTATTGTGTATAATTTATGAATATATATTTTTGTGATAGGATTCTTTGGGTGTTGTGTAAGATATGTTTTGGTCAACGGTGTTACGAGGTTTTTGTGCTTCAGAGATTGAAGGTTATGCAATAGAGAATAATTTTTGGGAAAAAAGACAAAAAGAGGTCGAAGTAAACGATGTTTTACACAGTTGTAAGTGAATCGCCGGATTCATACAGTTGGTATGGACCCAAAGAAGAATTCATATCTCTCGGCAGTTAGTCTTTTTTAACAAAAATGTATTTGAATATGTGACTATGTTAGAAACTGGTTATACAAATAACTGTCTGAAGTAATTATTTATGATTCATGCGATGATTTCTAGTTGCCGCAATTGGGAGGATCATTGATTTCTTTAAAAGGTTAGAGACAACGGTCAGACATGAATTCCTCTAAGTAATTTGGACACAATTCCAACCCCAAATATCAGAAAAAAAAAAAACAACATTCAATGATAATAATAAGATGAGGTCTAATGACAAAACACCTTATCGTGACCATTGTGCTCATAAAAATATTGAGGACTGTGCTGGGTTATGAGAAACAGAATATCTTTCACAAATTAGGCAGTAAAATTTAATTTTCATTAATATCAGCGCTGCGTAAAACATACATACAAGTTTTAATATAAATATCCTGAGCATTTGTTGTTCTTGCTATACCCAAATTTTCAAAGATCCACTCATCAGCTGACGATAAGCTAATCAGAATAGGAGGAAATATATTTACGGCAGTCTCCTCGCCATCAGTTTTTTTTAAAATCATCCCATAATATATAACGATCAATATAAACACTAATTCCAAAGGTGTATTTTTTTTTAAACACATTAATGAACATTATTTTTTAATTCAGATATTACCTCTTATCAAACATGAAGCAACCATTGCCAATTTAAAAACAGCAATTTAAATTTATTTTTTAAAAACAGTAATCATATTGGTAAAAATCAACCAGGCCAATTTACTCAGAGGCAGGTCTTGCTCTGGTTCATGCAACCTTTTCGGTGGGCAATTTATTTTGCTGCTACCATGGGTGGTGGAGACTTGGATGAAGTAGAGGTTGTGATCTTGGTTGAGATAATTTAGCTGAGAAAGATTACACATTTCGATATTATTTTTTCCTAATCCCCCAACCATAATTTTATCCCAACACCCCTCACATTCACCTTTCCCCCTAACCCCAACCCCCCACCCCATAAACCCCCATCACAACACAACTATCCTCCAT
>JAMPIV010013334.1:0-367423 GCA_024509875.1 Oreohelix idahoensis
CACCGTACCAAGTATTGACACTCGCCTTCAATGCTTTAAATAGTGAACTTCTTGAGAAATGTTTGTACTTCTACATCAGTGTTCATGGCATGCACCATACAATTCAAAAAAGCATGTTTGTAATGGCTCTTCATAGATTGTAAAACCCCTTGGTCGCAAGGCTGTATTAACGATGTTACATTCGAAGGTAAGTGCATTCCAAAAACATTATTTTTGACAAGAAAATCCACAGGAGGGTGTGAAGAGCAGTTGTCGAAGAACAGAACAATTTTACAGTTTTCATTCTAGTCCAGCTTGTGTGCAATGAGCTAGTACTGTTGGTTCAAAATGGTTATTTAACCAGTCAGAAAACTCTTCTATCATCATCCATGCTTACTTATTTGCATAGTAATGAACAGGTAATTTGGTTACACCCTTAAAACATATTGGCTGTTTACTTTTCCCAATGACTGCCAACTTTAACTGGTGTGTGCCTGCAGCAATGGCACAACCAAGAACAGTGAACATGTCCTTTGCATTCTTAACGCCTGTTAAGGGATAGAGAAATTGCCTGAATTCTCTCGTTTGTTGTCTAGGATCCATTCGTTTTAATAAAAATGTATAAGTTCTTTTAATTTTAATTTGGTTTGCATTGTCAAATATTCTGGAAGTCAATCTTCTTGGATACCCACTTCTGTCAATCTTCAATTACTGAATAAGGCTATCAACTGGTCAACTGAACCTTGAATGATTGAACGAACCTCTCAACTTAGACGATTTGGCAACAGTTTAATACACAGTAAGTACGAATTCACAAAACGTCACAATCACGAATATGGCATGAATACTCCCTCTAACTTTCAGTCTAACATTATCTTGGTTCGCTTTTATACAATGTCACTCAACTTTTCCCTAGTTGATACTTTTATAATATCATTCTTTGATTCCACTTAACATCGGGGTATTGAGCCTCCCGGCATATCAAATATTCATTATATCTTTTTCCAACAACATCGGGGGATTTGAGCGTCCCGGTATGTTTAATATTTATACATCATACTTTCCACTCCATAAACTTCGGGGAATGAGTCCTCCCATTATAACACTGTTCAATTATATTTTCAACACACTTCTTTGTATTGGGAACCACCGTCCTGTACTGACTTCAACTATAATCCTGGCATATTCTCATGCCTCTCATTTAAAGCACATAGCTTACCATTTTCCATAAATATTTCTTGAATACATGCTCCAACATAATGGCTGATACACAAGCCATTTTAGGCACACATCTTGACGCTCTGACGTCACATCCAACTCTGCTCTGTCATACCTAGATACTCATCTCACAGCGACCGCTTTCATGTATTTCTTGCGTTCAGTTGAGGTACGACATGGTGTGACAAAACCCTGGCACTAATAATAAGTTGCCCTGATAAAAATCGCACCATGAAGTGGCCTCAACATTACCCCTCACGCTCCCGAGCGTTTACTTCAGGAAACGTGCAAGATCCTGTAGGGTATAACTTCCAACAATCTTACGTATGGATACACCTTATAGACAAGCAATCTAATGAGAAGTATCAGGAATTTGACATATAAAATTATGAAGAGCAATTATTAAATAAAGAAAATTGCAATAAAATTTGAGTCCATATATCCGGACGAAATAGCAAGTCCAGAAGACACAATATGATGTCCAACCAAACTGGACCCATAAACCTGGATGCAAAGTTCCACGTGAAATATATCAGTCCTGGTGAGTTGCAAATCGCGACAACAAGTCAGCTAACCAATTATCCTCACCCCGTATGTGCTTGATTTCAAAAGAAAACTGTTGCAGTAGCAGAAACCATCTGTAGATACGTGAGTTTTTAAATGCTTTTGGTTTCATTGACGTCAAAGGATGATGATCTACTTCAACGTAAAATTTTCGTCCGAGCAAGTAGCGAGAAAGTTTAGATATAGTCCAGACGAGAGCAAGGAGCTCTCTTTCTCCCGCCGAATATTTCTTCTCTGCTGCAGACAACTTCCGGCTCACAAAGAAGCAAGGATGGAGTACATCGTCGACAAGTTGCATCAAACTGCCACCGATTCCCATCTGAGAAGCATCTGTGCGAATATAGAATGGTTCATGGATATCTGGCAGAATCAAAATAGGATGATTCGCGAATAGTAATTTAATCTTATCCAATGCTAACTGACAAGTTTTTGACCACAATAATTTAAGAGGAGCACCGTTGCGGGTCAAATCAGAAAGAGGACCAGAGATAGACGAAAAGTCCGGAATAAATTTATGATAATAGTTAATGAGCCCTAACAGACTACGGACCTCTTTCTTATTTTTCGGTATCTGAATGTTCAGGATTTTATTCACCAGACTATCCGAAGGATAAAGCTGATGATTACCGATTTTATGACCCAGGAAAGATATTTCCTGAAAACCTATCTGTACTTTCGAAGGTCTAACTGTCAAATGATGCTTTCTAAGCTGTTCTAGCAAAGAAATGAAACCTACAATATGTTCTTCCCATGTGTTATGGAATAAACAAATGTCATCTATATATGTGATGACATCGGGTCTATCGCCAACCAAACGGCGCATCATGCGAACAAATGTCGCAGGTGCATTCACCAACCTGAAACACATATAATTCCATTCAAATAAACCTCTTGGTGTGGCAAATGCTGTCAAATGTCTAGAATTTTCAGACAACGGAATTTGCCAGTATCCTTTTGCCAAATCTAGTTTAGTAAAGAATGTCGCGTTAGCCAGCTGTGGAAGAAGATCTTCCAAAATTGGAATTGGCTCAGCATCTGTGACTGTAACTTGATTTAGTTTCCTAAAATCAATACAGATGCGTAAAGATCCATCTGGTTTCTTCACCAATACCATAGGAGAAGAATACGAAGATGAAGAGTGTGAAAAAATACCCATTTTAAGCATATCTGAGATTTCTTTATCCACCTTATCTCTGTAGTGAATAGGAATAGGATATGGTCTGATTTTAATCGGAGTAGAATCAGTGATCACAATCTCGTGAGATATGGCATGAATACTCCCTCTAACTTTCAGTCTAACATTATCTTGGTTCGCTTTTATACAATGTCACTCAACTTTTCCCTAGTTGATACTTTTATAATATCATTCTTTGATTCCACTTAACATCGGGGTATTGAGCCTCCCGGCATATCAAATATTCATTATATCTTTTTCCAACAACATCGGGGGATTTGAGCGTCCCGGTATGTTTAATATTTATACATCATACTTTCCACTCCATAAACTTCGGGGAATGAGTCCTCCCGTTATAACACTGTTCAATTATATTTTCAACACACTTCTTTGTATTGGGAACCACCGTCCCGTACTGACTTCAACTATAATCCTGGCATATTCTCATGCCTCTCATTTAAAGCACATAGCTTACCATTTTCCATAAATATTTCTTGAATACATGCTCCAACATAATGGCTGATACACAAGCCATTTTAGGCACACATTTTGACGCTCTGACGTCACATCCAACTCTGCTCTGTCATACCTAGATACTCATCTCACAGCGACCGCTTTCATGTATTTCTTGCGTTCAGTTGAGGTACGACATGGTGTGACAAAACCCTGGCACTAATAATAAGTTGCCCTGATAAAAATCGCACCATGAAGTGGCCTCAACAACGCCTATTGGTGCTCTCTCTTCAGCGTTGTTAAAGTTTTCATAGGAAGGTAGCACCAGTACATAGATGTTTTGTCATGCGCTATATACTTGTTCAGGAACCAAAATTCTCAGTTCTTCATGGTATATTTTAGCTTGTTTCATAACCAACAAACCAGTCAGTGGCATGCGTTTACTACGCTGTCCTCAAATCCATTCCCTCTGCACATGGTCGAGATTTTCATGTCTTCCTCTATGCAAAGTTTTCCGATCTGACATTAGTTTGCAAAACTTCAGCAGCTTGTCTTTCTGTTTCTTTATGTTATATACTGTGGTAGTTCCTACACCATATTCTTCTGCAAGGTGATGCACAGAGGCACCATCAAGCTTCTGCAATAACTCTACTTTCTGTGCTACTGATAACAACAGATGTTTCCTTTTCTTATTCCCACTGTTATCCACAGGAGTATAAGCAGCTCTTTTTTGACATTTTCACAATGAAATTAAACTCTAAATCACAAAGTTAGTGCACAAATATCCAACTCAAAATCACAAATAAGCTCAGAAATATCCAGACATGTGGCTAGTAGCAGTGCTGGAACACAACTGACCACATTATGTTTGAACATTTGTATCACGCAGTAGCAATTATGTCAGCATATACTGTAATGCGCATCATGGGCTGGAAACCTGATAAACTGATCAAGAGCATGGTCAGTTCCTCACATGCCTGTAAAAATATCATCACATGGCTGGAAGCAGTGACAAGAGAGAACTAACCACACTTTAAAAATTCATATCAAGTGGTAGTGCTTACATCAGCCTTGCGCATCACAGCCAGAAACATGATAAAGTGTAGATTGCATGTTTTCAGTTCCTTGCATACCAGATTTTAAGAAGAATTTTTTTTTTAAAACCAAAAGTCACTTAAAGTGGCCCAAAATTTGCCCAAAGAAACGTTTGATTTTCAGAATATTTTGGTTTTTGGATGTTCGGATTCTA
Source organism: Oreohelix idahoensis (assembly GCA_024509875.1). NCBI lineage: Eukaryota > Metazoa > Mollusca > Gastropoda > Stylommatophora > Oreohelicidae > Oreohelix > Oreohelix idahoensis. Next base: position 4,638 of record JAMPIV010013334.1, read on the forward strand.
GGTTACACACATGTACAGTTAAAACAGAAGAATAACTTTTTGCTATGAAAAACTTTAGTTCTCTTTACCTAGAACTAAATTCAATGATATTTGTGCCATCAGAATTTGTGTTCTCTTGATATTTCTGATTTAGTTTTACAAAAGTGTCATCTATTCATTACGAATCAATGCATTTATATCACTCTTTAATCTACTGTTTTATACATTTGTTTCTGACCCCAGACCTTGTGGTTACAATATACAGTAGATCATGTTTTGGACTTTGTCAGATTGAAAGAAGCTATTTTTATTCATCTTACCTTAAAAACCACTGATTATGTTGTAACAATTAAATCTTTTTTTTTTAAATCTTGCAGTAATATTAATAACACACAGCATTATTTTTACAATCTTGCAATAATAGTGTGAATAAACACGTAACAGTGGAATAACATATCATAGTGGAATAACATGTAATAATGGAATAATGTGTAATAGTGTGACAACATGTGGGGTTTACAAAGAACAATTAAATAACATGTAACAGTGGAACAACATGCAACAGTGGTATTCCATGCAACAGTGGGAAAACATGTAACAGTGAAGAAATATGTAACAATGGAATAACATGTAACAGTGGAATAGCATGCAACAGTGGAATAACATATAACAGTGATTTACCATGCAACAATGGAATAACATGTAATAGAGGAATAACATGTAACACTGGAATAACATGTAATAGTTGTATATAATGCAACACTGGTATAAAATGTAAAAGTGGAAAAACATGTTACAGTGAAAAACATGTAACAGAGGAATAATATACACCAGTGGCATAACATTTAACAGTGGAATACAATGTAATAGTGAATACCATGTATCAGAAACATACAATATAACAGAGGAATACCAATGTAACATTTTAGTAACATGTAACAATGGAATAACATGTAGCAGTGGAATAACATTTAGCATCTGGTATACCATGCAACACTGGGAAAACATGTAACAGAGGAATAACATGTAACAGTGAAAAAACATGTAACAGTGAAACAACATGTAACAGTGGAATAACATGTCATACTTTTCTAACATGTAACAGTTGAATAACATGTAACATTGAAAAACTATATAACACTAGACAAACATATAACAGAGGAATAATATGTAACACAAGAATAACATGTAGCAGTGGAATAACATTTAACGGTGGTATATCATGCAAGTCTGGAACAATATACACCAGTGGAATAACATTTAGCTGCCATCACTGGTGTCAATACCTTGTCGAGGTATGGCGGCTTGCGTACCCTGATTACCCCGAGCTATGCCAGCGGGAGTTTTACCAAGCTGGACAGGTTTGTGCAGGCAGGGGTCAGACTAAACCAGACACCCTTGTCATCCAGGTTGGGGGTTTTAGCATAGGGCTGATACCCCTGTCTATGTTAAAAGAAATGAAGTTACAGAAATGACAACAAATGAACAAACTTTACTGCAGGACGGACATCCAGAGTCTTGAGGCTCAAATGACTGTCAGTGGTGAAAGCCGAAAGGAAACCACTTACATGAAAATGGACGCCCTGACCACAAAACGTGAAACAAGAATAGGATTTTGGAATGTCAGGACAATGAACAAGATGAGTAAACTAAAACATGTCACAGCAGAAATGAGGAAACTATAGATTACACATTCTAGGGATAAGCGAGAGCAGATGGACAGGGGCAGGAAAAGTTAAAACAGCAACAGGAGAAACAGTACTTTACTCTGGAAGAGAGGATGGACAGCAAAATGAAGGTGTAGCCATTATTCTACAGAAAGGAATAGAAAGGACATTACTGAAATGGAAACCCATCACAAACAGACTGAAAAGAATAAGATTGAGAGGGAGATTCACCAACACTACAATAATACAATGCTATGCACCAACGAATGACAGCGATGAAGAGGTCAAGGATGAATTATATCAACAACTGCAGAAAGAAATGGAAGACACACCTAGACATGATCTTATCATACTAATGGGAGACCTCAATGCGAAAGTTGGAACACACAATACATATAATGAAAGAGTAATAGGGAAATTCGGCAGCGAAACAGCAAACGAAAATGGGGATAAATTAATAAGTTTCTGCAGCATTAACAACGTCATCATTGGAGGAACACTTTTCCCACACATAGAAATTCACAAATTAACATGGGAATTACCAAATGGTCGAGACAGAAACCAGATAGACCACATCATGATTAATGGTAGATGGAGACATGCATTGCGAGATTTGAGGGTAAGAAGAGGTGCATGGACAAAGGAAGTTAAAACGCCAATTCCCGGCCAACAAAAGGAATTTCCTAGATGTATCTTTCAAGACAGGCAGAAGATGCCTGCACTGCGAAACGAACAAAGCACAGTATAACAAAATAACTAAAATCATCATGTGAAAACGAGTGCAAAACAATATTAACATGAGTAATGAAGATAAGCAAGGAAATCTCATCACGACAGTCAGAGGGACAGTGAACAAGATGGCATAGCAATTTCCTAGAAACTCTGAACTAGGAAACCACACAGAAGATACAATTGAATGTTCCTAAGGCTGAAAATGATCTAGAATTTAATACAGATTATTCCATGATAAGTAGAATTCATCACAGCAATCAAATATTTAAAGAATGAACAACTCCTGCAGAGAAATTAAATGCAGAACTATTAAAGACAGACCCATAGCTATCAGCAGAACTATTAGAAACCAACTATTTGCACAGTCTGGAAAACAGGACAACACACCAACAAGTGGAACAAATTCATTCATAACCCTCCACTCCCAAAGGAGCATAGGCCTTCAACAAACACATGCCAAGTCCTCCTGTCACGTGCCATCATCTCAAGTTCTTTCCATGTTCTCCTCATCATTTTCACCTCTGTTTCCAACTCTCTTCTCCATGTACTTCTTGGTCTTCCTCTGCCTCTCTTGCCCTGGGGGATCCAGAACAAGGACTGCCTTGTAATGCTATCAACAGGTTTCCTCAGTGTGTGTCCTATCCATCGCCATCGTCTTCTTCTCATCTCTTGTTCCACTGGCACTTGTCCAGTTCTTGTCATCAGTTCCACATTGGTAACCTTGTCATACCATTTTAATCCCTCTATTCTACGCAAGCACCCATTTATGAAAGTCTGTAGCTTTTTGGTTGTTGTCTTTGTTGTTCTCCATGTCTCAGAGCCATACAATAGGACTGACTTCACATTTGAGTTGAAGATTCTTATTTTCGTGTTGGATCCTATTTCTCTTGATCTCCATATATTTCCCAATGCAATGAAAGCTCCTCTTGCCTTTTGTATTCTTATTTTGATATCGCTGTCTGTCCCTCCAACTTATCTATATTACTGCCAAGATATGTGTATGATTCTACATCTTGTATTGGTGTTTCTTCAAGTTCAACCCTGTTTTCATTACCTGCATTTATTCGCATTATTTTTGTCTTTTCCCTGTGTATTTTCAGACCCAATTGCTGTGACCTCTCATCGAGTGTTTCCAATTTGTCCTGCATCTGATTACGGTTATGGGACAGGAGCGCCAAATCATCAGCAAAATCCAGATCATCCAACTGCTTAGTCAGAGTCCACTGGATTCCATTTCTGTTGTGTGTTGTCGATGATCTCATAACCCAATCTATTGCCAGCAAGAAAAGAAATGGAGACAAGAGGCATCCCTGTCGCACTCCTGTTCTTATCCCGAATGGTTCTGTAAGCTGTCCTTCATGAAGAACTCTGCACGTCATGTCTTCATAGGTTTTCTTTATTAAATTAATGATCTTCAGGGGAACTCCATAATGCCTCATCAATTTCCAAAGTGATTCTCTGTCCACACTGTCAAATGCTTTTTCGTAGTCCACAAATCCGATGTATAGTGGTGAATTCCATTCCAGACTTTGTTCAACTATTATTCTCAAAGTGGCTATCTGGTCTGTACATGATCTGTTTTGTCGAAAACCTGCTTGTTCATCTCTCAGTTTCTTGTCTATGGACTCTTTTAATCTCTCAAGGATAATCCTGTTTAATACTTTTCCTGGCACTGATAGTAACATTATTCCTCTAGAATGTGTGCACTCTTGTAAATTTCCCTTCTTAGGCAACTTAACCAGATATCCTTCCTTCCATTCTGCTGGTATCTCTTCCTTTTCCCAGACTTTACCAAGTAATTTATATAACATCTCTGTAGCCGTGTCGATATCTGCTTTGATGGCCTCTGCTGGACTGCCATCAGGTCCAGACGCTTTTCCATCTCTTAGAAGCTTTATGGCTTTCTTTATTTCTTCCTTCGTTGGTCTTTCACCGTTAATTTGTAGCTCTTCTTCTGCTGGCTGGATGTCCGGCGGGTTTGTGGAGCTGGTCTATTGAGAAGGTCCCCAAAATATTCTGTCCACCTCTTCATTTGCTCTTGTATACTGCAAGATAATTATACAGAGAATCTCAAAAGCAGTAGACCACAAACTGAGGAAAGAACAAGCATGATTTAGAAAGAACAGAAGATGTGTAGATCATATATTTACCCTCAGGAACATTATAGAGCAGTGCTCAGAATGGCAAAGACAGCTGTACATTAATTTTGTTGATTTTGAAAAGGCTTTTGACAGCATACACAGGGAAAGTTTACGGAAAATACTGAGGGCTTATGGAATTCCAAGCTGCATAGTGTCAATCATAAAAAGCCTCTATGCCAACTTTACGTGTAGCATTGGGCAGAGCAACCTAACCTTTGAGGTGAAGACAGGAGTACAACAGGGATGCCCCTATCAACCACACTATTTTTAAGAGTCATAGACTGGGTGATGCGCCAGACACCAGATGGCAGTCCAAGAAGAATAAGATGGACTACATTTTCTACATTAGGAGATCTGGAATATGCAGATGACATTGCACTACTAGCACATTCACATCAACACATCCAGGAAAAAATGGATAGGCTTAATAAGTATAGCCAGCATGTGGCTGGAACATCACCTAAAGAAGACAGAGGTCATGACGCTGAATGTGAGCAACCCTGAGCCCATATCAGTAAGGAAGCAGCAACTGGAACAGACAGNTGCGTTCACATACCTAGGATGCATAGTAACTGAATAACATCACCAACCAAGATCTGCTTACACAGAGCAAGCAAGAGGACATGCACACCATCATAGCTGGCAGATGCTAGAACTGGGTTGGCCATGTCCTCAGAAGAGACCCCGATGCCATCACAAGAACAGCTATGCTATGGACCCCTGAAGGAAAATGAAAGAGAGGTTGACCAAAGGCAACTTGGCGGAGGACTGTGGAGGCTGAGATGCAAAGAATGAACCAGAGTTTAATTGTGGAATACCATGTACCAGTGAAATACCATTCAACACCGGAAAATGATGGGATATGACCCATTTATACAAAAACTGACAAGTAAAAATTATTTACAGTAGTTCAGCCAAATGTATTGCACCTAAAACTTTTAGTTAGGGAAATTTAAAGAATGTGATCCATTGGAATGTTTCTGAATGATGGAAAATTGGGTCATTACCACAGGTTGAGAACCATTGCTGAAAACATTGTCTTCTATAAAACAAAAGTACAGGAATCATGTCTGAGCTTCACTCTCACCTCACAGTGCACTTCCTGTTTTACTCCAACAGTTACATCTGAAATGTTGGCTTCAACTGTTCTTGTTGTCTGGGTAATAAACATAAAGAAACTCAATACTGACATTATTCTTATAACAAACAAGATAGGGACACTTGACAGTAAAACTACAGAACTTGTATCTCTTTATTTTATACCAACAATATTGTCAGTACTCAATATTTGGTTTTTATTTTAGTAACAGCTGAATCATTCATTGACTACCCTTAGCTTCCCAAGGAGCGTAGGCCTTCAACAAACACTTGCCAAGTCCTCCTGTCATGTGACATCAGCTCAATTTCTTTCCACGTTCTCCTCATCATTTTCACCTCTGTCTCCAGCTCTCTTTTCCATGTGCTTCTTGGTCTACTTCTGCCTTTCTTGCCCTGGGAGTTCCAGAACAAGGACTGCCTTGTAATCTTCTTCTGCGTTCAGTTTGTAGTCATGCTAAATCTGCAAGCCTGTCACCAGGATGAAGTCCACAGTCTTTACCAGGTCGGTGTGGCAGCCTCATAGCTTCTGCTGGAGCTCAGCACCCCTTGACCAGGTCGCACGTCATGGTTCATCATGGGTTGGGCAGTTCTGGAGAATGTGTTCTGGGATCTGGATTCCAGTTCCCCATGGGCTTTCATTTGTGTGGGATATCCTGAGGTGATAGAGATGTCCAAGTAATCTGCAGTGGCCAGTTCTCAGGTAGAAATTTGTGGTCTGTTGGTATCTGTTTAGATGGTGGATTGGGTCATCTCTGCTGTATATATCCCCTTCCTCCTTCCACTGATTTTTATACTTGTTGTGGATGATGGTTTTTGCTTCCCATTAGGGCAATGGGTGGCTGTATTGTTCCATTTTACTGCCAATTCTTAATAGAGCATCTGCTTTCTCATTACCAGCAATTTCACAATGGGAGGGTAACCACTGAAGGGCAATGGTTGATGACTGTTGGATGATGTTAAGCTCAGATCTGATCTCATTCATCATGTTATCATTTCTGGTGTTTTGTATTGATTCCAGTAATGATCTGCCGTCAGTAAAGATTACTATCTTAGCTGGTGGCTGCTGTTTGGGTCTGGTGAGGATTTTCAGGGCTTGCAGTAGTGCCGTAGCTTCTGCCCTGAAATTGGAGATCTTTCCAGTTGGAAAGGCCTTTCGGATGATCTTTCCATTTAGGAATCTTATAAAAATGCCTCCTCCACCATTCTTTACTGCCCCCTCAGCGGATCCATCTGTGTATGCGTGTGTCCACTCCTTCGGGTTGTACTTTTCTTCAATCATTTCTTGAGCCAAAGTTTTTAGTTGTTGAGGGGTCTGGTGGCCTTTCTTTTTTATTTCAGGGACTTCTGTGAAGATACATATATTTCCATGGCAGTCGTCTGGCTCCTCGTAATCAATTAACATTTTATCAACAGGTTTCCTCAGTGTGTGTCCTATCCATCGCCATTATCTTCTTTTCATCTCTTGTTCCACTGGCCCTTGTCTGGTTAAAACTGAATGACTTTCTTTTAAAACTATATCTCGCTAGCTTTAAAGTGTAGCTTAACAGTTTACACATTACATAAGAATAAAAACTGTAATAGTTAACATTCAGCAGCAATATGATAATTTTTATCTTCAATATCTGCATTTATTTCCTGTTTTAATTTCTGATCCAGAAGTATAAACTTCTTATCCATATTTCATGCAATCTGGGAAAAAAAAACAATAGTTATTTGTGAACACATTCAGTAAGATGGTGTGCTGAGATACTGCTGTCACAAGAAACACCATTCAGAGTTCTTTATGATATGAACAGAATATTACTGCTGCAACAAGTTTGTTTTGTGAGTGTCAGTGATAGATGCATTGCAGGAAGCCAGTTTGCTTGGCTGTAGTGTTGTAATTTGTGTGAGCAATAGCTGGGTAAAGTTTAGTTTAGTTTAGTAGCTTAATTAATCAGCAAATATTGCTGGGCTCTTAGATGTTTGGATGGCATGACTGAGGTTAAAGGTCTTATGAGAGTTGTGACTGAATGAACGGGTGACAGGAACTTTAGGTTTTGATGTGGGAAAAAGTTGGAGAAAATAAGAAACATTGTGAAGGTTATCAGTTTATGAAAGCCAATATGTGAAATGTCTGGGGTAAAAGTCAACAGTTTTTACAGAAGTGAAATATGTGTGGAAGTGCCTCATTACGTATACTGAGTTTTAAGTTTAATTTGAGGAAGTTCTTCTTGAGTATGATGCATTACATTTTACTTATAATAGCACATAATTCAGTTTTGTGCCAGGTAACAGTGTGCAACAAAATGTTAATGACTATAGAAATAGCATGAAAGAACTAAATTTGTTCTTCGAGAACTAAGTTATGGTACTGATATAATGTCACATGATTTTAAATTGCTTGTTAATGTTGAGATAAACTATGTCAGAAATTGTATATCTGATGTACAGGTGTTAGATTTTGTTTTGAGGATGTATTCCAAGTTATGTTGAGCTGTTGTTGACATTTATCCCTAAATTTCATAACACAGTATTATAAAATCTTGCAATAATTACAATCTGAAAATAAAGTGAGTAGTTCTGAATGTTTGAGTAAAATGTTGGCTCCCTGTTGGGGACATTTTATTCATCTCCATTTTTTTCTTCTAACAGATAATAATTTCTTTCATCCCAGAGGATTCTAGAACAATGACTGACTAGTAATGTCTTTAGCTTCCATCTTCACTGTGTGTGCCCATTCTGTAGTGTAAACATCTTTTCCGTTTTATTTATTTTTTATTTTGTTCCACTGGTATTTTTACACCAATTCCACACTGATGATCTTACCATAATAGGTATATTAACTCTTCCTTCACATACAGCCATGAAAGTCTATACTTTCTTGGTCATTACTTTTGTTCGTCACCATGTTGTGGAGCCAAGCAAAATCTGTGATGTCTGACTGAAAAGTTAAGATGTTTGTATTGACCTTTACTTTCAATATTTCCTCAAGCTAGCAGCAAGGATAAAACCAAGATTAAAGTTTCAAATTGCAACCAAGACGGAGTGGGTTCAGTTCACAACCCAGGTGGAAAAGACATCAGAATGCAGACACTTGGGAGTAATGACCCAAGTAGGCCGGCAGTGTGAAGAAGCTAAAGGGCCTTAACACTTGTCCAACGGGGCGGAATTACTACTGATGTTCAGACTTCCTTATGTTGTAACACTCTGTCCAGTTTCCTATCATAGACTAAATATGTTTTGTTCTCCAAATGTTTGCAACAACATGGTCAGAGATGGCAAAACAAATAGCAGTACAAAAACACATACTATTTTGTCTTTTCTCTATGGTTTTCCAGATCCAGTTAGGCCTACTGTGACCTGTCATCAAGTATCCTCATCTGTCCTGTGTCTAGATTAAGGTATGCTGTAGGAAAGCAAGGTCTTCAGTGAAATCTCGATCACTGATCTTTTTTATCAGTCCACTGACTATAGCCAGTAAGCAGAGGATGGTGATAGAACAAAAAGCACAATGTATTTTCTGCCCTTGCTTGCAAAGTGATCGTTTCAAGTTTCCATATTTTTTCTGATGCTGAAACAATGTGCAGAAGAAGTACGTAGGCCATTTAACTTTAGATCCTATCGTGACTTTCGTTTACTTTGTACTTGGTATCGGAGTTTACAAGAAAGTATCGACTTTTAAACATTGCAAACATATACGAAATAAGAAATGAAAACAAATGATGTTCCTCCAGTGGTTACGATTGTAAATAATTATGTTTTATAATGTTCTGTAAAATGTTATATAATTAATAAAAATATATAATTAATAGTGGCTGGGAATGTGAAGGTCTGATGCTGTTCTTACAATGCATGTGACTTTAAACAGATGAAAGTCAATTAAATATCTGGTAAAGTCCGTTATATAACTAGAACCACCAGGCCTATACACCCCTCCACTTTAATATTATTCTTGTTCATAGTTTCTTCTTGATTTTGTTTGTTTGTTTTTTATTTTTTTATTTTATCATTTAACGTATAGGCCTAAGCACAATTGTGAGTATCCCTATTTTCAAATGTGATGCCACTTTCTCATGTCGGCAGTTGTTCATATTATTTAGAATTGAAAACAATATATATTCATAGCTTGACTGCCTGCGTCAGGACCAGCGAACCAGAGCTGGTCAATACCGCACTCCACCTCCACGTGGTGGTCCTGGAAACAGTCTGCAGCTGTGCAGTCTGGCTGAGCGAGTGTGGATCGAAATGGGAAGGCAAACCCGGTCCTAAAAAATGCCGTGCAGAAGTCGGATGTGTCGACCGAAAGGTGCAGATATCACAGCTTAGGCGTAAACAGACACAACGCAACCACCGTCCTTTTCAGGACGAACGAAGAAGAAGATTTATATATATCGGCCTCGGAACTGCTTAATATCACGCAAGGGGAATTTAAACGAACAGGGGAAACGAGAATTAAAACCTACAAGCTGCAAGAGCCAGAAGTGAGGACCAGATATCAGGGGCTTATTGCTACAGCAGTGAGAAACACAGAACAACAACTTGTTGACCTGGAAAGACTCCGGCTGAAATTTAAGGACATCATAAAGGCAGCAGCAGCAGAAGCATGTGGTGAAGTTCGACTTGGGAAAAAGAGAAAGAGAACACCTTGGTGGACAGATGAGTTTAACGAGAAAATAAGACAGATGAAAAAGGCTTGGAAACAATACTTAGGAGCTAAAAACACAGCAGGAAAACCTGAGAAATATAGAGAATATATTATAAACAGAAGCAAAGAACAAGGTGCTAGCAGCAAAACAGAAGTCCTGGGAAGAATTTGGAGAAAAGCTAGAAAATGATATGCAAGAAAACCAGAAATTGTTCTATACGACCCTTAAGAATATGAGGAAAGAAAAACAATGCCCTCTTAAATTTATAAAGGACAAGTAAGGCAAATTGTTTAATGCAAAAAAAGAAGTAATGGGAAGATGGAAAGAATATTTTTCAGAACTCCTGGCTGTTTAGCAAGGTTAAGCATCAGAAATGATAACCACTGGCACAGAAAATAAAACCAATGGTGATGAAGAAGTCTTAAAGATGGAAGAACTGAAGGCAGCACTGGAGACAATCAAGATGGACAAAGCAGCAGGACATGATGGTATAACACCAGAAATGGTTAATTACATGGGAGCATCAGGTGACCTATTACTCCTAAGGGTCCTACAGGCAGCTTGGTGCAACAAGACTTACAGTCTGTTTGACTGTAATCACAATTATCGAGTATCAATTTAGGTGGAAAAGATTCTTCCATTTCTTATGTATTCTTATTAGCCATCATATGCCTCAGTTATTATTGTTCTTGAATTAGTTAGAGCGATCATGCTGTCTGGTGTTATTCGCGAATGCTGGGAAAATAACTTCCAATTCAACTGTATGAAGGTGATAAGGTCTTTTGGTAGAGTCCAACATTTTATTACAGTTACATCACAGATTATTTATGGCATCAATGAAATATACATACAATTCATGCAGTCCAAGATAGTCTCCGATATTTAATTCATCAGTCGTCAAAACGTCGGGTTATTTACTCGCGATTCCGTATGTCGGTAATCCGGTAATAAACAACCATCAGTTTGACGATATAATAATTTGGATACCGTACTTATTGGATACCGTACTGAATGAAAAAATTGCCTAGAAAAATCACAAACAGCCAATAAAAGCTGGGGTTGATTGCCACGTCCTGTAACAGGATAAGCAACTAACTTTAACTTATTCATTATATGCTCCTTGCAAATCTTCTTGAACCGAAGATGATTCATTAATAGAATGAGGCGATATTTGTATCCATACATATGTCGGCAGACCCTGTTGCCGTAATATAAAAGAACTCCAATACAATCACTATCATCAACGGGATCATTGAACAGTCACGTCCGTCTAGGACAAAATTCAGAATATGAAGGGTGTAGGAAGAGCGTTGCCAAGCCCCAGCATACCAACATACTACGTCATGTTTATCCCTAGCCAACCCTATAAAATCGCGGTCAATACAATGGCTTTAAGTGCAAAGCACCTTACATTGGTGGCAACTCAATGTGTTAACGCGTACCAAATTAAAGTATGGAGTTGGATATAGACTATTTGTCTTAGTTGAAGGGAGATAAAATGAGTGAAGGAATGCTTTGAGGAAAGGGAGGAAACTCTGCATATTACGGTTGGTAGATCGTTCGTTAGTTTGTCTGCTATGTTGCTGTTATACCCTGTTCAACCTGAAAGTTGGTTATAATTGGGGTATATTGTGTGTTTAGGTTCTTCGGTGCTAGTCGAATGTTAGTCCTGAAAAGGACTGGTCCTGAAAAGGACCACTAGCTGGCTGTCTGGATTCCTCTTTGTATGTCCGTTCGTGGTGCCGTGTCGTGTTCTTGGTGTTTTTCATGTCCCGCCTCACTATCTGGCTTGTTTGGTTTTGTGTGTTTTTACGCTCCTTGTTTCTGTTTCTTTTGTCTTTCTGCTCTCCTGTATCTGAGAAAGCGCTTTTTCTATGATTGCAGGTAGTAGTCTGTTTAGTGTTTCTTCTATGACTTCTTCATTTGTTTGGCTGTTCGTATTTGTTTCCCGTATGTTGGATGTCATTTCCTCTACGGCTCTTCTTTCTGCTCAGTTCTCTTGATGATTTCTGAGTTTTCTTCCTTCAGTTCTGTCAGCTTCTTGATATCTCTTTCTATTTGGTAGATAAAAGTGTTGAATTTGGGTTAAGCAGATTTAGTGGGTTCTCGATTATGGTTGAGAAAATTAGCATGTAATGATTTGGTAGTAAGCTTTAAAGAAGAGAGTATGGTGTTCAGTTAAATCATCAAAGGGAGATAACGTAGAATTAAGTCCCTTGCAGGTTTAGTGAGTTGAGGAAAAAAAGTACGCACGGGAAAATTGGGAAGAGTGAACACAGTTTAGGGGTGAACGAAAAAATGTTAGAACGGGGATTAAGGAGTTGAGATTGAGACGCGCTAGGCGTAGGTAGAGAAAAGGATTTTCTCCCAAGTGCAAAAGTTGGATTTTGAACGCGCTCAGCGTAAGACTTGGGTGTGTAAACGCGCTTAGCGTAAGTGGTCAGCAAGAATGTGCTGTGAGTTAAATAGTGATAGAAACTGCTCAGTACATTATATATCATAATTGGTGTACGACAGTATGTTGTGATAGTATTTATTCTGAGGACAAAATGGTTGTGAAAGGAAAAAAGTGTATTTCGATAAAGAAACAAAACCAGGTATGTTGACATTTTTGATTTATTACTAGCATGTGTAGCTTAGCAGACAAGGTCAGAGCAAAGAAGAAAAATAGAAGTAGTCTTGGCAAAGTGACAGCCCTGGCGGTAAGGCCAGTTTTCTCTCAGTGAGATATACCAAGAGATATATGAAAAAAATAAACGTAGAAAAAACAATCAGTACAGAAGAGAGACAAGAGGTTTCGCCTGGAGAATTAGAGGACATTTTTGATAGCTGGAACAAGCAGTAGCAAAGAAGACAAAGCAATGTATGTGAAAAGTTGATACCGAGATTGTTTTTCGAAACTGAAGTTTTTATGTATACAAGACTGTCCACCTTGAAGAGGAAGGTTGGGCATACCATTTTTAAACATTTATCAACTTATGTTAATAAAGTTCGGCGTTTGAGATTTTCACTGCTGTTTTTCGGGTGAATTCGATTGATCAACAGTGGGTATGAGAAAATGTAGAGTCAGTCTGAGAGAAGGAAGTTTTTCGCATTTACCTTAAAACATACTATCTACTGAAAGGGCAGTGGTCCGAACCTCTAATACTATCAACGGCCACAATGTCATAAAAATAATTAAGATAAAGAATACAGAAAGAACACATTAGAACATAGATATAAGAAAAAATCATGAAAAAGAAGTAATAAAGAATCAAGTAATAGAGTCAATTAACTAATGTCATCAATAAAATTACATATGAAATATTTATCTAATTTACTACTAAGTTAATTTAGATAAAATACTAATACAAAATTATACATAGTAAGAAATAATAAAATCATGTGTACTGGTTATAGTACTAATTAAAATCTAATTATCCTAAAATGTTAATTGTTTTATTTCAAAATATTAAAGCGCTTAATAGTCCTGAAAATTCAGCGTGTGAAGCATGATAAATATAATGTTACCGTTCGTACATAAGACCTATGCAGTCACTATCACGCTACTTGGAAGTGTTTATTCCGTTGAAGGAGAACAAGATAATCTGAACGATGTTAGTATTCATCCATATATGTGTACGTTCAAACTGATAGTGTTTGTAAATCACACTGTAATGGTTGATAGAAGCATGGACACTAACCAAAGTCCATAAATATATACATTAGTCGAACGAAAACAGCAATGTAAATTGAAACAATCCGGTGCAATATTTGAAAGATGGATGCGAATCCCCAGAAGATTAAAAAGTCAACTGTCGCTCGTAAGTGTTTCTTAACATGAAACCACTGTAATCCAACGGTGTCATATAAAAAGACGTAGATTATACCGAATGTCTTGACTTGAGCCGAAATCCGTAATTCTTTTCGAAATACCAACATGTGTGGTGAAAATGTCAGCGATAATGTTGTAGCATTTGTTCAATTGAATGCTGGATTGAAATGTTTAGAAGTATGAAGCAATAGATATCAATCCGTCGTTTGTAGTCGAAGTTCATCGCAAGTTCAATTATGGAAGTTTGAAACGATAGGACGTGAGGATTCGTAAATTTGACCAGTGTGCTATTGTGAATTGAAACGGCTGTAGAATGATTGAAAATCTGGCCAATTTTGGATTTTTATGGTTGGCTCGTCTGAGTGCAGCTACAGACATTTGGTCAGTCTGTACAATAAATGGTGCACCTAGAAGAAATTTTTCCAACTTCTGTATTGCCTGTAATATGAATACATTAAAGTACGAACCACACATTGTAATATAATGCGAATCTTGACATGTACGAGATTCTGTAAATAAACATGGCTACGAACTGAACATGCTTTTACTGAGTGCTTTCTGAAACATGTGTGTGCGTGTGTAGATGACGAGGTAATGCTTATATACATACATCATAACATTACATGGTGGCAGCGGTCGATACCGGACTGACGCAAAACAGCTACACGATAACACGTGAGTACAGTTTATTCGGCTAATTTTCGTCATCGAGGTCAACAATGGCAGCTAAACATTACCGCAGCGCACCGCAAATGAGATTTGCCGGTCAAGATGATAAGAGTGAAGCTTTCTTGTTATGGCGCCAACGCATAGATCTATATTCCAAGACCACTGGTCTGGAAGGACAAACCCTAACTCCATATATCCTAGAAGCATTGGACGATGAAGGTTTGAAAATTTACAACAGTTTTGCTACCGCCATGCCTGTTGAGTCAGCGACCGACCCCGTAGCCATATTGGACGAATTTGAAAAACGTCTGATAATAAAGCACACGAACTTTAGAGCGGCAAGATTAGAACTTCACCACCTGCGACAGAAACCTGATGAAAGTTTAGATGATTTCTTCACTCGCATCAAGGAGAAAACAAGTGTATGTAAATTTAACAAAGAAGAAGAAAAAGAGCGAATTATCGAACAGATCCTTCTCAGCACACCAATGCCAGAGTTCCAGAAATGGATACTGAGCCAGAGTGATACACTAACTTTACAACAACTTCTGGATGAAGGCAGGAAACACGAGGCACAAGCACTAAACACTAAACAAATTCAGCAAGGTACAGTAACAGCCCAGGTGGATGCAGTAAAAAGCTATAAACCCAAACAAAACAAGCAACTGGTTCGAAGCAACAAGAAAAACACAACACAAGCAGGGGTGCTATGTGTAAATGTTGTGGCCTAAACCATTTTTCCAGCTAAGACTCTACATGTTTACTCGAAACTGGATTATGTTTTAAGAGTTCGGCAGTTTCAACATTTTCACAAGCAGAGAGTCATCAAAACAAATTCTTTATGATGATGAGGACCTTGTATCCAGTGAGAAAGTGATCCTAGAGGTCACATTTGATATGTGAAGAGAACTTTCAGTAATGAACCAAAGAGAACGCAGGCTTTCTGCAAGGTACAATTCCGAATACCAGGAATTAAAGGCACAAAGAAAGATATATTCGGTTCAAGATAGACACAGGTGCCCAAGGTAACACTCTACCCTTAAGAATATTCAGACAGATCATGCCTGACAAGGTGGATGAGCAAGGATTTCCCACAAGGGATGTAAAAAGTAGGAGTGGCAGGACAAATCTAAGAGCTTACAATGGAACAAGTATAGACTGTTTCGGAGCAGTAACACTTGAATGTTTATACAGAATACTGAATGGACATCGTCAAACATTTTACTTGTAGATGTTGAAGTACTGCAATTTTGGGTTTACCAATGTGCGAAAAAGCTGAAGTGTGGTAACTATTAACAACATTAAAGAGGATATAAGTTTTGCAGATGCTAAAATACTCAGCAGACTACAACCCAACAAGATAACAGATTTTACCCCAAACATCATAGTTGATTCTGTCAAGTTTAGCGATGATCGGCTTGAAACACATCAGAGAAGACACAACGAGAATCCTATTCTTAACTCTCTCAAAGAATGATATTACCCATGGATGGCCAAGCTCTATCAGGGAAGTTCCAACACACATCCGTCCATACTTCTCTATGAGGGACGAGTTAAGCATAAGTATGGACTGATCCTTAAAGGAGATCGCATTGTTGTACCAGAAACACAACGCGATATCATCCTTAAACAGCTCCATAATAGTCACCTTGGTATTGTGAAGACACAACTGAGAGCAAAGAAAGATGTTTACTGGCCACAGATAAACAAGGACATAGAAACACTATGTAAAAACTGTTCAATTTGCCAAGAACATGCAAATAGGCAGTGCAGAGAACCTCTCATACCATCAGACATACCACTGAGTCCTTGATAGGAACTGATATTTTCTCAATCGACAATAATCTGATACGATGTTATTGTGATTCAATACAGCAAAAATTTCCCATATTGTGAAACGTTCCACAAAACCCTCACCATCAGTGTTATTGATACAAGAGAAGTATTGCAGCATGTTTGGCATCCCAGATGAAATTAGATCAGAACGGTCCACATGGTCAGGTCAAGCATACAGAAACTTCACTAAGGACTGGAAGATCAAACACACAACATCATCACCTAGATACTAAATTAATGGTTTCATTGAACGATACAAACTATCAAGTAATCATGAAACAAGAACAGAGGATGCACATACTCTTGAATGGAGAACAACACGGATAGACAGTAAGATCGACCCCAGAATTATGTTTGATAGAAGAATTAAAGTCACCATCTAAGGTCCGCTTCCGTCCACAACATAAGATGCACATTTTGATCAACTTAACATGTCAAAGTTCAGAAATCCAACTATGACAAATTAAAAAGACTTACCATTATAATACCTGGTCAATGTCTACCTACAACCACAACTTGACACATGGTCAAAAGCAACGTAATTCATTTCCAGAAACCTGAACCCAGGAGCTATATTTAAAGACCAACAGCAGCAGCAACCTGTTGAGGTGAAAATGTCAGCGATAAAGTCCCCCAAAATCCCACAGAATACAACAGAAAGAGAATTTTCCCATGCTTTCAACAGTGCAATGCAGTGAACTGCTGGATTGCCCCACAAAACCAACAAGCGCCAAAGAAAACATTCAACCCCCAACTCAAGCTAAAATAGGACATCAGAACTCCACCACACTTTAGGGCACCAAGTTCATGAAGTACAATTAGCCGATACAGTTTGAAACGATACTCACACTGAGGATTACACATACTTTATCCTTTTCACATGTGAAACATTTCGTTGAAATGTTTGCACAATTTTTTTTTTTCAAAAAAGGGGATGTAATATGAATACATTGTACGAACTCACACATTGAAAATACTGGCCAATTTTGGATGTTTTATGGTTGGTAAAAACATGGCTAGCTAAACTGAACATTTGGCTTTTTAGGAGTGCTGTACCCTGAAACACATGTGTGTCTGTGTAGACCAATGACTAGAGAAATGCTTTACATACATCAAAATTACTGTATTGCCCAGACGACGGCTAACAATTCTCTGTCGATCACTGAATATTTTCTTTAGGTGTCCGTTAGCTTTCTCGAGATAAAAAGCGAAGGATGAAGGACACCATTATGTTCTTGTAAAAGGATTGCACCTAAGCCCACGTTGCTAGCATCTGTGCGTAGAATGTATATTTTATTAATATCAGGCAACCGTAAGATAGGTGGCCGCGAAAAAATATCAAGAATATGAGCAAACGTTTTGTCGCAGTCGTCAGTCCACTTAATATTCGCAGGCATTCCTTTCCTTAACAGGGAAGACAATACTGCGGTGATGGGCGATAAATTCGGGATAAACCTACTATAATATTGAATTAGACCCAATAAACTCCTAACTTGCTTTTTTGTCTTGGGTATAGACAACTTTAAAATCTTATCAACATTCTGTTGCATAGTCTGAATGCGACCAGCCCCAATAATATGTCTGTTACGCACAGAATTTTTCTAAGACTGTGTGTAATTAATCTGTCTGAATTGTACACTTTAAATTTTTTTGGTCGAAGGTATATAACCCTTGTTGGACTGTAGTTACATTTTTACAATAGGGGTTACCTTCTCTTATGTCGTGACTCGCCGGTCCATTTTTTTCGATCGATGTCAAGTCATTCTCCTTATATGGTAGCATCGGTCAACTGTTTCTTGGAATGATTGAAACCAGAGTTGATGTTTATTCCCTGTCCATATAAGGCGTGATTTTGGTCAATATCTTTTGCCTGGAATGTCTCCTACACCGTCTCGTTTTGAGTCTTACTCAGGTGTATGCGTTTTGTGCATGTCTGAACTTTAGGGGAGTTTGAAAGGTCTTCCGTTCAGGAGTCTACAAGATGTGTTGAGCAGAGAGGACGCATTCCTGCGTCTGTGATTTTTGATAGGGAATTTGTAGTCCTCTAGTGAGTTAGTTTAGCTAACGAGGTCTTTCCCTAGATGATTCGAAACGCCTGGAGGCGTATGTTTTGTGGTGTTTATTCCGAAGCAAGGTAATACCCTCCTTATATTGAACTCTGTAATCTACTTAGATGTTTGACATTTGTCGTTCTCTGCTCGCTTGCTTGTTACAGAAAGGAGAGGTTCTTCTACTAGGGATTACACCCCAGGTATCTTCATACCTGAGATTGATATGTACACGGGTCACACTAGACCCAGAGAACAGTTTATATGCTCTATGAACTTCGCTGTGCCAGCGATTGCACCTACGTCGAGGTTAGACTTAGGAATGCTTGTAAAGGTCAATTTGACCTGTACTCCTGAAACGTCATTCTCGTGCGGTCAGTGATAGACTTATTATTTTGCACATCTGATCTGTCAGCATCAGAGAGGAGTATTGTTACACTTATGTACATTGATGATATGAAGCTGAGGCTGTAGTAAGCTGGGATTATCTATATCAGCTCATAGAATATATGCACATCCATTGAAGAACTTAATTTATGCTGAATACCATGAACTGTCGTGTCTATGACTTATGTAAATGGATGTAACGTATCTGTCATTGTGGCGTCAAAATAAATGATGGAAACGTCAACAGCAGTTTCACACTTTTATGACTTTCCATGTCATATCTCACGTTTGTAGATCTGTGAAAACTACAACACATCTACACTCACAGCAAGCAACAACAAACCAGACAGGACACCTTACACTTCAGCCTATAATATCCCTGGTGTCTATAGGGGTGGTGCTTTACATGGCTACAGATTATCAACGACTTTGGACTTAATACCTACAACGTTCATAGTGGCCAGTAACCATCATGAATCCACCCTTATCATTTTATGGTGGCCAGAAGCTGGTTTCATCTGTTATCAGCACTCTCGGGGGTCAACAAACCCATACAGCATACAACATTCAAGTTCGTGATCTACACTTCCTTCGAGATTCTTCATCTACAATGCCATATAGCAAGTTCGCTATATTTTGAAAGTACCCGGCGTTGCTGTATTCAGAAGGTCAAGTGCCGATTGAATCAATTTTGCTGCATTCAGAAGGTCAAGTGCCGATTGAATCAATTTTGCTGCATTTAGAAGGTCAAGTGCCGAGTGAAGCGTGTTGCTGTTACAACTAAGAAGGACAAGTTCCGAAACTTCATTCCTGGATCAGAAGCTCGATTTCCTTCGTCATGGCTGTTTATGGGAGCAGATGTCGATCAACGTTGGATCATTTATCCTCAGAATGCTGATCAAAACCTGTTCTGCACCGTGCATTCGTTTGGACTTATATAAGTTAAGTGGCCTGTTTTGTTTGTGAACTGTGCCCTTATACTCTAACTGAGCCTTCTGTATGTTCACATTCCAACTGTTTTCATGTTACATGTTATTTATATGTTTATATTTCAGTGGGAGGTTGGGTGTGTGACTAATATAAGATATACCACGTAATAGAGGTCTTGTATTAGTGTTCTGTAGGTGCGGTTTTCTTGATTGAAAATCTGCTAGCGACAATTTGTAGCTATTTGTGTTAGTTGTGACGAGGTGTGTTTTTTCTTCGTTGTTTTTGTAACATTTTTTCTATTCTTTAGTTTTGATTAAATTTGTAGGTCTACTCTTTCCTGTCATTCAGTTCTATACACCATTTTGTTTATACTCTGTGACGTCATTTGTTTGTTTACCTTTTTCGCATTTGTCATCACATTCTTTGTGATATTTTTATTTTATTTTTCGTTGTTTATTTAGTTGACTTCTGCGAATGTTTTCGTATTGTCTTTGCGCTTTGTTATTGTTTACATAGTTCTTAGTTAACATTCACTATTATTAAATATTTGCTTATGCACTATTAGCTGTGTAGTGCACTTATCATAACTAACTGGTGGATTTGCTCATGCACTATTAGCTGTGTAGTGCAGTTATGATAAATAACTGATGGATATGTGGTTATGCACTATTAGATGTGTAGTGCCCTAATGATTAAGAAGTGACTAGTGGTATTATTATACATTTGATAATACAAGTCTTTTGTTAAAGACTTGTTTCCCACAGAGATTGGGGTAAACATTGTGATTATACAAGTACTTTATTTAAGTCTTGTTACTATTAAGGTTGAAATAAGATAATTAATTATTTCAGGTTTTGGGACTCATAATATTAGACATCATGTCTACACTTGAGTACTTTATTGAGCAATGGAAAGCCCTTGGTAAAACTGGTGATAAATTAGAAGAGTATGCAAATACTCAATGGACTAAAGCACTAAAGTCTGAGGAGAAAAGACTAGAGAAAGAGGCCGAAAATAAAAGACTAGAGAAAGAGGCTGAAAATAAAAGACTAGAGAAAGAGGCCGAAAATAAAAGACTAGAGAAAGAGGCTGAAAATAAAAGACTAGAGAAAGAGTCTGAAAATAAAAGATTAGATATAGAGGCTGAAAATAAAAGATTACAAGCCGAGGCTGAGAAAAGAAAGTTACAAAGAGAAGCTGAGGACATAAAGTTACAAAGAGAGGCTGAGGAGAGAAAAGCAAAAATGGAGCATGAAGAAAAACTCTTAGTTTTGGAGTTAGAGAAGTTAAAGTTGATGAACATGGGTAATGCTAATGATCCAAATAAGGGGTCATCTTCTGATAAGACTAATGCTAGTACTTTTAAGATTAAACTACCAGCATTCAATGCTTCCAGTGACGATATAACGTTTTATCTTGATAGATTCGAACGTTCATGTAAAACACATAACATAGATAAATCACTGTATGTTTATCAGTTGTCCAATATACTTAGAGGTGATGCTTTGAGTATGTTAAGCATGGTAGATGAGCCTGACAAAAACAATTATGAGGTTGTCAGGGCGGTCTTGTTAAAGAAATACCAACTTAACGAAGACGGCTATCGTCTTCAATTTAAAAATATGTTGCCAGAAACTGGAGTAGAATTCTCTGAATTCATTTCAAAGATACGTCTTACTTTTACACGTTGGGTTGAGCTGTCTAAGACAGAACATACATTTGAATCACTTATGGACTTACTACTTAGAGACAAGGTTATGTCTTCTGTCAATGAGTCTTTTCTTGCTTTTCTTCATGAGCGTAAGCCTAAAAACATAAAAGAAATGGAAGAATACTGTTGCCAGTATGTCACTGCGCACCCTCACGTAACCATTAGCAACTCTAGAGTAAAGGAAGGTTTGCCAGTTGCTTCGGCAGCACCATATGGCCCAAACTTCATGCGTAAATTTCATGGTACTCAACAGAATTTTAATAGGAAGAGTAACCGTAATTATGCTCAGAATCATCCCAATCAATCACATGGTGATTCTTCTTCGAAGAACTGGAGACAAGCTGATAGTCCTTGGTATACTACACCCAATAATTTTAGACATTTCCGCAGAGGTAGTCAATATAGAGGCAATCAAAACTATTTTTCGCGGAGACCTCATCAATATAGAAATGAAAATGACAGTTATGGAAACTGGGATTCAAACCAGGATAACAATTACAGTAGAGAGTATAATAATAATTTCAGAGGCAATAATGGTCGCGGTAGATCTCAACATAAAAGAAAGAGATATCAACAGACAAACTCTGTACAGCAAGAGTCTCAGGGAGCATGTAAACAGGTTGATGATAATAAAAACTCTAGTGCTATCACATGTTTTGACTTTGGTAGGGCAACTAAATGTCCCCAATGCAGTACTTTGTTCGAACCGTCTACCGTAACTACTTTGAGCTGTGGTCACCCTCTTCCCGCTCTTCCTGCTGCAGTTGCGCATGACGGGAGAGGTTCTCTTATCCTACATAAGGGTCTTGTAAATAGTAATCCAGTCTCAGTCCTTTTTGATTCTGGATGTACTACTATTGGTGTTAGGCAATCTCTTGTAGATCCATCCTGTGCTACAGGAAAGGTGATCAAATGTGTCACATTCGGTGGCACTTTGGAAAAGTATCCTACTGTCATAATACATATTGCTACTCCCTTCTTTACGGGAGATGTCCACGCGTGTCTTCTACCTAATCCTATTGCGGACCTTATTATCGGTCGTATTCACGGAGTTAGAGAATGTACCCCACAGCAGATTGCTGTTTGGGAGGAACAAAATATTGAAGCTACCAATGCAGTGGTCACAAGAGCACAAGCTCTAGAAACACCTCAAACTTCATTAACTGATAATAATGAAGTAAATAGCCAAAATAGTCACTTGATTATTTCACGTGACTCTTTTATAAAATTGCAAGAAGAAGATCCTTCTTTACAAAAATTCTTCATTCTAGCAAAAAAAGGTGATCCAAATCAAAATACGAATAGAAAGTCTTGGATTTCTATGAAGAACGGCGTACTTGTGCGTATGGTACAAGACTCGACTACGTCTACACATTCTCAAATTCTTGTGCCTAAGAGTATGAGATTGCAAATATTGCAACATGCTCATGACTCACAATGTGCTGGACATATGGGTTTTTCCCGTACAAAGTCGAGGGTTCTTGCGGCTTTCTTTTGGCCATTTGTGAGCAAGGACATACGTATTTACTGTCGATCTTGCAAAGTATGTCAGGAGGTCAAATCTAAAGGACCACGACATACTGCGCCTATCCAGGCTGCTGACATTCCTATTCGGCCGTTTCAGAAAATGGCAATAGATATTATCGGTTCTTTTAGGATCAAGTCGGCCAGAGGCCATCAATTTATCCTTACATGTGTCGATATGTGCACACGTTGGCCAGAGGCTATACCTCTTAAGAGCATCTCCACTGCCGATATCGCAGACGCTCTTTGGCTGATACTTTCTCGCTTGGGATTCCCCAGAGAAATATTGTCAGACCATGGCACTCAACTTATATCTGACACTATGTCACAGGTAATGTCTATCTTACATATTAAAAGGTCTCTCAGCAGTATCTACCACCCAATGTCTAATGGGTTAGTTGAGCGTTTGAATAGAACACTCAAGACTTTACTTGGGAAGATAACTGAGGATCATCCTCAGGATTGGGACAGGGTTTTACCCGCGGCTCTCTTTGCTTATAGAGAGGTCCCCAATGAACATACAGGGTTTTGTCTTTTTGAACTTGTCTTTGGCGCGCGACCGCGCGGCCCTATGTCTTTACTCCACGATCTTATCACTGCCGATAATATTAGCGATGACACTCAATCTTCTTATGAGTATGTCATTGCTCTTAGGCAAAAGATCATCGAGGCATGCAAACTAGCAACTTCTTCATCCGAATTTGCTAAAGAAAAGGCAAGGCTATTTGCAAATAAGAATAGATGTCTACGACAACTTTGTCCAGGTGACAAAGCACTCGTCCTACTTCCTTCAAGGGAGAACAGACTTCTTATTGCATGGAAAGGTCCGTATGCAATAGTCTCTAAAATTTCCGACGTCGACTATGTTGTCGATATTGATGGAAAGCATAAAACTTTCCACAAAAATATGCTCTCGGAATTTCATGAACGACCTGACTATTTGCAGCCTATTTTCCAGGCGATGGACGATTCTCCAGTACCTCATGGTCATTACTCATCCCTGTCAGTTATACAGGATGAGGAAACTACTTTTTCTGATGTCAATCTTCCTCTTCCTGTGATCCCACTTCATTCTACGGAATCTTGGAAAAACGTTACCATTTCTCCTAATCTTTCCGCTGAGGAACATCGACAAGTCTCTTCGATGTTACAAACATTTCAGGATGTCCTTACTGACATCCCGGGACACACACATGTCATTGAACATGACATAGTACTTACTGACCATATCCTATACCTATCCATTTTCAGTCACAAGTCGAGAAAGATTTGGATGAGATGATACGATTGGAAATAATCGAACCATCCACTTCAACACACTCTTCGTCCATGGTTATTGTTCGAAAGAAAGACAATAACATTCGCCTTTGCGTTGATTATCGCAAATTGAACCAAGTTACGAAGTTTGATGCTAAACCTATGCCTTCGCTAGAAGAGCTACTAAACAAACTTTCTAATTCTAGATTCTTTACCAAACTTGACTTGTCGAAAGGTTATTGGCAAGTTCCTTTAACTGAACGAGCCAAACCTCTTACTGCTTTTTCTACACCTAGGGGTTTATTTCAATGGAATTTCATGCCTTTCGGCCTTATGAACGCCCCTGCTACATTCGTACGCATGATGCGTCGAATTCTCTCATATCGTACAGATGTCATAGCATACTTAGACGATATCTGTCTGTTCAGTGATTCCTGGGAAGATCACTATCTGGGTTTATACGAATTGCTGTCTACTCTTCGCGAGTATAATTTAACTGCAAAACCCTCTAAAGCCTTTATAGGATTTAGCGAGATTTCTTTCCTGTGTCATCGTGTTGGTCATGGTCTTTTAAAGACAGATGACCACAATGTTTCAAAAATGCTAAACATTTCTGTCCCTAAGACAAAAAAACAAGTGCGTAGTCTCTTAGGTTTGATACAATTTTACGGACGATTCATTCCGAATCTGTCCTCCATTATGGTACCTCTTTCTACTTTATTGAAGAAAGGATCGCCTAATCTGATCCGCTGGTCTCAAGAATGCCAATCCTCATTGGACCAGATTAAAACTCTATTTTCATTTCCACCTATCCTTAGGTTACCTACTATTGAGAAGACTTTTGTTCTTTGAAGTGACGCCTCGTCCACTGGGATTGGGGCAGCACTAATGCAGGAGTATTCGGATACTCTGCATCCGGTGATGTATATTTCTAGGAAATTAAATGCTGCAGAAAGGAATTACTCGGTTTTAGACCGTGAATTATTGACTATGGTTTGGTCAATTCTCAAGTTACAAAGATTCCTTCTAGGCGCACATTTCATTGTGGAAACCGACCAGAAAGCTCTTACTGCTATTCAGAGCAAAAACTTGAAGAGCTCGAGGTCCACTCGATATGCCATAGCTCTTCAACCCTTTCATTTCATTGTGCGAGCTATCCGTGGTTCGGATAATGTGATGGCAGACATTCTGTCCAGATGCCCACATGATTCCACTTAATTCTTCTGTCATATATATTTCCTGATAAACGTCGAGATCTATAACAGTTCTCTACTATAATAATATATCAGCACATATGTTCTCACTTTTTGGGAATTTATAACCTTGTACCATATAATTTCCTTTTTCTGTTACCGATTTTGTTATAACGGAAGAAGGCTTAGTTAGCAATATATGGGCCAAAAGTTCACATGGCCACAATTTATATATTGTATTTTGATTACTGTATTAAGAAATTTAACATTTATCATAAAGATTTGTGTTATTGATATTTTCGCAGCACATCATTGACGTCTGCGAGAGTATGGACATTATGTCAACCATGAAGTATGTCAAGTTCTAACCTACTTTGGAACGAGTTATGTCCACATCTTCAAGGAACATCTGTTTAATTACTATAATGCATTGTATCATGATATTATTACATGCTTGTATAAGGTACTTTTGGTTTAAGATGGGTAATTCTCTAATGCGGTATATTAGTATGACACCGCTGTTTTCATGACACTTCATTGTTTAATACTATGATAATATATTTGTATTTATATGAGTATAATTTTGCTTGCATTATGATGTTGCCATCACTGTGGCGTATGTTGGTGGCACCTCCCTGGAATATACGTGTACACTTAGGGAAATATTTTCTCTAAGGATCTGAGATATAATCTCAGCTATCGCTCCATGCGTCGAGCTAGCCTCATATTAGGCATTATATCCGCGCATCATACGTGCGTTAGGAGCCTGTTGTTTCTGGCTCTGGGATGCAAAAAAAAAAAGTTTCATTTTTTTTCCCGGGGGGTGCGGTAATCTGTTACGCACAGAATTTTTCTAAGACTGTGTGTAATTAATCTGTCTGAATTGTACACTTTAAATTTTTTTGGTCGAAGGTATATAACCCTTGTTGGACTGTAGTTACATTTTTACAATAGGGGTTACCTTCTCTTATGTCTTGACTCGCCGGTCCATTTTTTTCGATCGATGTCAAGTCATTCTCCTTATATGGTAGCATCGGTCAACTGTTTCTTGGAATGATTGAAACCAGAGTTGATGTTTATTCCCTGTCCATATAAGGCGTGATTTTGGTCAATATCTTTTGCCTGGAATGTCTCCTATACCGTCTCGTTTTGAGTCTTACTCAGGTGTATGCGTTCTGCGCATGTCTGAACTTTAGGGAATTTGAAAGGTCTTCCGTTCAGGGAGTCTACATGATGTGTTGAACAGAGAGGACGCATTCCTGCGTCTGTGATTTTTGATAGGGAATTTGTAGTCCTCTAGTGAGTTAGTTTAGCTAACGAGGTCTTTCCCTAGATGATTCGAAACGCCTGGAGGCGTATGTTTTGTGGTGTTTATTCCGAAGCAAGGTAATACCCTCCTTATATTGAACTCTGTAATCTACTTAGATGTTTGACATTTGTCATTCTCTGCTCGCTTGCTTGTTACAGAAAGGAGAGGTTCTTCTACTAGGGATTACACCCCAGGTATCTTCATACCTGAGATTGATATGTACACGGATCACACTAAACCCAGAGAACAGTTTATATGCTCTATGAACTTCGCTATGAAGTTGAGGCTGTAGTAAGCTGGGATTATCTATATCAGCTCATAGAATATATGCACATCCATTGAAGAACTTAATTTCAGCAACACAGATGCTTTCCTCTGTGTTGCAATACGCCTCCCCGCGAGATGAACCTTCCCCATGTCTTGATCGTGTCTATGTCCATACTTATGTAAATGGATGTAACGTATGGCAGGGGACAGTGTTATTGTGGGCGTCAAAATGAAATGATGGATGAAACGTATCAACACGTCAACAGTTTCACACTTTTATGACTTTCCATGTCATATCTCACATTTGTAGATCTGTGAAAACTACAACACATCTACACTCACAGCAAGCAACAACAAACCAGACAGGACACCTTACACTTCAGCCTATAATATCCCTGGTGTCTATAGGGGTGGTGCTTTACATGGCTACAGATTATCAACGACTTTGGACTTAATACCTACAACGTTCATAGTGGCCAGTAACCATCATGAATCCACCCTTATCAATGTCCCAGGAAAGTAATTTCCTGAACTGCGATTTGGACCTTAGTCGGTCTTGCAGTCAAATTATTTGACCGTAAAATTTCTAATAAAGAACTGAGTCCTGTAAAATGTTTTTTAAATGACTAACTGGATAAACAGATATCGTCTATGTATGTAATAATATCTGATCTATGTGATAACATTTTTCGCATCATGCGAATAAAAGTTGCCGGTTGGTTCATAAGCCCAAAAGGCATCACGTTCCACTGATATAGCCCCTGTGGAGTGGAGAACGCCGTGAGATATTTGGCTTGTTCTGTTAAGGGAATTTACCAATATCCCTTAGTCAAGTCAATTTTAGTAAAAAATTTAGCTCTTGCTAGCCGAGTAAGTAGGTCGTCAAGCAGTGGATGTTGTTCACTGTCAGCGACTGTCTGAGCGTTTAATTTTCTATAATCGACACACAATCGAATGTTATTATCTGTTTTCTAACAATGACTAGTGGAGAAGAAAATGGAGAATTACTATTCTCAATAATGCCTAAACTTAACATTTGATTAAGTTCCTGAGCTGTCTTTTCTTGGTAATGTATTGGAACTGAATAAGGACGAAGTTTTATAGGTGTGTTGTCCTTAAGTATGATGTCGTGAGAAATGACTGATGTACTGACTGGTATGTCAGTTAAAACATCAGAATAAGATTCTAAAAGTTTAGAAATTTGATGACTTTGTTGAGATGTAACTGAAGGAGAGATAGTCACATCTCGCCAAGATTCTGTAGCTTGTAAAGTAGGTACAGGAAGAGACATGTGGATTTCAGGAAAGAATGATTCTTCCTCCTGAATTGCCGATAGACTAGAATATTGACAATAGGTAACTACATTGTCATTGAGATCTTGAAAAGAAAATCGTAAATTTTAAGACAAATATCAAACACCTTAAACATATTTCCAGAAAGATCAACTATTAATAACCGAGAGTGCTGAGTTATCTCAGAATGTAACATGACGTGTATACGCATGTCAGTGGTAGAATGAGACACCATCATCTCATGTGTAGTGCAATGAGCACTGGACATCGTACTCAAGACAAATAGTAAGAAAGTAATCAACAACATTTTTTAAAGAAAATGTGTGTGCGTAGAAATTGAGAAGTCTCTCACTACATGAGTGTATGTCAAACAAGATGACAATAGTATGCTCGTGAACATAGGCCACAAATATAAACCAAAAATCTGTGTAAGTTAGTAGATATACCAGATATGTATCTGCGTATCGGTACATCATAAGGTGTACGCACAACAGTGTCAAACTGAGTGACAGTAGAATTGCATGTAGTATTAAAGTCACAACTTCTTGGTATATCAGCATTATTATATTTCAGTGAAAAAATCTCATCATCATCCTCAGTTTCAAAAATGGTACAAAGACCAAAATTGGAAATTACTGTGCCGCATGTATTAAATTTATTGGCACGAAATTTTGTCATTGCAATGACAATGTCAGTATCGCAATTGGGTTGCAAATTTTTCTTTTCCCATTGTAGAATTTCATCTGGTATGCAATCCTTACTGCCATGGATGCGTCCGATCGTCAAATCAGCAATTGGATTCTGCAGGAGACATACTTTAACTTTACCTGAAAAAATGGGGTATTTATGTCTATTATCGCAGTGGGGTAGTACTCAATTGTACCACCAAAGGTTATGCATCTTACACATTCATTAGTGGAGTAACGAGGATGTACTAAAGATTGACGGATTCCAACAGTGGTGGATCCGGAATCTCTCAAAACTGACACTATGGTTCCATCGACCAATCCTCTGTTGAAGATCAATGTGCCTGTCCCGTCGTTCGCAGTGAGACTAACTGCTGGAATAGGCTGTGTACACATCATCGACGTATGGTTGGTTTTCGGAAAAATAGTGCTACATTGTGGGCAATTATTTGCCACATTATAATCAACAGCACAACATGAAGATGAGGCATGTATCTGAGTATTATTATCATGACTACATGGGGGTGCATTGCTAGTCAGCGCCGCCCCTGCACTGTGTTCAAATTTTTGGGTTCCGCGTGAATTGGAACGTTGTCGATGACGATCAACTGAATCATTTTTACTCCTACCATTGTAATATTATTTCTGGATCTGTAAACATTATGACCATTATTCCAGTTATTGTTATTGTTGTTATGGGGAGTGACATTGTATGGTTTAGTCCAGGTTGAATTTTGTTGACAGTTGTTGCTGTTCCTGAAATGAGGTGTCTGATTTCTGGATAGTGGTCTACCTCTAGAAGAATTGTTATACTTGTTAAAATTATTTTTTTTAATAATTATTGTCGTCATTTCTTCGATGCATAAAATTCTTATCAAGGCTTTGAGCACGTAACCTATTGTTATCACGCCATGTCGCAGCGGAAGCTACTGGTAATGCTTCTCTCAAATGAGAATTAGATATACCAACACCTGGGTGTGCAGTACAATAATTGACTGCAATTTCTTCTAATGCAGCTATAGTGGGTGGTTTGCGTTCCTGCAGAAATGACAAAAATGGTGTGCTAACGGAGGATAGAACTTTATCCGTAAGCAATAAATCAACTAGTTTATCGTAAGATTTATCCACCCCAGCGAGTTCAACCCATCTAGTAAAAGTAATGCGTAAATTAGCAAGAAACCCTGCGAAATCCTTGCTTAAATCGGGTAGAAGAGTTTTAAACTTCATTCTATAGCCTTCCTCGTGTAAGTGAAATCGTCTTAATTGTAATGCTTTTGTAGCATCATAATCATTTATAATTGCTGGACCTATAGTCTTTATGGCATTTAATGGTTCACCATCAAGAAATTAACTGAGTTTTAAAGCCCGTGAGGATTTATCAAGTTTATTTGTTTTACATACTTCTTCAAAACGTAACAGATACGATGATAAATCGTCGAAATTTTGTTTGAAAGTTGGTAATTTAAACTTGTAGTAGCTTCTAGTCTGGTTGTATGAAGACGAAAGATTTGAATCATCACTATTGCTATTTGTAGCAACTTGTGCTTTTAACTTTAATTCTTCCAGACGAAGAAGTGTCAATTCTTTTTCTTGTTGCCTAATTCTTTCTTCTTGTTTTATTTTTCTTTCTTCGTCAATACGAATCAATTCATCTCTTGCCACCTTCCTCCTTTCTTCTTTCTTTAATTCAGCTTTCCTCTCTGCTTCTTCTTGTTTAGCCATTGCTTTTCTCTTTTCTTCCTTCTCTTCTTCTTGCTTCAATTCTGCTTTCCTTTTCTCTTCTTTGGCTTCCTTCTCAAGTTCCTCTTGCTTAGCTATAGCTTTTCTCTTTTCTTCCTTCTCTTCTCTATCAAGTTCCTCTTGCTTAGCTATAGCTTTTCTCTCTGTTTCTTCATGCTTTGCTATTGCTTTTTGTTCTTCTAATTCTCGTTTTCTATCAGCTTCCTCTTGCTTTGCTTTGGCTAGTTCCGCCACTGCATATTCTCTAAGAAATTCATCTCCAGTATATATATATACTCAATTATATATGCCACAATGGCTAATATAGTACTGCGACTCACTTCGTCAAACAGCTACTTATAACGTGCCTTAAAAATTAGTTGTAAGCTAAAAATTTAGTTTTATTCAATATTTTATCATATTATGCCCCACTCGGGCCGAAAACGTTGCTACTTGAACTACTAGTGCAACCCATAAAGAAAATATCTCAGGCATCAAATATTTTCAATTAATTATCTATAAGTGTTATATTATTATTATTATTATTATTATTATTATTATATAGTTATCTTATCATATTATTAATATCAATAGAGAAGTAAAACATATACAGTAAACCGAAGAAGTACAATTACAAAAATTATGCCACAAATGTCAATTTACAAACACCAAAACGATATTAATAACTAAATATAATTACGGAAGTTACAAAGTGTGTGACTGAACTGAAATTGGGTCAAACCACAAAGAAATCTAAAAACTGTGCCCAAAACATGGACTCTTTACATATGACGTCACAATTTTACGTGTAGAACTAAAAGATAGCAAGGTTAGACTTAACTGACATTTGACGAACAATTGACGAAATTAAATAAAATGAAACGAAGGACAGTAATAAAACAATGTGTATGTACACGACTTCACAACTAACAGAAAGTGTTGACTGAGTTCGACGTGAACAAAGTATGCCACAGCCTTTAGTGGATTTTTCACGAATCGAATTTAGTCTATCGGTCCCTATAGAACGATTTGAAATCTCCTCATCATCCGTAGAGGTATCTGAGAAGAAATCAAATTCCCGCCAGCCGCTCGCAAACTTAACACATACATAATATTATATAGAAACATGTAACATATATTGTAAGAATAAACATGCCTGCTAACTGAAATGGACTAACATTGCATAAGGCACCAACATGTACTTATGTTTTTTTGCGGAAAAATATCCTTCTTAAACAGTGCTGGCATCATGAGTTACGAAGTGAATTTGAACAATCTTGTGGGCCTTGATAGAGGTGATTCCGTAATACAGATTCATTGGAGTTTGTTGTCATTTCGATTTGATAGTTCTTGAATGAACATCCCTAACGGTCCGACATGTTGAACTTGAAGGTCATGACGTCATAGTTACTTCCAATGCGCTTGCGTAGTGAAGGTAAAGTTGAATCAAACGCAAGGAAAATCCTAAATTTGACGACAATCGGAATTTTCGTATTGTTCTATTTGGCAGAAGAAAAAAAAAATTCGTCCCCGCTATGGCCAGCAATTGTTACAGTCTTTTTGACTGTAATCACAATTATCGAGTATCAATTTAGGTGGAAAAGATTCTCCGGTTTCTTATGTATTCTTATTAGCCATCATATGCCTCAGTTATTATTGTTCTTGAATTAGTTAGAGCAATCATGCTGTCTGGTGTTATTCGAGAATGCTGGGAAAATAACTTCCAATTCCACTATATGAAGGTGATCAGGTTCTTTGGTAGAGTCCAACATTTTATTACAGTTACATCACAGATTATTTATGGCATCAGTGAAATATACATACAATTTATGCAGTCCAAGATCGTCTCCGATATTTAATTCATCAGTCGTCAAAACGTCGGGTTATTTACTCGCGATTCCGTATGTCGGTAATCCGGTAATGAACAACCATCAGTTTGACGATATAATAATTTGGATACTTATTCATTATATGCTCCCTGCAAATCTTCTTGAACCGAAGATGATTCATTAATAGAATGAGACGATATTTGTATCCATACATATGTCGGCAGACCCTGTTGCCGTAATATAAAAGAACTCCAATACAATCACTATCATCAACGGGAGCATTGAACAGTCACGTCCGTCTAGGACAAAATTCAGAATATGAAGGGTGTAGGAAGAGCGTTGCCAAGCCCAAGCATACCAACATACTACGTCATGTTTATCCCTAGCCAACCCTATAAAATCGCGGTCAATACAATGGCTTTAAGTGCAAAGCACCTTACATTGGTGGCACCTCAATGTGTTAACGCGTACCAAATTAAAGTGGGCCACCATCACCCAGATACCTCATATCAAAGACCATACCAAAGGATTGAGAGATTGCCATAATAACACCGATTTTCAAAAAGGGTTACAACCGACAATGTGGAAAACATAGAGGCATATCCCTTCTCAGTGACCCTGGTAAAATCTACTCTAGAATTCTGGAGCAGAGACTTAGACGTCTAGCTACGCGACAAATGGATGAGGTCTAGTGTGGCTTCCGACCAAATCAAAGTACTCAAGACATAATCTTCCCACTCAGACAGTTGACAGAAACGGTTCTTGGGTATAAGAGTGAGATCCATCTTTGCTTCTTATATCTGGAAAAGGCATTTGGCAGGGTCCCCTGGAACAAACTGTGGGACTTTTTGGCAAGGAAGAATATTCCATCACCTCTGATTCATGCTATACCGAGCTTCTACAAGTCTTGCAGAAATTATGTGAGGACGG
Source organism: Oreohelix idahoensis (assembly GCA_024509875.1). Classification (NCBI taxonomy): domain Eukaryota; kingdom Metazoa; phylum Mollusca; class Gastropoda; order Stylommatophora; family Oreohelicidae; genus Oreohelix; species Oreohelix idahoensis. The sequence continues at coordinate 38,284 of JAMPIV010013334.1, forward strand.
CAAATCATAAGTCAGAAGAATTCAGGACGTCGTCTGGTGTAAGACAAGGTGATATCCTGTCACCTTGTCTGTTCATACTTCTCATGTACGATGTCATAAAGGCATAAAGGAGAGGACAGGAACGTATTCTGTGGGGGTACTGGAAGATGAGACATGCCTGTATTTCAGAGCTGGCAGTTGCTGATGATGTTGCCCTGATTGCTAAGTTAGAGGCACATCTTCAATCCAACCTGCAAGTCTGGAAGGAAGAGCTGAAGAAGAGAGGGGTGATCATAAGCAGCTGGAAAACAAAAACCATGATGATATCACGTGAGAAAAGAAGACATCAGATTAAACTGGGAGAACAGGTCCTGGAGCAGGTCGACCACTTTAAATACCTTTGAGCTGTCACAGATCGGAATTGATGCATGAAAGAAGAGTTGGCAACCCGAAAAGCAGTAGCTGTGAGACTTTTTCATGCTATAAATCGAGGATTCCTCAGCAAAAAAGAAGTTGGTAAGAAGACAAAGATGGAGCTGTATACCGCTCCACCTATGTCCCAGTCTTGGCGTATGGATGCGAGTCATGGGCCATGACTACAACCAACAAAAGCCAGATCCAAACCTCAGAAATGAGGTATCTGAGGAAGGTGGTTGAAGTAACAAGAAGAGATATGGTCCGCAACCAGACGATACGTCAAGGCCTAAAAACACAACCCCTGCAGGCCCAAGTAGAACAGTCCCAACTGAGATGGTTTGGCCGTGTCTGCAGAATGGGAGAAGATCGGCTACCACGACAAGCATGGGAAACTAAGAGCCATGGATCCATACCTCCAGGACGACGCAGAGTCCGCTAGAAGGACAACATTAGACAATCTTTGAAGGACCGAGGACTAGAATGGAACCAAGCCAGAAGGAAGACAGCCGATAGAATAGTATGGCGCTCTCTCACAAAACTCTACACCTCACGGTAGAAGAGTAACGACTAAGTAAATAAGTAAGCAATATATATATATATATATATATATATATATATATATATATATATATATATATATATATATATATATATATATATATATATATATATATATATATATATATATATATATATATATATATATATATATATATATATATATATATATATATATATATACATATATATATATATATATATATATATATATATATATATATATATATATATATATATATATATATATATATATATATATATATATATATATATATATATATATATATATATATATATATATATATATATATAGATATATATATATATATATATATATATATATATATATATATATATATCTATATATATATATATATATATATATATATATATATATATACTGGCGGTCATAACCGGCTTAGCCCGGTTCCATGTCGGAATAGGTGCAAGTCAGGTTTAGTGCGAATCGTTTTATGAAGGTTTAACTTTTTGTTTGTTTTGATTATACTATTGCATTGAGGAAGTGCTTCTAAGGCAGTGAGGGCTTCTTTGTAGACAACATTGGTAGTACAGTCACTTGACGTGTAAGTGTTCCAGTGTGCTAACTCGAGAAAATGATACACACAGTTGCCCATGAGAGAAGCACTCGACGCTCAAGTCGACGCCGGTCACTTGAAGAGTTTGACCATGTGCTTTATTAATGGTCTTTGAAAAACAGACCTTTATAGGGAATTGGAGTCTCTTAAAATTGAGCGGCAGGTCGGAGGGAATCATCTGGATTCTTGGAATGCAGACTTTCTCCCCGCTACCACAACCAGTCAGGATGGTGGCCACTACTGTGTAGTTCTTTAAAGATGTTATTTAGAGTAAAGTGCTATTACGCAGTTTGGATGGGCTAAGATTGCGGAGTAAAATGATTGTTGCACCTACTTTTAAACGCAGTTTGTGAGACAGTAACCCTGAAGGAATTAAAGAGTTTAAAAACTCGACTGGGTAATGAGCGGAGTCTTGTTCGTCCCAGGTGGTATCAACGGACTTGTATGTATGGGAAGGAGAGTCAAACTGATCTAATACAAGATTACTTATTTTAGTTACAGTATCATTTTTAGATGCCCAAACAGAGCGTTCCATTAAACCACGATGGAGATTTACTTCGTAAATTTATTATGCACATAAATACATAATTGATCAACTCCTGAATATCGTGAACAACTTTACATTGTTGAGTATTATTCAAACTTTCCTTCCCTTACAGGCAAGTCTCCGTTTCCTACGAGGGGGTTCAGAAAGTAATGCACCACATCGTTTTTCCCAGCTAATAATGAAGATAGAAGCATGACATTTTGCACACTTTAAATATGGCATGTGCCAATTGTGTGCACTAAATTGCATTGCAACCTGCCAAATAATACGGCTGCCCTAAACCGTTGAAATGGAGCGTGTTAGCAACTTGCGTAATAAACAGCAAATTGTGATAGAATTTCTCGCTGCAGAGAAGGAAACTGTTGTGAATATTCACAAGCGTCTATGTAATGTGTATGGAAGTTTTGCAGTCGACAGGAGTACAGTCAGTCGCTGGGTTCAGAGAATCAAAGAATCAGGAAGTGGAGATACGGAGCTGCTTGATCGGCCACGCTGTGGACGTCCTGGAACTGATATACCATGGATGGCCAAGCTCTATCAGGGAAGTTCCAACACACATCCGTCCATACTACTCGATGAGGGACGAGTTAAGCATCGAAGATGGTCTGATCCTTAAAGGAGATCGCATTGTTGTACCAGAAACACAACGCGATATCATCCTTAAACAGCTCCATAATAGTCACCTTGGTGTTGTGAAGACACACCCGAGAGCAAAGAAAGATGTTTACTGGCCACAGATAAACAAGGACATAGAAACACTATGTAAAAAACTGTTCAATTTGCCAAGAACATGCAAATAGGCAGTGCAGAGAACCTCTCATACCATCAGACATACCATTGAGCCCTGGAGCATTATAGGAACTGATATTTTCTCAATCGACAATAATGACTATCTTATTATTGCTGATTACTACAGCAAATTTCCCATCATTGAGAAACTTCCACAACCCTCACCATCAGCTGTTATTGCAGACATTACAAAGAAGTATTGCAGCATGTTTGGCATCCCAGATGAAATTAGATCAGACAACGGTCCACATTTCTCAGGTCAAGCATACAGAAACTTCACTAAGGACTGGAAGATCAAACACACAACATCATCACCTAGATAGCCTAAATCTAATGGTTTCATTGAGAGACAGATACAAACTATCAAGTCAATCATGAAGAAAACAAGAACAGAGGATGTACACCTAGCACTTTTGAGATGGAGAACAACACCGGTAGACAGTAAGATCGACAGTCCAGCAGAACTTATGTTTGATAGAAGAATTAAAGACCTCCTACCATCTAAGGTCCACTTCCGTCCACAACATAGAGACAGCACATATGATCAATTTCAGCATCGTCAGCAAGTTCAGAAATCCAACTATGACAAATGTGCTAAAGACTTACCACCATTATATCCTGGTCAGCATGTGACTACCTACAACCACAACAATGACACATGGTCAAAAGCAACAATCATTTCCAGAAACCCTGAACCCAGGAGCTATACTTTAAGACCAGACAGTAGCAGCAACCTCCTGAGGCGAAACAGAGTGGACATAAGAGAAATCCCACAGAATACAACAGAACAGAGAATTCCCGTGCTTTCAACAGACAATGCAGTAACTCCAGACTTTGGTGCCCCACAAAACCAACAAGCGCCAAGGCCGAAATCACAACCAACTCAAGCTAAACCAGGGACTTCCGCAGAACCACCAGCATTTTACACCACTCGTTCTGGCCGTACAGTGACACCTCCCAGCCGATACAGACAGTGACATATATATACTCACACTGAGCATTACACATACTTATCCTTTCTCACATGAAACATTTCGTTGGAAATGTTTACACACATTTTTTTTTCAAAAAAGGGGGGATGTAATATGAATACATTAAAGTACGAACCACACATTGTAATATAATGCGAATTTTGACATGTACGATATTCTGTAAATAAACATGGCTACGAATTGAACATGCTTTTACTGAGTCCCTTCTGAAACGTGTGTGCTTGTGTAGATGACGAGGTAATGATTATATACATACATCATAACATTACACAAGATGGGTTCCTCGAAGTCTCACACATGACCACCGATTGCAAAGGAAAGCAATTTCTTCTGAATTGTTTGCGAAATCATGATCACTGTCTTTTTTGGGACATTGAAGGTGGGATTCGTGTGGACGTTATGCCAAGAGGAGAGACAATCAATTCGCAAGCTACATTAAGACATTGAAAAAACTCAATCAACGTTTTCGCAGAGTTCGGCCGCACAAGAATCCAGCAGACCTGCTTCTCCTTCACGACAATGCGCGCCCTCACACAAGTCTGGCAACACGGGAAGCAATCACCAAATTGGGTTGGACTGTAATCAATTCGCAAGCTTACATTAAGACATTGAAAAAACTCAATCAACGTTTTCGCAGAGTTCGGCCGCACAAGAATCCAGCAGACCTGCTTCTCCTTCACGACAATGCGCGCCCTCACACAAGTCTGGCAACACGGGAAGCAATCACCAAATTGGGTTGGACTGTACTACCCCATCCACCCTATAGTCCCGATTTGGCACCCTCTGATTTTCATCTATTTGGTCCACTTAAAGATGCACTCCGTGGGGCAAGGTTTGAAGATGATGAAGGAGTGAGTCATGCAGCGAAGAAATGGTTACATGATCAAGACAAAATCTGGTACGGGCTAGGAATACATGCACTTGTTTCGCGCTGGCATAAAGCCGTACAAGTTGATGGGGATTGTGTTGAATAATACCGATGTTTACAAGACATATCCATGTATATTGTGTATAAATTTCATGCTTTTTGAATAAACAGCTCCTGAGAAAAACGATGTGGTGCATTACTTTCTGAACGCCCCTCGTACTTCCAACAACAAATCTGCAAAGAGAGATATATCGATGTTCTCGAAAATTTGAGCGCGCACATTCTCAGAGAGAGTTAGTTTTTTTCCACGTCAGGGCAAATGAAAGATCTTGTTAAACACGCATTTACTTCGTCTGCTCTTGTACCTCTTAGGATAACGGGTAAAGTTTGCCCGAAATCGCCAGCAAATAATACGGTCACACACGATGAGTCGATTTTCCTACATCTTTCGAAGTGCTATCAAATGCGTCGATAGAACTTTTATGCGACATCGTGCTCACATCTCACACAATGAGCGAACACTATTGCAGCAATGTTGCTGTGGCGCTCTGTTTAGAAATATTAAACATAACACCTTGATAATCATGACATAAATTGAGTGACAACTTAAACATTGTATGGGCCGTTTTGCCACCTTATAGCAACGTCGCAACTATTCACAATGAAGCCAAGGCCAGGACAACATCACCACGAGATCTTATTTTGGCCAAAAGCAGATTTGTATGGAAAGTCTTTCCCGTACAGCCAAGTGCATCTAAAAAGAATACATGTCTTGAACGCTTTTCAACACATGCAGGAACGGTGTTGTAAAATGTAAGTTGATCAGTGTTCCAGCGGGCCTCATCTCTACTCGCAGTTTGTAACAACGTCTGTTACTACTATGTCGTTTCCTGCAGATAAAGTCGGTCAAAAGCAGAAGAAACCGTTCATTTGTTAGCTTAAGACGAAACTCGTGTAGGCTATTTTTTTTTTCTGAGAAAGAAGCTTGTTTTTTTTTTTTTAAGTTCAATCAAAGCAGAAGTGCAAAGGTCATCGCTGTATGGGAAGTTTTCTGTAGACTGGTCATAGCGAATTCGGTATAAAACAACTACTGACATGCTTTCTCTGTGTGAAAACCACGGATAAGTGGTAAAATATCAAAATAATGGCAAACAAATACCTAAGCGATGAAGGTTAACTGGACAAAGCAGCCTTCTGCAGTGTACTGTTCCAATGAGCATCATCTTCTGTTAAACCCATTGCTTTACACGCTGCCTGAATTGTAGGATGTGGGACACATTGAACCTTTTTTTTTTTTGAGCCTTTAGCAACGTGGAGTAACAATTCAAATAATAACATTCAGCGTTATTTGGGTGAGCCAACAAAAGGCATTTCCTAGACGATCTTTCAAGACAGGCAAAAGATGCAGCACTGAGAAATGAACAAAACACAGTATACAAAATAACTGAAATCATCAGTGGAAAACGAGGTGCAAACAATATTACATTAGTAAGAGATAAGCAAGGAAATCGCATCACGACAGCAGAGGGACAGGAAACAAGATGGGCAGAGCATTTCAGAGAAACTCTGAACAAGGAACCACCAGAGATACAATTAAATGTTCCTGAGGCTGAAAACGATCTAGATGTTAATACAGACATTCCACGAAAAGAAGAAATAATCACAGCAGTCAAAGGGTTAAAGAATGGAAAAGCTCCTGGCCATGATAACAAATGCAGAGCTATGTAATACAGACCCAGAGCTAGCAGCAGAACTATTAGAACAACTATTTGCACAAGTCTGGAACACACGGACAACACTAACTGAGTGGAACAAAGGAATAATTGTCAAATTGCCCAAGAAGGGAGATCTTGCAGACTGCAGTAATTGGAGAGGAATCACTCTTCTCTCAGTTCCCAGCAAAATACTAGGCAGGATAATTATACAGAGAATTTCAAAAGCAGTAGACCACAAACTGAGAAAAGAACAAGCAGGATTTAGAATGAACAGAAGATGTGCAGATCATATATTTACCATCAGGAACATTATAGAGCAGTGCTCAGAATGGCAGAGACAGCTGTACATTAATTTCGTTGATTTTGAAAAGGCTTTTGACAGTATACATAGGGACAGTCTATGGAAAATACTGAGGGCTTATGGAATTCCAAGCTGCATAGTGTCAATCATAAAAAGCCGCTATGCCAACTTTGCGTGTAGCGTTGGGCAGAGCAACTTAACCTTCGAGGTGAAGACAGGAGTACGACATGGATGCCCCTTATCAACCATTCTATTTTTAACAGTCATAGAATAAGTGATGCGCCAGATAATAGAGGACAGTCCAAGAGGAATAAGATGGATTACATTTTCTACATTGGAAGATCTGGAATATGCAGATGTCATTGCACTACTAGCACATTCACATCAACACGTCCAGGAAAAAAACGGACAGACTTAATAAGTATAGCCTGCAGGTGGGCCTGAACATGAATCTAAAGAAGACAGGGGTCATGAAGCTCAATGTGAGCAACCCTGAGCCCATATCAACATCCATAGGCAGAGGGTGATTTGTTGACAATCTTCGACCAAGTACATCCCAGAGGTGCTCAATCGGAGAAAGGTCGGGTGAATGAGCTGACCACGCCATCCTGATGATCCCACGAGCTCGATGGGGTCGAGCGTTATCATCTTGGAGGATGGCATTACCACCTATGGCCACCAGAGCAGGCTGAACAATTGGTCTCAAGATTTCGTTCTGGTATCTTGGGCCGGTCAAGTTGCCTTGGATGATGTAGAGTGGGGTCCTGCCGTGTCTGTAGAAGCCTCCCTAGACCATGACAGAACCCCTACCATAACGATCCACCTCTCGAATTGTGTCATCAGTAAATCGCTCTCCTGGTCGTCTCCAATCTCGAATCCTGCCATCATTGAATGACACAGTGAAGCGTGATTCATCAGTGAAGAGAACTTGACTCCATTGTTGCCTTGTCCATCGGATGTGCTCGCGACACCAGGCAACACGGGCTCTGCGATGAGCAGGAGTAAGAGGGATTCTGACTGCAGGACGTCGAGAAGCCAGTTCAAATTCATGTAAACGTCTGCGAATGGTGCTTTGACTGACATTAACGTTTACAGTTTGTCTCAGCTGACATCTTAGAGTGGAACAAGTCACTGTTCGGTGGCGCAGGGCTGACAACAAGAGGTACCGGTCATCATGTCTATTGGTGCATCTAGGGCGACCTGGCCGGTGGCGATCTTCCACACTTCCTGTGGCCTGAAATCTCTCCAAAATTCTTTGGATAGTAGAGTGTGATACTGCAAGCCGTCTAGCAACCTCATGGACAGATAAACCACTTTCAACCCACGCTATAGCCCTCATTCTTTGTAAGGTGCCAAGACTTCTTCTCGGTGGCATGGTTTTGCAAGTGATGAAACTACCCTAAGTCTGCTGATTGTAAAACAAATTAAGAGTGAATTCTGTTCACGAAAAGTCGCCATTGCACGTGGAATGTCAATCAGCACGATTACTTCACCTGTTTGGTTGTACGGAAGTTTGAAAAATACAGATTAAAAATGTGAATTTATGGTCAGCAAACCAAATTGCACGTGATAACCATGGTTGTCGGTGAGTTGTTTTTATGCTTAATGGGCATAGAGGACTGTCAGAGGAAGATATTGCACCCATTTTTATTAAAAACTTCCTTCATTTAATCATTCTATGCGCTTATATAAAAGTGTATTGAAAATAATAGGGTGGCCCTTGACTTTTGTGTGTGTGTGTGTGTATATATATATATATATATATATATATATATATATATATATATATATATATATATATATATATATATATATATATATATATATATATATATACATACACACACACACAACTGCCAGATTGCAAAAGAACAGTTTGCCGACCGCTGGCGATGTCTGCGTTATATACCGCAGCCTTTGTCTTCATTGTGAGTTTGGAGTTTTCCCAAACACGTGTTGGGAGGTGGACAAAGGTGTCTGCAGCTTTGCCAATGCGGCTATCAATTTCTGTGTCCAGAGAGCGTTTGTCGTTGATGGCAGTCCCCAGGTATATGAATTGGTTCACCACTGCCAATTCATTGTTATCCATAGTGATAACTGGTGCAAGTCTACATCCTGACCCAGCACATTTGTTTATTCTGGTTTCCCTTCATGTCTGACCAACTGGAGTTTTCTTGTTTGTGCTCTGATTTTGCAGCAAACCAAGGAGTAATCTGTATCACAGTCTGCACTATGGTACGAGCGTGTAGACAGCCCAGACTTAAGATGCGGTCTTCATACAAGGATCAAAGCCAGTTGGTACCAGGGCTTGGAACGTGGGTGTCTCCATGATACCTTAATCTGGAGTTTTGTCTGAAATTAGGAGTTGGTCACGCAGATGTCACGATGGACGCACAGCTCCAAGAGCTGTTGTCCATTTTCATTCACCTTGCCAACATCAAACCTGCCCAGACATGAAGGTCATGAAACATTATCGGCACTCACTCTAGCTTTGACGTCACCTAGGAGAACAAGTTGTTCTTGCCTAGGTGTGCTTTTTAAGACTGTTGCTTGATTCTCGTAGAATTCGTCTTTAGCTTCTGGGGCAGAGTACAGAGTAGAAGCATACACGCTTATAAGGATGATAGGACCTGCACTAGCGTTCTTGCGGAGCGTTAATATGCATTTCTATCCATTCTCAAATGGTTCAACAATTTTAGTTTTGCGATTTCTTGACCACAAAACCTATTTCGTGTTCTCTTGTTTGATTAAGGTCTTTCCATTTCCAATAAAATGTGTAGTCTCTCTCGCTCACAATTCCAGAGCCTGCCAGGCGCGTTTCCTGAAGTGCAGCTATTTCCAACTAAAGCCGTTTAAGTTCTTCATTAATTATCGCTGTCTTCCTGACATCGTTTATATCCATTACGTTTTCAGATAGTCTAGTCAACATTGTCTGGATGTTCCAACATCTCAATCAGATAATTGATTTCTTTCTACAATTTGTTTTGTGATTATTGTGTGGTGTTAAATTTTATGTCCACAGTTCGGGTTTGACCCTAATCCACATGCATCAAGTGGGGAAAGCAGACAGTGACGGGACAACACCTAGTTGGCTAGGAGCTGCCCAGCTTAAAGCGGGTGGCAGCTGTTCAGTGAGATCCTAGAACCTCTCCACTGTCGGAAGTAGAACCTGACGTCATGCCCTACGTCAACTGAACAAGATGCATATAACCGGTAACTGCTTCTTCCCGTGTCACGCCGACACCTATAGGGTGAAGCTGGAGTGTCCTCTCCAGGGCGCGAGCTTGGGCAGAATTGTATGGAGATCACCGTGTTGCCTTTGCAGCACGTCCCCCATCTCCACGCAGCCGGCAAGTTTAAAGGAACTGGCAGTAGCCGATACAGTTTGATGCCAGCTAAGTCACAGAAGTTGCCAGAATAATTTCGAATCAACATTAGCCTGTCTTAGGGACTCCGGATTTAACATCAGGGTTTATTCCCGAAGCCTTTTCCGTAAACGGATATTCCTGCATTGCAGCGATAGCTACATTTCCGCATAATTTGTGGGTACGTGATAATATTCATTATAATCGATCGCCGTGCATGCCAACTTCACTTGGGACTGTTCTAAATGGGTCTGCAGGGGGTGGGTTTTTAGGCCATGGCGTATCGTCTGGCCATGTCTCTTCTTGTTACTTTAACCATCTTCGTTAGATGCCACATTTCCGATGTTTCGATCTGGCTTTTGGCTTGTGTGGGCTGTAGTCTTAATCCCATAACTCACAGCTATACGTTATGAATGGGACATATGTGAAGAGGTATACAGCCATCTTCGGTTTCATGCCAACTTGTCTTTTGCTGAGGAATCCTCGATTTATAGCCTAAAAAAGTCTCCCAGATGCTGCTCTTCCAGTAGCCAAATCTTCTTTGATGCCACCCTTCCAGTCTACGGCAACTCCAAGGTATTTAAAGTGGTTGACGGTCACTTCCGTGTATTGATACCAGTTGGTCTTAGATACATAATGACAATGAATTGGAGCACCCTAAGCAAAGATGCCACATTTAGTTTGTCTTTACGCTGACACGACTGTTGTGAATTCAGACGTTATGTCTTGGAAGATACATTAAAGCCAAGTAGTTTTCTGACAGTTGTTAGTTTGCATATGACGTGTCGGAAATGTTACTAAGGTGACAAAGTAGGAAGTTCGATAACTTGACAATTTTGACAGAAGTTATCCGTTATAGATCTACGAAGTAGTGAGTTGTTAAATAAAGGGCGGTAGTGGTAGAGCCCTATAAAAATCCGTAAATTCGTTATCATTGGTTTGCCGTGTGACATGCAAATCAACGCTGCACCTGATTGGACTTCTATGTCCGAAGAAAGATTGGCACGAACGCAAAAATTGTCGTTATAAACTAACGCCCTGCAAAATCACTTCACTTTAAATGTATCCAGGAGAGATCAGAGACTGTCAGAAACAAATTATCGGGACACATATGTAGAACAGGCCAGAGGACCGGAAGTGAATTCTATGATTAGAACTTACTTTATGCTAAAGTTCTTCGATAACAATTCTAGTGCTAAAAGTTAGACACCTGACAAGACGGCACTGCAAAAAGTTGCCCGACATTATTCGAACGTTACCTGTGCAACTAGCTTGTGCTAATTCGCTCAATAAAACTCGAGTTGAGTTGTAATATGTATTTCACTATTTTATATTTTGCATTTTTTTCAGCTACAATTTGTTTCCTGGAAGATGCAATGTTCATGAGGACTTAGAGAATATCAGTTGGCATCCTTGGTTTCTTCCCTTTCCTGTGAGGCCTCTGGAGTAGAAGCATCATCACTCTTCTATTTATATCTCTGCCAAGAGTAATCTTGAGCGAAAGTTTTTACTTTTAAATACTCTCATCATTATACTCAAAGTTGGACATTGTTGGATCACCACTACGCAGCAGGAGAGATCAATGTCGTCACAGCTGGGGGTCTCGTCTTTGGATACTTGAACACAGACGTTGTTGTTTTTGATTTTAGGACCTTACACAAAGCACTGAATTTTGATTTGTGCATGGATACCCGGTTCAACCCTATATGGGTTTGTAGCTGTACTTTTTCTCTTGTTGAGGTGATCACTGGCCCAAGACAGTATACATGTTGTTAGGTGTGTGGTGCGAGCGGATGATGAACTGAGTGTGGGTGCGAATGAAGGCGCGAATGTGTTTAGGCTCGTATGTATGTAGACCCTGCAACCCATACACTCACATGCAGTAGTCAAGGATGCTTGGACACTGCAGGCACGTTTCAAAACATTTATTGACGAGAACACACATGGTATCAACAGGAACAGTCAGTGTAAACAAGGTCATGCTGACCGGAAATCGATAGGTATACATTAGGCATTCAGCAAGCTGGTAAACATTTGAATATTCGTGCATGGTCAATACAATGTTCTTCCCTAAGGACAGTTCGTGGCGTCGCCCTGGGATTACTGACTAAACGCGTCAGATTCCTTAATCACTTTGACACATAGGTGCAACTTGGCATTCCACGCCAATTGCACATTATCAGGCTGTAGTATAATAGCCGAAAACACAGGCCTCGTTCTGACGTCGGCTGTGTACTTCTGATAAGCAGGTTACCATCAACCCTGCAGTAATGCTTATTGTAGACATAAATTCCGCCAATCTGCGGTTCCCACAATATATCTTCGTCACTGGATTTCTGGATGGTATGAAGACTAATAGTCTTGGATGGCTACCTTGAGCACAACATATATGTTCTGTAATGGAGGACCGGTGAGCTGCAGTTCACAGACTAGGCAATCTTCTAACATGTTCTGCTACCGAAAGCATAGTAATGGAAAAAGTCGGTATTACCTGTAACCGAATCCACAGAACAATATAAGAAACTCTGCTGTCATTCCAACGCACAGAGATTCACTGGGGAAAACTGCCAGTGCAGTCACTTCGAAGATTCTCCCCGAAAAACACAATGGACTCTCGTCCCTTCAGAAACCCGGACACTTCCCGGCTTGCCGGAAGTCTAACTCAACTCCCGCTTAAAAAAAACCTGCCCATGGGCATACGCCCGAACTGTCTACCTTTGACCCTAAAGGTCAAACACAATGAATGAATAAACAAGGGAAGACAACCCCTAATCAACCTGACATCGCAGGTAAAGACACAATTATTCTTATGATAAAAACATAAGCAAATAACTTGACAGATGACTCCGTCAAAAATGACAGCAACATATTACTACCACCCCCCTGTAAAAAAAAAATGAAATTTTTTTTTTTTTAAATATGTCCATGAGCAAGATTGCACAAGTATCACTTATGTGCTCATGAAAAAATGAACCTAATATCAGGTACAATAGACGCATAAACAAAGCGTCTGAAGAGGATACAAATCATCTCCCAACATAGGAGAAAATATCTCCTTTAAGCCAAACAAACTAAGGGGGTACCATTAAAGAAACCTAAGTTGCTGGCAATACCAATCATATATCAAACATTACTAAATACTATAATTATAGCAATATACAAATGTCATGAATTACAATGCTATATTAGCAACATATCATTGATGGATGGACAAAATGAAATTTGTTAAATTATCTAAACATCATCCAAATACATTTGTATTACAACATATTAGGATATTAAGGACAGACAAAAGTCTGAAAGTGTATCAGGAAAAACTAGGACACAAGATTTAACTGGAATCATGTGGGCATCTGGACAATATGTCCGCCATCACATTATCCGAACCACGGATAGCTCGCACCGTGAAATGGAAAGGCTGAAGAGCAATAGCATAACGAGTAGATCTCGAGCTCTTCAAATCCTTACTTTGCATAGCCGTAAGAGCTTTTTGGTCGGTTTCCATAAAGAAATGCGCGCCCAGAAGGAACCTTTGTAGCTTAAGAATGGACCAAACCATAGCCAACAATTCACGGTCTAAAACCGAGTAATTCCTTTCTGCCGCATTTAGCTTCCTAGAAATATACATTACAGGATGCAGAGTTCCTGAATATTCCTGCATTAGTGCCGCTCCAATCCCAGTGGAAGAGGCATCACTACGAAGAACAAAAGTCTTATCAATCGTTGGTAGTCTTAAGATAGGATGAGATGAGAACAAATTCTTAACCTGATCCAATGAAGATTGGCATTCCTGGGACCAACGCACCATATTAGGAGAACCTTTTTTCAATAACGATGAAAGTGGTGCCATAATGGAGGACAGATTCTCAATGAATCTTCCATAGAATTGTATCAATCCCAAGAGACTACGCACTTGCTTTTTTGTCTTCGGAACCGAGATATTTAATATCTTCGAAATGTTTTGGTCCTCTGTCTTCAACAGACCATGACCAACTCGATGACCTAGGAAGGAAATTTCACTAAACCCAACAAAAGCTTTAGAGGGTTTTGCAGTCAAACTATGCTCACGTAGAGTAGATAGCAATTCCTTTAGACCCAAATAGTGTTCTTCCCAAGTATCGCTGAAAAGACAGATGTCGTCTAAATATGCGATGACATCTGCACGATCTGATAGAATTCGTCGCATCATGCGTACGAAAGTCGCTGGGGCGTTCATAAGCCCGAAAGGCATAAAATTCCATTGAAACAGACCCCTAGGTGTCGAAAAAGCAGTGAGAGGTTTGGCGTGTTCCGTCAGTGGGACTTGCCAATAACCTTTCGACAAGTCTAGTTTAGTAAAGAATTTAGCTTTAGAAAGTCTAATAAGTAGATCATCTAATAATGGCATAGGTTCAGCATCGAACTTCGTAACTTGATTTAATTTGCGATAGTCAACGCAAAGACGTATGTTATTGTCTTTCTTTCGAACAATAACTATCGACGAAGAATAAGCTGAAGTGGATGGTTCAATTATTTGCAGTTGAATCATTTCATCCAATTCTTTCTCGACTTGTGCTTGAAAATGAATAGGTATTGGGTATGGTCTTACTCTGATCGGATTACGATCAGTAAGTATGATGTCATGTTCTATGACATCTGTGTGTCCAGGAATGTCGGTAAGGACATCCTGATATGATTGTAGCGTAGAGGATACTTGACGTTGCTCCTCAAAAGACAAGTTCGAAGAGATTGTAACGTCCCTCCACGATTCCGTTGAATTCAGTGGAATCGCAGGAAGAGGTAAGTTAACGTCAGAAAAAATAGTTTCCTCATCCTGTATAACGGACAGGGATGAGATGTGACCATGTTGGACTGGAGAGTCGTCCATCGCCTGGAAAATAGGCTGCAAATAGTCTGGACGTTCAATAAACTCTGTTAGCATATTTATATGGAAGGTTTTATGCCTTCCATCCACATCGACAATATAGTCGACATCGGAAATTTTGGAGACTATAGTGTATGGACCTTTCCATGAAATGAGAAGTCTATTCTCTCTTGAGGGAAGTAAGACATATGCTTTGTCTCCAGGACAAAGTTGACGTAGGCGTCTTTTCTTGTTAGCAAATCGCCTAGCTTTTTCTTTCGCAAATTCGGAAGATGAAGTTGCTAACCTGCACGATTCGATAATCTTTTCTCTAAGAGCAATGACATATTCATATGACGATTGTGTATCATCGTCAATATTATCAGAAGTTATCAAATCGTGTAACAAGGACATCGGACCGCGCGGTTGCGCACCAAAGACAAGTTCGAAAGGAGAAAACCCTGTATGCTCGTTGGGAACTTCTCTATAGGCAAAGAGGACTGCAGGTAAAACCCTGTCCCAATCCTCCGGATGATCCTCCGTTATCTTGCCAAGTAAGTTCTTTAGTGTCCTGTTAAGACGTTCTACCAATCCATTGGACATTGGATGATAAATACTACTGAGAGACCTTTTAATGTCTAGCGTAGCCATTACCTGAGACATAACGTCCGAAATTAACTGAGTGCCGTGGTCCGACAGTATTTCTCCGGGGAATCCCAGACGAGAAAATATGAGCCAAAGAGCATCAGCGATATCGACAGTTGATATGCTCTTCAGAGGAATAGCCTCTGGCCAACGCGTGCACATGTCCACGCAAGTGAGGATAAATTGGTGTCCTCTGGCTGACTTAATTTTGAACGGACCAATGATGTCTATAGCCATTTTCTGAAACGGCCGAATCGGAATATCTGCAGCCTGAATAGGAGCAGCATGTCTCGGACCTCTAGACTTGACCTCTTGACAAATTTTGCAAGATCGGCAATAAATTCGGATGTCTTTATTCACGAATGGCCAAAAGAAGGACGCAAGGACTCTAGTTTTAGTTCTGGGAAAACCCCATGTGTCCAGCACACTGAGAATCGTGTGCATGCTGAAGAATTAAGGCTCTCATACACTTAGGCACAAGAATTTGCGAGTGCATAGACTTGTCCGAGTGTTGTACCATCCGTACCAATATACCATTCTTCATAGTAATATACGATTTGTGATTAGTATTTTGATTGGGATCCCCTTTCTTTGCAAGAAGGAAGAATTTCTTCAAAGAAGGATCCTCTTCTTGACGTTTAACAAACGAGTCATGGGAAATCACCAAGTGCTCGTCTTGGCTATCAACTTCATTACTATTATCCGATGAAGTTGGGGATTAAGAGCTTGAGCTCTTGTCACCACTGCATTGACCGTTTGAATGTTTTTTTCTCCCAACTAGAAATTTGTTGCGGGGTGCATTCCTTAACCCCATGAATACGACCGATTATAAGATCCGCAATAGGATTAGGAAGAAGACATGCATGGACATCTCCTGTGAAGAAGGGAGTGTCAATCCTAATAATAGCAGTAGGATAACTTTCCATAGTACCACCAAATGTAACACATTTGATTGTTTTTCCAGTGGCACAGCAAGGATCTATCAGAGACTCCCTAACCCCGACTGTAGTACATCCCGAATCGAAAAGTACTGAGACTAGCCTATCATTTATTAGACCTTTATGTAAGATGAGAGATCCTCTCCCATCATGCGCAACTGTAGCAGGTAGAGCAGGAAGAGGGTGACCGCAACTTAGAGTAGATACAGTCGATGAGTCTTGGGAACAATGTTAAGCAATTGAGGGGCTACATTCAGAGAATCAGGTCCCCCCGAAGAGCATTTTCCATTTGATAGCCCTAAATTGTCATACCTGGGGTATCAGTTTTCTCGAACCCATCAATAGACAAATTTAGTAGTGTGACATAGATACGTGAGCTTGTTGGAAAATTTTTTTGTTAAAAACCATTCTGTCTTCGATGTCATTTATTCTGTAATTTCTTCAACTATCTGCGATTGGTCCCCCGGAATTGACAATTGTTCCATTTTTAAAATTCATCCTGTGCCTATTGTAAACCCCAATATATTAGTGTTGATACAGCCCGTTTTGCTAACAAACCTGGTTCAGCTAGAATAATTCATTCCCATTGTCGAAAGGCACAAATCTTGCACTTGATTCATATAGCCATGCTCGATGATTATATTCAAAATTTTGTTGGCTGTCCTACCATAGATTGTGAAGTATCGTTCCACATATGATGGGCGGTGACAAAATTTGACTATTCAAAGCTTTTTGAAAAGCTACGAAAGGTGATAATAAGTGGCGATTGCATTTCCACTGATTTTTCTATAATGGTTCTTAGTGTGAATATTTGATCAATACATGATCGTTTCGGCCTGAAACCCGCTTGTTCTTCTCTGATCTTTTCGTCAGCATGCAATTTAAGTCTTTCTAACACATGCAACATAATAATTTTCCAGGTACTGATAATAGAGATATACCACGCCAGTTATTACAGTCTGATAGATCACCTTTCTTCGGTAACTTTACAATAATACTGTCTTTCCATTGTTTGTGGTGGTTCTTCTTCTTCCCAAAACCTCAAACAATTAACCTTTAATCATTTCCCTGAAATTTGTCAATCCAAACCATTCTTCATAAATAATTTGTGTTTTATCAACTCCCTTTCTTTGAAAATTGGAAGTTCCAAAATGAAGCAAAGCCTCTAAAACGATAAAGCTAGACCGTATTAACTTTTCTATTATGGTTTTTTTTTTTGATTAGTATTTTGATTGGGAAACCTACTTTTCTTTGAAAGTTTCAATTTCCTTAAGAATTAAAATCTTCTCACGTTTAAGGTGACACAACAGGAGAGGAAATCCATACTAGAATTCCTTTGGAATCAACTTCATTCAATAGATGAATATTGGGGGATTTAGGAAGAGCTTACGATCATTGTCACCATGCATTACCATACCAAGCTTGTTTTTTTTTTCTCCCAATTCTAGAAATTTGTTGCGGGGTGCATTCTTAACCCCATGAATGCGTTTAACCATATTATAAGTCCGCAATAAAATTAAAAAACATGCATGGACAAGTGATCTACTGTGAAGAAGGGAGTGTCAATCCTAATAATAGCAGTAGGATAGCTTTCCAGAATACCACCAAATGTAACACATTTGATTGTTTTTCCAGTGGCACAGCAAGGATCTATCAGAGACTCCCTAACCCCGACGGTAGTACATCCCGAATCGAAAAGTACTGAGACTAGCCTATCATTTATTAGACCTTTATGTAAGATGAGAGATCCTCTCCCATCATGCGCAACTGTAGCAGGTAGAGCAGGAAGAGGGTGACCACAACTTAGAGTAGATACAATAAAGGGTCGACAGGTAATACATCTCACAATGTTAAGCAGTTGTTGCTCTCCCAAAATCGAAAGCACAACCAGTGATAGCCCTAGAGTTACCACTATCATTTACTGTATTACAGGCTCCATCAAACTCTTGTTGTGCAGAGTTTGCCTGTTGGAAAGGTCTTTTTTTGTTAAACCTAGGTCTGCCTCGATTATCAGTTCCCCTGTAATTATTTCGACTATCATTTCCCCTGTAATTGTTATCATATTGCCTATTGTAATCATCATTCCGGTTTGAATCCCGGTTTCTAAATTCACCATCGTCATAATCTTGACGTCGAGAATGATTACCTCGAAAGTTCGAATAGTTATTATTTGGATAGCCTTTGCGAAAGTGTCTCAAATTATTACCACTAAAATTACGAGAACTACCATCTTGTCTCCAATTCATAGACGAAGAACCATCATGTGTTGGATTACTCCGCTTCTGAGTGTAATTCTGATTACTTCCCCTATTCCAGTTTTGTTGAGCACCCTGAAATTTTTTTTTGAAATTAGGGCCATATGGTGTTGCCGAAGCAGCTGGCAACCCTTCTTTCACTTTAGAATTGCTAACTGTAGCATGGGGATGCGCGGTGGCATACTGACAACAGTATTCCTCCATATCTTTTAAGTTTTTAGGCTTACGCTCATGAAGGAATGCAAGAAAAGAATATCATTAACAGATGACAAAACCTTATCTCGCAATAATAAGTCCATTGACCTTCATATGTTTTCTCAGTCTGAGACAACTCAACCCATCGTGTAAATGTACGACGTATTTTTGTAACAAAATCAGAGAAATCTACTCCATTTTTCTGGCAACATTGTCCTAAAACGAAGACGATAGTCTTCTTCTTTTAGTTGGTATTTTTTTTAGCAATGCTGCTCTGACAACATCATAATTAGTCCTGTCATGTTCGTCTATTGTCATAAGAGTAGTCACTGTGTCACCTGTAAAAAATTCCATCAGTTGTTCAACATATTTTTCCTTTTTTATGTTATGCGTATCGCATAAAAATTGGAATCTATCTAGATAATCTGCTACATCATCCTTTAAAGGATTGAAATGAGGTAGTTTGATCCTACTTACAAATTCTTTTGTCGTACTCGAAGTTGTTTGATGAGCACCTGGACTCGTCAATTTCAATTTCTCTAACTCCAAAGTTGCGAGTCTTTCATCAAGTTCCATTTTCTGTTTTCTTTCCTCATGTTCCATTTTTCTAATTTCAGCCTCAGCAGCAGCTTGAAGTTTTTTTCTCCTCCGCAGCAGCTTGAGCTTTCCTCTCCTCTGCAGCAGCTTGAGCTTGAAGTTTTTTGTCTTCCATTTCCATCTGGAGCTTCTTTCATCATCAGCAGCTTGAGCTTTCCTCGCATCAGCAGCAGCTTGAGCTTGAAGTTTTCTCTCCTCAGCAGCAGCTTCTCTTTGATACCTTTTCTCTTCAAGTTCTAATCTTCTATTCTCAGCATCTAGCTTCTTTAGTTCAGCTTCTGCTCTCCTTTGTTCAGCTTCTGCTTTCAATTTAATTTCCTCTTTTTGTTTCTTTTCTTCTGACTTTAATGCAATGGCGAATTGAGCAGATGAATATTCTTCCAATTCTTTACCAGACTTACCAAGGGTCAACCCTTGCTGGATGAAGAAATCCAATGTAGACATTCTGTCTAATGAGATCAGTAACCTGAAAAATTCAACAATTACCTTATCCCACTTCAATGGGAGACAAGTCTGAAATGCTAGACTTGTATACTCACTTCACTTTATTTCACTCTCTTAGTCTTAGACAAAGACCTTGTATGGTCCTCTTGTTTATAATGTAACAAAAAATCACTTGAGTACCTGTGGAAAATAATTCCTTTATATATCCCACTCTTTTTTTTTTTTTTTAAGAACACTATGGGCACAAGTTTTTTTTTTTTTATTTTAGGCTAAGAACTTGAATATGTATTTCACCTTGTCATTCAATCTTTGTGAGGTACCCATTGCAGCTGGGTCGGCTCAGGAGCCGATCCCTGGTCGAAACAAGTCTCTTTTATCAAAGAACTTGTATCATAAATATCTTTTATCAAAGAACTTGTATAAATATCTTATATAATAATATTTTATTAACAATCTCTATATGAAGAGTGTACCTTATCAATAAAAATAATAATACATGACCAAGTGTATGTATGTAGACTGTGTATGACAATAATGTAGTACAATCATAAATACAAAGACAAAGATACAGAACAATGACCGAAAACGTTCGCGGAAGTCAAATAAACAATACAGCAAAAAGTAAAAAAAATGTTACACAAATGTGTAATGATAACCGCGAAAAATAAACAAGACAAATGGCAACACTGTTATAAACGAAAAGGTGTAAAGAAAAAAACGGAAGAAATGAGAGAAGAACAGATACAAAACAAAATTAGTCGAAAATCAAAGAACGGAAAAATAACGAAAACAACACTAACTGATGTCGTCACAGCTAAACTAAAAAAAAAAAAATAGCAACAAAAGTCGCTAGCAAATTTCAATTAAGAAAATTGCAATCCCTACAGAACGCTTACAGTAACCCTCGATTAAGTGGCATATTTACTGTAAGACCCACCAACCGAAAACCCGCAGAAAAAAAACACAAGAAAAATACACAACAAATAGTACAATTAACATAAATAGCAATCAATTCAATGTGTTGCAAATAAAGCTTAGTCACACATGATATTACAGTAACTAACTTGCTCCTTGCGAACACAGAAACAAAATGTCAAGCGCGCACTGAATGTCAAATCCACTGTAGCATAAAGTGGTATTCACGAACAAAAGTTACTATGACCTTCTCGACTTAGGACTTGCACATTGAATGTTTACAATTTCCACGTACTGTTTACAAACAGGAACTTGACCTCGAACAATGTAGCTTAAATGCTCGGGCGTAGAAAAGTCTGTTGTTGACTGAAACGTGTAAACGACCAGCGGTACCGTTTACAAAAAAAGGGACTCGACTTGCAGTTGTGGTCCACGTAGCAAATGCCTAGATGTTAACTTCAGTACTTGTCCTGTTGTGGTTTATGCAGCATTATAACATAAAATGCTAGCACTGTTTATCTGGGTCAACAGTTGATGACCTATTTCTGTCCTGTTGTAGCCAAAACTTGCAAGTGTAGAATATGTGTGAATTCTCGATGTCCACTGTGTTACATGCATGTAGCACATGTAGAAATGTAAATTTTCTGGACAACACAGGCATAATAAATGTAGCACAAGTCCACGGAAAGGTTAATTTCGTGCTCTGTCCAGCTTAAACACACAAATGTAAGGTGTACTTGTCCTTCTCAAGAAAATAGCCCCATGAAATGTAAATTTCTGGACCACATTAATGTCATCAATAATGTTAATTGCTCGCTCTGTCCACCAGAAATGTATCAGAAGAGCCCACTAACTGGTCCACCAAAAATGTAGCTGTACTTTTTCTCTTGTTGAGGTGATCACTGGCCCAAGACAGTATACATGTTGTTAGGTGTGTAGTGCGAGCGTATGATGAACTGAGTGTGGGTGCGAATGAAGGCGCGAATGTGTTTAGGCTCGTATATATGTAGACCCTGCAACCCATACACTCACATGCAGTAGTCAAGGATGCTTGGACACTGCAGGCACGTTTGTAACATTTATTGACGAGAACACACATGGTATCAACAGGAACCATCATGTGACGTATTCTTTCCAGAACGTTGTCTCCATTACAGCTGCTCTGAACGCATCACGATTCTGGGCAAGTCGACCTGCATCAGCCAAAGACAAGTTCAGACTCTCTCTGTGATGTCCTGGGTCCACCGTCGTCTAGGTCGACCCCTTCCCCTTTTTCCAGGGACCATGCCTTCCATCACTGTTTTTTCCAGACTATTATGTCTTTTTATATGACCGAAAAATTTCAGCTTCCTTATTGCATGGTATTTAGGAGCCAATGTTCCTGTACATTTAGTGAGTGCAGTACTTCTCTGTTGGTCTTTTTTTCTGTCCAGGGTATTCTCAACATCCTTCTGTAGCATTTCATTTCGAATGATGTAATCTTTTTTGACTGTTTTATTGAGTGTCCAAGTCTCGCAGCCGTATGTTGCTACTGGGAATATACATGCTCTGATCAGTTGTAACTTTGTTTCTTTGCTTGTGCCTTGCCATAGGTTTTTCATCTGTATTGGCTTATGTGAAGCAATTGCAAGTCTTCTTTTAATTTCTACTGCAGAGTCGCTAGAGCTGTTAATGATTGAATCCTAAGTATTCATTAATTCACGGTTTTGACAACTTTCCATTCACGGCAAACGTTATCCCCAATTTCAATTTCTTGGTTGGGGGTTTTTTTTTTTTCCTTTACTTTGTCTGCAGAAGTCAAACTTTGGCAACTACCTTGTGTTTAGCGTATAAGCTTCTGGGCCTCGCTGTGAGTTTTTTGGTGACAGAAGTAATGGTTCTAACACGAGGAACATTCAGTGTAAACAAGGTCATGCTGACCGGAAATCGATAGGTATACATTAGGCATTCAGCAAGCTGGTAAACATTTGAATATTCGTGCATGGTCAATACAATGTTCTTCAATAAGGACAGTTCGTGGCGTCGCCCTGGGATTACTGACTAAACGCGTCAGATACCTTAATCACTTTGACACATAGGTGCAACTTGGCATTCCCCCGCCAATTGCACATTATCAGGCTGTAGTATAATAGCCGAAAACACAGGCCTCGTTCTGACGTCGGCTGTGTACTTCTGATAAGCAGGTTACCATCAACCCTGCAGTAATGCTTATTGTAGACATAAATTCCGCCAATCTGCGGTTCCCACAATATATCTTCGTCACTGGATTTCTGGATGGTATGAAGACTAATAGTCTTGGATGGCTACCTTGAGCACAACATATATGTTCTGTAATGGAGGACCGGTGAGCTGCAGTTTACAGACTAGGCAATCTTCTAACATGTTCTGCTACCGAAAGCATAGTAATGGAAAAAGTCGGTATTACCTGTAACCGAATCCACAGAACAATATAAGAAACTCTGCTGTCATTCCAACGCACAGAGATTCACTGGGGAAAACTGCCAGTGCAGTCACTTCGAAGATTCTCCCCGAAAAACACAATGGACTCTCGTCCCTTCAGAAACCCGGACACTTCCCGGCTTGCCGGAAGTCTAACTCAACTCCCGCTTAAAAAAACCTGCCCATGGGCATACGCCCGAACTGTCTACCTTTGACCCTAAAGGTCAAACACAATGAATGAATAAACAAGGGAAGACAACCCCTAATCAACCTGACATCGCAGGTAAAGACACAATTATTCTTATGATAAAAACATTAGCAAATAACTTGACAGATGACTCCGTCAAAAATGACAGCAACAGGGTTGTAATTTGGGTGTATGGCGTTCCTTTTTCCATATAGTGCCTTACATTTTTTTTTCCAGACTGTGAATTCTCTGGCGTTTGTGTTGCATTTTCTAAGATCTGTTGGTGTATCTCTTCCCTGTATTTGAGTATATCTCCCTTTATCTTGTGAGCTTTTGATGTTTGGGCTCTGATTTATTGATAGTAAGTCTTGTATTTATATTTGGAATACTCTGCTTTGTAATGATTAGAAATGTATCTTACTCTTGGATTGAATATTTATGGTGAATATTTTTAAGTATTTTGTTTTACTTTAAACGTTCTCCTTTGCTCTGGTACTTATATGTTAATTACTGAGAAATTTCCGGGTCGACACATCTCTTTCTGCTCTTATCAAGCAGATATTTGATATTGTCAAATCAATTGACAATCCTTTTTGGTGATAATTCATCACATGTGCTTCGCGCTTCACAACTTTACTGAAATTAACGTAGGTAAAATCTATATGGGCCTAGTCAGTTTTCGGACAGTTTTGTTTGTCCAAACCCTGCCAGGCGATAAAATTACTCGCCCGCACACGGATTCTGTGTGCACAAGTGACGGATAAAGAGATTACTTGTCTGGGCAACACATTTTGGGACAGACATGAATGACATCATCACTTCATGTTGTGAAGAAATGGGGCGTCCTCTTCTCCTCGATCTCTCTTTTTCTACGGCAGTAATCAGTTACATTTGTTGTACTGATTAAATTACGATTTTTCAATGGTCGTATTTTTTTTCTTTCTCTGATTTGAGGCACTATCTGCATTGTTGGATCACTACTACGCAGACGTAAGTAAGTTTGTATTTTCATGCATTCTGTAACTCCTTTTAGTATATTTCGTCTTGTCTGTTTACCTGACACTCCTTGTGGCTGATAATACATCACATTTGCAAGGAGCGGCTGAGATATTATTAACGGCAGTCATGTCGGTGATCCTCGTCTACCCAAACTTGGCCGCGACAGATTAACACGTACATCGCAATTTGCTGAATCTTTTATAAAAATACGGCCTGTAGATAATACGAACTAGACAATACACTACGCATTGCATTTTACAACTACTTATCCACCAGGACCAAAATATGGTAAGCACTCAAATAACAGTCCACAATTTGAACCACACAGGAATCTTGATGGCAAAGAGAAAATGTCCGCCCTCTCTGGACGCAGGCTAGTTTCTGACTCCCCAAATTTGTGCCATATTTGCCGACCTCCGGTAGTCACATGACTCACCGGTTCGGCTCATATCGGCCACACCCGACTGGCTGTTCACCGAACACAGTACATAAGATGCACTGCGAAATAGCGCTTTGACAGTTACGCACATAATTTTTCTTACTTGGAGATATTTGAATTACCCACAAAAATATGCAGTTCCGAAACGATTGGCAGAGGTTCGAAATAGGAACCACCAAATTCCTGATAGGACCCTACGTAAATCGTAACCAACAACGTCTGGGGAGGCAAAGGGCCCTATAATCTGACTCTTTTTGCAAGTATAGTTCTCTGAGAGAATCGCTTGCCAAGGCAACAAAATGATTGCCACAGTTGGAATCAGAATTCCATTTATCAGACCGGACTATTGGAGCATTTTGAAGGACTTAAACAGCCCAGAAAAAATCTATCATTTTAAAACCGGGATCTGAGGAAACTGAAAACACAGAGTCAAAGTGGCAACTTATTGTTAAAGTAACGACCCTTCCAATACACGCATAAAAAGGCATCTGCTAGTGCCTTAACCTACTTCTCTGAGCAAAACAGTCTATGAGCTAAGACTGGCTTTGGGGTAAAAGCTGAGGGTAGTATCTCTGGAACAAGAAAGGTTCAAAAGGCCTGTAGTCGAAGCTAGACATCATCATTAGACGGGGCTTAAAAAGACGAGGAACTAACTTCATAGACACTTCTGGGAGCGTGCTGCACCCTACACCTTGACCAGTGACGAGCGTGATCAGCGACCCAGTCTACCAAGAACCAAAACATCAGAAGCTAAGTAACCCATAAAAGCTGCCAATTGACCTCCTCTATAAAAACTATCACATCACACAGTAATGATAATTTTCTTGGTATAAATAATTATTCATTTTTAAACACATGTTAAAACCGAAGTGACTATTAAATCTGCTATTTGTAAATATACAAATTTAACGTCGATTTAGTCATTTTTGAATACATACATTGTATGTAAAGTATGGTATGTATGTAATGTATGGAATGTATGGTATGTATGGAATGCATGGTATGTATGGAATGTTTGGTATGTGTGTATGTATTGTATGTATGTAATGTACATAATGTATGTGTGTAAGTAAGTTTGTATGCATGTAGTTTGTATGTAATGCATTACATGTAATGTATGTATGTATGTATGTAATGTACGTATGTATGCATATAATGTATGCATGTAATGTATGTATGCATGTAATGTATATATGCATGTAATGTAAGTATGTAATGTTTGTATGTAATGTATGCATGTACGTAATGTATGTATGTAATATGGGCCTAACATCATATTCCCAATATGCCTCAATGGGCGTGTAAACAGATCCTTTACCTTTTTAATATGTCCTACTGATCACCATTAGCAATAGCACTGGTGAGAGTAAAAGTTGTATAACTTTATTAATTGTAGAGTTTGTGCATTTAGAGACAGAGAGAAAACAGTCAGTTATAAGCAGTGCTGTTTTTGCAAGCAACGACATTGGAGAATTTTTCAAAACAACTGTAGGAGTTCGGCAGGGATGTATCCTGTCCCCAGTGCTCTTTAATATTTATCTAGAACATATTATGCAAGAGGCTCTCTACGATTATAAATCAACCATATCGATTGGAGGCCGACCTCTGTGCAACCTACGTTTTGCTGATGATATTGATCTGATAGCTGGATCAGAATCAGAACTTCAAGACCTTACCTCTAGACTGGAGAAAGTAACAAGAACGTATGGGATGGAAATTAATATAGAAAAAAGCAAGATATTGGTGAATAGCCATAAGAAACATGTTGCGACCAACATTACGTTAAATGGGCAAACGTTAGAAGAAGTTAACACCTTTAAATATCTCGGGTCCACTATATGCAGTGATGGAAGATCAATTAAAGAAATCAAGACAAGACTTGAGATGGCCTCAGCTGCCATGACAGGTTGAATGTGATCTGGAAAAGTAACATCAGTTTTCCTGTGAAGATCAAATTATACAAATCACTTGTATTATCTATTCTCTTGTATGGGTGTGAGAGCTGGACACTCACTGCAGATACGGAGCGAAGGATTCAGGCTTTCGAGCATAAATGTTATAGAAGAATTTTGCGCATTTGCTATAAAGAGCACAAAACAAATTTCTATGTTAGAGAGAAGATAAACACCTATGCAGGCCACCAAGAACCACTTTTGTCAACAGTGAAACGTCGAAAGCTTGCCTGGTTTGGGCATGTAACTCGTCATGACTCCCTTTCGAAAACGATCCTTCAGGGAACAGTCGAAGGTAAACGGAGAAGAGGAAGGCAGAGAAAATCCTGGGCTGATAACATCAAAGAATGGGCAGGACACGGTTTTTCCACACTTGTACGCATTGCTGAGGATAGAGAGCAGTGGAGGACCCTGTCTGCTGATGCTTCCACCATGGCACCCCTACGACCCATGACGGGTTACGGGCTGAGATGAGATGATAAGCAAAATGTTGAGGCAGAGACAACATTCAGTTATAATGAAAATGTTGAGACAGAGACAACATTCAGTTATAATGAAAATGTTGAGACAGAAAAAACATTCAGTTATAATGAAAATGTTGAAACAAAAAGACAGAGAAGTGATTTGAGAAAAGTGAAACAGAAGATAAAGGGGAATAAGAATATATTAACTGGACAGTGAGATGAAGCAAAGAAATTCAGCTAGAGAGAGAGGTTAGTGGACATTCATTCATAACCCTCCATTCCCAAAGGAGGATAGGCCTTCAACAAACACATGCCAAGTCCTCCTGTCACGTGCTATCATCTCAAGTTCTTTCCACGTTTTCCTCATCATTTTCATCTCTGTTTCCAGCTCTCTTCTCCGTGAGCTTCTTGGTCTACCCCTGCCTCTCTTGCCCTGGGGGTTCCAGAACAAGGACTGCCTTGTAATGCTATCAACAGGTTTTCTCAGTGTGTGTCCTATCCATCGCCTTCTTCTCATCTCTTGTTCCACTGGCACTTGTCTAGTTCTTGTCCTCTGTTCCACGTTGGTAACCTTGTCATACCATTTTAATCCTTCTATTCTACGCAAGCACCCATTTATGAAAGTCTGTAGCTTTTTGGTTGTTGTCTTTGTTGTTCTCCATGTCTCAGAGCCATACAATAGGACTGACTTCACATATATGGAGATCAAGAGAAATCAGATCCAACACGAAAATAAGAATCTTCAACTTAGTGGACATGGTAAGAGAAAATAGTAAACTTAGTGAATAAGTTTGAAGAACACAGGACGCTGAGGTTAGTGAGAAAGCTTGAGAAAGAGAAAGTGAGAGGGAGAGAGAGGACTGTGGGTAAGTGAGACATATTGAGAGAGAGGACTGTAAGGTTAGTTAGAAAGCTTGAGATAGAGAGAGAACTGTAAGGTTAGTGAGGTAGTTTTGAGAGAGAGAGGGAGAGAGAGAGAGAGAGAGAGAGAGAGGACAGTGAGGTTTGTGAGGCAGCTTGACACAGGGAGACGGAGAGAAAGCAGTTTGAAAGAGAGAAGACTGTGAGGTCAGTGGAGGAAGTTTGAAAGAGAGAAGACTGTGAGGTCAGTGGAGGCAGTTTGAAAGAGAGAGGACTGTGAGGTCAGTGGAGGCAGTTTGAGAAAGAGAGAGATAAGACTGTGAGATTAGTGTGGTAGCTTGAGAGAAAGAGAGTGAGAGGGAAGGGCAGTGTGGTCAATTGAGGAAGTTTGAGAACAGTGAAGTAGTGATGCAGTTTAAGAGACAGAGGATTGTGAGGTCAGTGAAAAAGATTGACAGAGAGAGAGAGAGAGGGAGAGAGAGAGAGAGAGAGAGAAAGATAGGATTGTGAGATTAGTGTGGCAGTTTAGCAGAGAGAGGACCGTAAGGTCAGTGAGGCAGTCTGAGAGAGAGAAGACTGTGAGGTTAATGAGACAGTTTGAGAGCGAGAGGACTTTGAGGTTAGTGAGGCATTTTGAGAGAGAGAGAAAGAGGACTGTGAGGTTAGTGATGCAGCTTGAGAGGGACAGAGAGTGAGGGCTAAGGTTAGTGAGGCAATTTGAGAGAGAGGGGACTGTGAGGTTAGTGAGGCAGTTTGAGAGGGACAGAGAGTGAGGGCTAAGGTTAGTGAGGCAATTTGAGAGAGAGAGAAAGAGAGAGAGAGAGAGAAAGGAATGTGAGGTCAGTGAAGTAATTTTAGGGACAGAGAGGACTGTGAGGTTAGTGTCGCATGTAGGATAATTTGCGAATAGACTTTGTCTGAGTTAAGACAGATAATGAATGTGTAATGTGGAAGTAGATAAGAATAGACTCACTAATGAAAATTAGGGGAAGAGCTCTGACTTCTGGAGAGTAAGAAGACTATTTCTCCAGCCTACCTCGACGTTGGTTATGTGTCAGTCTCTTGCCCATTCTCTCTGGACAACTAGAATAATTCTAAAGCAGTTAGAACATATATCACGACATCAAGTGACAGTTATAAGAGAAGAGATCCTGACCACAGGAAATATTCATATGGTTTTTTTTTTTAAAACACCACAAGATAAACATGGAAATCCATAAGCCTTCACAATCTCTGAAGGTTACAAAAACAAAAAAGACAAAAGAAATCACAATCACCGAATAAAAACAACACACTTTACAGTACCACTACACTCAATCACACACACGCCTGGCTCCACACCAACTCCCAGAGAGTCTCTCACACATCCAGCTTTATAGCTAATAGGGGACCCCATTCTTCCATGATGGAATACGGCATCTCCCGTCTTGTGCGAAAATTAATCCTGGTAGGTAAATACTTCTAAACTCTGAGAAATCTAACCCTGACCCTTGGGATGTTGCTAACCAATTGATGAAGAAGATAAGCTCCCTGTGGAAAACAGGTGTCAGAATAATCCCAAGATGCACTCACTATCCAAGCATGTGTGACGTAGACAATGCTTGTGCGCTTATCCACACACAAATAATAAATCCAATTTTCAGGATGCTAGAGATCACTGCTGAAAAATAAAAGACCGAGTATAAATGAGGGCTCTCAAGGAAAGCGCTTCTCTGTGTTGCATAATGGTGACTTGATTTCAGGTAGGTGTCTAGTGTTGACTAGGTGCCAATTCTTCCGAAGAATGCTCCAACTACTCTGGTTTTATCGACTGTCAATGGGTCTGACAGGGTTGCCAAAACAAGTCGATAGCAAAGGCAACAGCCGTATGCACTGTGATTTGCAGTAGGCGGTGGTTAAATAATCCACGAATGACAGCCAGGTAGACTAAGTAACTGACAGGCCATTTGGCTGGCTATGCGAGTTGGCTAGTCTATATCTTGTTACTGAACATGCAGGACTGAAGAATAAACTCTGGGCCACGTTATTATGAGCGCCCGCTATATTTCTGGACACTCGCTTAGCACCCAGCAGAAAAGCACAGTATCAGGACCAAAGTGACCAGCTCTAAAATAGACAGACAAGAAAAAATTTACACAACCCTTTTGATCCAGCACTAATGGTTTTCTAACAAACACCTTCCCCCCCCCCCCCCCCCCATCCCGTACATTCTTTCGATCCATTACAAAAACCAAACACATCCACCGCAATTGACAACACATACCGTTTCCTCCCCTCTCTCTTCTTCCTTGGTGAACCTAAGCAATCGTAATGGTGAATTCACACAGGCATGACTGCGTGCGTTGTCTCCGCACAAGAGTTTACTGCCCTAACATTTCATACACACATACGCGATGCCTGGTATTTGTAAGCAAATCCAGGTCAGTCATTCACAATGTGATTATACTGGAAAGGTTATAACATTAATGTTGCGATGACACACACTCGATCCAGAAATTATACACATATTCAAAAATGGAAAATAAATGGTTAAATAAAACATACAGCCATTTCCCCCCCTGTCTGATAAAATATATCTCTGCCTTATTCATTTTCTGTGTTGGCCGTACTTCTTAAGCAGAGTTAAAATTTGTTGAGTGCTTAATGAAATCAGAATTACCCAGTCCTACAAAAATTACTTTACTTTACTTAAGGATTAAATATACAAGGTGAAGTTAAAGTAACCCAGGATAAGATAGATATATATATATATATATATATATATATATATATATATATATATATATATATATATATATATATATATATATATATATATATATCTTCTTCTTCCATCCTTAGCCCCACCAACCGGCAAAGCAGTATGTGGCCAGTACGCCTAGTGGCGTCTTATATATATAAATCCCAACGGGCTGATCACCCGTTTGCCAGTCACTTTGATTACGGAAACAACGACAAACGGATTGATTTGTCGTTGCCCTAAAGACGCCATTAGGTGTGATGGGAACAACGGCAAAGAAAATCTATTCGCTGTTGCCCTTAAGACGCCACTAGGCGTAATGGCCACTGACTGCTTTGCCGGTCGTTGGCTAAGGACGGAAGAAGAAGAAGAATAAATATATATATATATATATATATATATATATATATATATATATATATATATATATATATATATATATATATATATATATATATATATATATATATATATATATATATATATAATTAAGCTAACTCCCAAAAAATTAACTTTAAGACAATTATGGTGCTCTTACCAATCAAGGAATAAATCTCCACACAAATACTAGTTACAACAGCTCTCAACTGAAGTACACAGTTACTGGCAGCCAAAATCCTTGAAGAGACAACTGGAGAGCAGAGACCTGCCCTTATACGTAGATATAGCATGCAGGTGGCGTCTGTACATGTTCCAGATCAAACAACTCCAGATGACAGACTTACTGGAGAGATGCTTTAGTTGCGTCAAGAAACAAGAACAGCAGCACGCTCATTCATCCATGAATGGCTGAAATTAAAGGACAGAGCGCTCCTCGTGTTTCTCATATCAAACAGTCAGGGGACTCTGATTTCCCTTAGAATCTCTACATAAAAGATTTTAGACTAAGTGCTGCTTTTTGCACGTGCAAAGAGGTGGGCCTAAACTTGGCTCTTGCAAGATTGACAGAATCAAAGAGAGAATATATGCTATTAGAACAACAAAGACAGAAAAGTAGGTATAGGCAAGAGGTAGAGAGAAAACAGGCAGACCACACAGAAGAAAGGGCAGACAACTCCAATCAAAGCATGACAATTAGTGAGGCAGTTTGAGAGAGAGAGAGGGCTGTGAGGTTAGTGAGGCAGTTTGAGAGAGAAGACTGTGAGGTTATTAAGGCAGTTTCATAGAGGACTGTGAGGTTAGTGAGGTAGTTTGGTAGAGAGAGAGGACTGTGACATAAGTGAGGCAGTTTGAAAGAGGACTGTGAGGTTAGTGAGGCAGTTTGAGAGAGAGAACTGTGAGGTTAATGATGCAGTTTGAGAGGGAGAGGACTGTGACATTAATGAGGCAGTTTGAGAGAGAGGACTGAGAAGTTAGTGAGGCAGTTTAAGAGAGGACTGTGAGGTTAGTGAGGCAGTTTGAGAGATGACTGTGAAAGAGAGAGTCCTCTCTCTCTCACATTACCTCACTAGCCTTACAGTCCTCTCTCTCTGAGACTGTGAAGTTAGTGAGGCAGTTTGAGAGTGAGAGTGACAGGGCTGTAAGGTCAGTGATGTAGTTTAAGAGAAAGAGAGGACTGTGAAATCAACGATGGAGTTTAAGATGGAGAGAGGACTGTGAGGTTGGTGAGACATTTTAAGAGCGTGAGAGGACTATGAGGTTAGAGATGCAGTTTAAGATAGAGAGAACTGTGAGGCTGATGAGGAAGTTTAAGAAAGAGAGGACTGTGAGGTCAGTGAGGCAGTTTGATAGTTTTAAAAAGTTTAAAAAAGAAACTAATGTTAGTGAGGCAGTTTAGTGAGACAGAGAGGAGAGAGAGAGAGAGAGAGAGAGAGAGGACTGTGGTTAGTGACACAGTTTAAGATAGAGAGATCACTATAAGGTTAGTGAGGCAGTTTAAGATAGAGAGAGGACTGTGAGGTTTGTGAGGCCTTTGGCCGTGTGTTGATGTTTTCATATAGAAGCTCAGATCACTGCCCTAATTAGTGGATAGTATGTGTATGTAAACAACGTAAACACTTTGATAAAACAATGTGATGAATTCACTGCCAGACAAAACGTACAGATGGTTGATGATTTCTAAACACACTGTACTCCAACAGCAGTAAAACGTAACTTCAAGGTTTATTTACATTCAGCAGAATCCGCTTCACTCTTCTGCGGATTTATCTTATAGATTTCACATTCAATTGATATTCTTCCAGTTATTACACTTCTCAATTAACGACATCTGTAAATCATATATTTTCGTACATTTCTGTCACTGCTTTTATTCACGTCTAGTTTCTCCACTATCGTCTGGGTAATATTTAGGAAAGTTAGTTTATCTTCATAGCGTTCTTCTTAGTGACCTTCTGGTGTATCTTTGCTAGAAGACTGGCCTAACACTGCCAGGGATGTTGATTTTCTACCAGAATCTACCTGATCAATACGTTTGTCTCTGTTTTACCTTGGAGTCAAAACTGCAATCATACCTGCTCCCCATGAAACTATGTCTGTCTTGCATTATGTCTTGCGAAAACCCCTCTTGCTCCAAAATCTTGAAACCCACACAGCTTGCGAGAAACCTTGAATAATCTACATCTATTTTTCGCTCAACCAGCATTTTCACTATCAACATGACATATTAGCACTTGGGGAGCTAGATAGCAGTACATAATTCTGTGATCATAGAAAGCTACCAGATTCTGGCTTACTATCTCGTTTGCACTCCTCCAAGGACCTCGTAATGAACAACTTTAACACTTGGGAGAAAACCCTTTTCTCAACCTGTGCCTATCATGTCTCAGTCTCAACTGACTAACCTTTAAACCTCGAATTACAATTACAATTCTTTGTCACGGAGAGTTCACCTACCCCACGCACTAACTACCATGCCGAACTTGCATAGTTCACACTATTTTCAAAATAACTCACTTGTGACAGTGAGGCCTATTACCCCAGCATTATCTGTGCCAATGAAATAAGTTCCAACATTTTAGTAGCACCAATCAAAACCATCAACGGTGTCAAGAACTCACAACACCGCCGAGCTAACTAAAAGTAAAAATCTTAAAGAGAGTTCCAGATAGCAGGTCTCGGCGAAAGTAGTGTTTGTACCTGTGAGTTGTTGAGAAGCCATGTTGAGCAGTCTCATCTACGCAGAACCACAAGGGCATTTCTAAGTTTTAATTCTTGAAGTTTTTCATAATGAAGTTTAGGTTGTGTTAAAGTTTAATGCTATCATTCACACAACAGAATAAAAGCAGTTGCTATATTCTGAACTAGGAGCAAAGACTGTGTAAGATAGTAACTCAAGTAAGTACATCTCGATTTCTTTCAGTCCCCAGCTAGAATTGATTATATTAAGGGAAGAAAACCGAGAAACGGCTATAAATCACATGAAAGTTCAGAAGCTGAAGAAAATATCACATTTACGTATTGAAAATAAAAGGCTCAACTACTTTTACTGAAAGTTATGAAAGCGAAGGTCAAAGTAACCTAGGTCGTGAACCACACAGGATTTTATTGTATCTCACACGATTACGGAGAAAGATGAGGAAAATACAGATACATGCAGAAAACTACCTTCAAAATGAAAGAAACTGATTTGATTCCAGCTGCATTTGTTTATTATGAATTCTGTAAATAATTTACATTATACGACTCGGCTGAGTTATGCAGATTTTGTAGAGTTGAATTCAAAGTTACAACTCTGTTAGTGAGTACACCACTATAGCACCTTATAACAACTATCGAGAGACGAATGAACCTGTCATACCTCTACAAGAATAAACACCTCTAGCGTATGGCTAGTAACTAACTTGCTAGACAGAAAGAAGCAGTCACATATATATGTACTATTAATTGGTGCCGTGATTACCTCACGGTGTTACATTTACAACCCTCCGTGGACATAATTACAAGTCGTTTCTCTTTGTTTAATAATACTAAAAGTCCCCATCTCTTCTTTACTACCATAACTTACACCGTGCTTATGCAAAACAGTTAAACCATTTTTTGGAACTGACCTTATCTCATAACCTAAATCACCGATTTATTTTTACTTCCCCTTGTCTCACATCTGAGACCCATTCTCCCACACGCTCCCTGTCACAGGCCGTTTAAGAGAGAAAGAGAGGACTATAAGGATAGTGAGGCAGTTTAAGAAAGAGAGAGGTCTATAAGTTTAGTGAGACAGTTTAAGAGAGAGTGATGACTGTTTAGTGAACGAATGAATGAACTTTATTTTCAAAGGGGTGAGAATTGGGCACGCAGGCCCGTCTGACATTCTGCCCTTCCTTTCTCTCGTCTTTTATACAGATTTCATTTATTCTCACTTACATTTTACCCATCAATTCAAGGAATTCAACGTTGTAAAGGTAAAATAATAGCATACTCACATATACAGTATCTAGTTATAAACATGAAATAAAATATGTTGAAAAGTGCAAACTAAGTATTACCATGACACAAAATATGTTGAAAGCACTAACATCATCATTAAACCTACATTCCATATTATATCATTTCTTTGAAAAAATAATCACATTAGGGGGGCAAATAATCAGAACTCATAAAGTATTCGAAAAGTTTACGATTGTATGAATAGGGACTGAGGTTGTTATCTGAAGTGAGGTAGTTTAAGAGAGAGTGAGAGGACTGTGAGATTAGTGAGGCAGTTTAAGAGAGAGAGGGACTATGAGATTAGTGAGGCATTTTAAGAAAAAGAGTAGTGAGGCCAGAGAGAAAGGATTGTAAGTTTAGTGAGGCAGTTTAAGAGAGAGAGAGAGAGAGAGGGCTGTAAGTTTAGTGAGGCAGTTTAAGAGAGAGAGAGAGAGAGAGGGCTGTAAGGTTAGTGAGACAGTTTAAGAGAGAGAGAGAGAGAGAGAGAGAGAGAGATGGCTGTAAGGTTAGTGAGACAGTTTAAGAGAGAGAGAGAGAGAGAGAGCTGTAAGGTTAGTGAGACAGTTTAAGAGAGAGAGAGAGAGAGAGAGAGAGAGAGAGAGAGGGCTGTAAGGTTAGTGAGACAGTTTAAGAGAGAGAGAGAGAGAGGGCTGTAAGGTTAGTGAGACAGTTTAAGAGAGAGAGGACTGTAAGACAGTTTAAGAGAGAGAGGACTGTGAGATTCATGAAAAAGTTTGGAGAGAGAGAGAGAGAGAGAGAGAGAGAGAGAGAGAGAGAGAGAGAGAGAGAGAGAGAGAGAGGACTGTGAGATTAGTGAAACAGTTTGATAGATTTACAGGACTATCTGATTAGTGAGACAGTTTGAGAGTGAGAGAGGACTGTGAGGTTAGTTAAACAGTTTGAGACAGAGAAATAGAGGACTGTGAGATTAGTGAAAGTGTTTGAGAGAGATAAAGAAGTGTGAGATTCATGAGACAGTTTGAGAGAGAGTGAAGAGAGAGAGAGAGGGACTGTGAGATTAGTGAGACAAGTTGAGAGAGAGAGGACTGTGAGATTACTGAGAGACTGTGAGGTTTTTGAGAAAAGTTAAGGAGAGAGAGAGAGAGGGGGGGGGAGAACTGAGAGATTTGTGAGAAAGTTTAAGCAGAGAGAGAGAGAGAGAGAGCGGACTGTGAAGTTAATACGACAGTTTAAGGAGACAGAGAATTGTGAGGTTAGTGAGAAAGTTT
The DNA here is from genome assembly GCA_024509875.1 of Oreohelix idahoensis. Classification (NCBI taxonomy): domain Eukaryota; kingdom Metazoa; phylum Mollusca; class Gastropoda; order Stylommatophora; family Oreohelicidae; genus Oreohelix; species Oreohelix idahoensis. The sequence continues at coordinate 74,921 of JAMPIV010013334.1, forward strand.
AATGAGAGAGAGGACAGTCAGGGTAGTGAGAAAGTTAGAAAAGACTGTGAGATTAGTGAAACAGTTTAAGGAAAAAGAGACAGATAGAGAGCAGTGAGGTTAGTGAGAAAGTTTAAGGACAGAGAGAAAAATGTGAGATTAGTGACAAAGTTTAAGGGGGGAGAGAGAGAGCACTGTATGGTTAGTTAGGAAGTTTGAGGACAAAGAGAGGACTGTGAGGTTAGAGAGAAAGTTTGAGGTAGTGAGGACCATGAGGTTAGTGAGCAATGTGAGGTTAGTGAGACAGTTTAAAAAAGAGAGAGAGAGACAGAGAGGACTGTGTGGTTAGTGAGAAAGTTTGAGGTAGTAAGGACCATGAGGTTAGTGAGCAATGTGAGGTTAGTGAGACAGTTTAAAAAAGAGAGAGAGAGACAGAGAGGACTGTGTGGTTAGTGAGAAAGTTTGAGGTAGTAAGGACCATGAGGTTAGTGAGCAATGTGAGGTTAGTGAGACAGTTTAAAAAAGAGAGACAGAGAGGACTGTGTGGTTAGTGAGAAAGTTTGAGGTAGTGAGGACCATGAGGTTAGTGAGGACTGTGAGGTTAGTGAGATATTTTGAGGTAGTAAGGACTTTGAGGTTAGTGAGAAAGTTTGAGGTAGTAAGGACTTTGAGGTTAGTGAGAAAGTTTGAGGTAGTGAGGACTGTGAGGTTAGTGAGACAGTTTAAAAAGAGAGAGAGAGAGAGACAGAGAGGACTGTGTGGTTAGTGAGAAAGTTTGAGGTAGTGAGGACCATGAGGTTAGTGAGCAATGTGAGGTTAGTGAGACAGTTTGAGGTAGTAAGGACTTTGAGGTTAGTGAGAAAGTTTGAGGTAGTAAGGACTTTGAGGTTAGTGAGAAAGTTTGAGGTATTGAGGACTTTGAGGTTAGTGAGAAAGTTTTAAAAAAAAGAGAGAGAGAGGACTGTGAGGTAGTGAGGACCATGAGGTTAGTGAGGACTGTGAGGTTAGTGAGAAAGTTTAAAAAAGAGAGAGAGAGACAGACAGAGAGGACTGTGAGGTAGTGAGGACTTCGAGGTTAGTGAGAAAGTTTTAAAAAAAAGAGAGAGAGAGAGAGACAGAGACAGAGAGGACTGTGAGGTAGTGAGGACTGTGAGGTAGTGAGGACCATGAGGTTAGTGAGCACTGTGAGGTTAGTGAGACAGTTTAAAAAAGAGAGAGAGACAGAGAGGACTGTGAGGTAGTGAGGACCATGAGGTTAGTGAGACAGTTTAAAAAAGAGAGAGACCGAGAGGACTGTGTGGTTAGTGAGAAAGTTTGAGGTAGTGAGGACTTTGAGGTTAGTGAGAAAGTTTAGAGAGAGAGAGAGAGAGAGAGGACTGTGAGGTAGTGAGGACCATGAGGACTGTGAGGTTAGTGAGAAAGTTTAAAAAAGAGAGAGAGAGAGAGAGACAGAGACAGAGACAGAGAGACAGAGAGGACTGTGAGGTAGTGAGGACCATGAGGTTAGTGAGGACTGTGAGGTTAGTGAGAAAGTTTAAAAAAGAGAGAGAGAGAGAGAGAGAGAGAGAGAGAGACAGAGAGGACTGTGAGGACCATGAGGTTAGTGAGGACTGTGAGGTTAGTGAGAAAGTTTAAAAAAGAGAGAGAGACAGAGAGGACTGTGAGGTAGTGAGGACCATGAGGTTAGTGAGGACTGTGAGGTTAGTGAGAAAGTTTAAAAGAGAGAGAGAGAGAGAGATAGAGAGAGAAAGAGAGACAGAGGTTAGTGAAACAGTTTAAGGAGAGACAGAGAAAGAGAGAGACGAGAACTGTAAGGTTAGAGAGAAAGTTTGAGAAGATAGAGAGGGAACTGTGAAGTTAATTTTAAAAGTTTGAGAAGAGAGTGGACTGCGAGGTTAGTGAGAAAGTTTGAGAAGAGAGAGAGGACTGTGAGGTCAGTGAGAAGGCTTTATGTAGGCTAACTGTATAAGTAACTGCAGCACCAAAAAAAAAAAACACCACACTTGTATGGATTATCTCTCATTTGTATTCTTGTATGTTTCTGGTCTCTGCCATCAATGGTACCTATACCTTGTAGCGGTATGGCAGCTTGTGTACCCTGACAATCCCCAGAGCTATGCCAGTGGGAGATTTACTCCTGGTAGGTTCAACCAAGCTGGACTGGTCTGCGTGGGTAGGGGTCAGACAAAAGCTGGTACTCTGGTCCTCCAGGTTGGGGGTTTTAGCACAGGGCAGACACCCCTGTCTATGTAAAAAAATCGCACGTTACGGAAACAACAATAATTGGAAAAACTTTGCTGCGGGACGGACATCCGGAGTCTCAGGCTCGTATGACTGACAGTGGTAAAAGCTGAAAGGAAGCCATTGGCATGAAAACGGATGCCCCGACCGCAAAACACAAAACCAGAATTGGTTTTTGAATGTCAGAACTATGAATGAGGCAGGAAAGCTGAGACAAATCACAGCAGAGATGAGGAACTACAAGATACATATCCTGGGAATAAGCGAGAGCAGATGGACAGGTAGGGGGGAGAATAAAAACAGCTACAGGGGAAACAGTACTTTATTCTGGCAGAGAGGATGGTCAGCACAACGAAGGTGTAGCCATTATCCTGAAGAAAGGAATGGAAAGGTCTTTACTGGAATGGAAACCCATCAACAACAGACTGATAAGAGCAAGACTGAGAGGGAGATTCACCAACACCACAATTATACAATGCTATGCACCAACAAACGACAGTGATGAAGAGATCAAGGACGAGTTCTATCAACAGGTACAAAAAGAAATGGAAACTACACCCAGGTACGATCTCATTATAGTAATGGGAGACCTAAATGCGAAAGTGGGAGCACACAATAATTATAACGAAAGAGTAATGGGGAAATGCGGCAGTGGAACAGCAAATGAGAATGGGGACAAATTAATAAGCTTCTGCAGTATTAACAACCTGGTCATTGGAGGAACACTTTTTCCACACAAGGAAGTGCACAAGTTAACATGGGAATCACCAAACGGATGAGACAGAAACCAGATAGATCATATAATGATCAATGGCATATGGAGACATGCACTACAAGACGTGAAAGTAAGAAGAGGCGCAGATGTGGGAAGTGATCATCACCTAGTAGTAGCAAGACTGAAAGTGAAACTCAGAGCTGCTGGACCAGTTGCAGTCAAACAGAAAGATACAACATCACGAAACTGAAAGATGCCCTCACCATAAAAGCTTTCGTGGTCGACGTAAGGAGAAGATATGAGATTATCAAAAGCCAGGAAAGAACAGAGACCGATGATGTTGACCAGAGATTCAACACCATCTCAACAATATACAAGGAAAGCAGCAAGTCATGCTTGGGATTCCAGGAAAGAAAGAGCCAAGACTGGATAACACCAGATACACTAAACACCATAGAGAAGAGAAAGGAAATGAAAAGAAAGAAAACAGAAGCTAAGTCTCCCAGATGAAAGGCAATATATAGTGAACAGTACAGTCAGCTGGACAAGGAAATTAAAAGTCAAACCCGTGCTAACAAAAGGACATTTCTGGATGACCTCGCAAGACAGGCAGAAGAGGCAGCACTGAGAAATGAACAAAGCACAGTATACAAAATAACTAAAATCATCAGTGGAAAACGAGGTGCAAACAATATTACATTAGTAAGAGATAAGCAAGGAAATCTCATCACAACAGTAGAGGGACAGGAAACAAGATGGGCAGAGCATTTCAGAGAAACTCTGAATAAGGAACCACCAGAGACACAATTGAATGTTCCTGAGGCTGAAAATGATCTAGATGTTAATACAGACATCCCACGAAAAGAAGAAATCATCACAGCAATCAAAGGGTTAAAGAATGGAAAAGCTCCTGGTCATGATAACTTAAATGCAGAGCTATTTAAGACAGACTCAGAGCTAGCAGCAGAACTATTAGAACCACTATTTGCACAAGTCTGGAAAACAGGGACAACACCAACAGAGTGGAGAAAAGGAATAATTGTCAAATTGCCCAAGAAGGGAGATCTTGCAGACTGCAATAATTGGAGAGGAATAACTCTTCTCTCAGTTCCCAGCAAAATACTAGGCAGGATAATTATACAGAGAATTTCAAAAGCAGTAGACCACAAACTGAGGAAAGAACAAGCAGGATTTAGAAAGAACAGAAGATGTGTAGATCATATATTTACCCTCAGGAACATTATAGAGCAGTGCTCAGAATGGCAAAGACAGTTGTACATCAATTTCGTTGATTTTGAAAAGGTTTTTGACAGTATACATAGGGACAGTTTATGGAAAATACTGAGGGCTTATGGAATTCCAAGCTGCATAGTGTCAATCATAAAATGCCTCTATGCCAACTTTACGTGCAGCATTGGACAGAGCAACCTAACCTTTGAAGTGAAGACAGGAGTACGACAGGGATGCCCCTTATCAACCACTCTATTTTTAACAGTCATAGACTGGGTGATGCGCCAGCCAACAGAGGGCAATCCAAGAGGAATAAGATGGACTACATTTTCTACATTGGAAGATCTGGAATATGCAGATGTCATTGCACTGCTAGCACATTCACATCACCACATCCAGGAAAAAAACGGATCGACTTAATATGTATAGCCAGCAGGTGGGCTTGAACATCAACCTAAAGAAGACAGAGGTCATGACGCTCAATGTGAGCAACCCTGAGCCCATATCAGTAAAGAATCAGCAACTGGAACAGACAGATGCCTTCACATACCTAGGATGCATAGTAACACTTTCTGTTCAGCCACGCGGTATCAACAGACAGCGATTTTGATAGAATTTCGGTTCTTGCCTTCAGGGAAGTACCCAGTTTTTATTTTATTTAGTTTTTATGTGTCCTATCTAGCCTTCACTTTCTTTCCTTTCCTGACGAAGGCCTTGTGGCCGTAACGTAGACTATTTTCTTTGTCTTTTGTCCTCGTAAGACGAATCACCTTTTTTCGATTTTTTTTCAAACCCATCCATAGTAACACCAGACAGCGGAGCAAGCAAAGACATCAACAACAGAATGAACAAAGCAAGAACAGCCTTTCTTAGTCTAAACAACATCTGAAAGTCCTCTCAGTACAGCACAAGCACAAAATTAGGATTATATCAGAGCTGTGTGCTTTCTGTGCTTCTCTATGGCGCGGAGAGCTGGAGAGTTACAGAGAAGGAAATGTCGAAATTGTCCTCTTTTCACACATGCCTAAGAAAAATTATCCGAATCTTTTGGCCGAATATCATCACCAACCAAGATCTGCTTACTCGGAGCAAGCAAGAGGACAGGCACACCATCATCGCTGGCAGACGCTGGAGCTGGGTTGGCCATGTCCTCAGAAGAGACCCCGATGCTATCACAAGAACAGCTATGCTATGGACCCCTGAAGGAAAATGAAAGAGAGGCCGACCAAAAACAACTTGGCGGAGGACTGTGGAGGCTGAGATGCAAAGAATGAACCAGAGTTGGGGTGCTGTGCGAAGGATGGCCACCGACCGAGCAAAGTGGAATCAATTTGTTGTTGCCCTACAAGATGCCACCAGGCGTAATGGCCACTGACTGCTTTGACGGTCGGCGGCTAAGGATCAAAGAAGAAGAAGATGTTTCTGGTCTACAGCTTTTGAAATTCTCGGACAATTATCCTGCCTATTGTCCTGTTCACTACATATAATGCCTTTAACCTGGGAGACTTTGCTTCTATTTTCTTTCTTTTCTCTTCGCTATGGTGTTTAGTATTTTTAGTGTTATCCAATTTTGTCTTTTCCTGGAATCCCAAGCATGAATCTCTGCTTTCCTTGTATATAGTTGAAATGGTGTTGAATTTCTGGTCAACATCATCAGTCACTGTCTTTTCCCGGCTATTGGCAATTTGATATCATCTCTTTACATCGACCACAAAAGCTTTTCTGGGGGGGGGTTCCTTGTGTTTGATGATGTTATACCTGTTCTGTTGAGTTTCAATTGGTCCAGCAGCTCTGAGTTTCACCTTCAGTCTTGCTACTACTAGGTGGTGATTGGTTCTTACATCTGCACCTTTTCTTGCTTTCACATCTTGTAGTGAATACTTTCATCTACCACTGATCATAATGTGATCTATCTGCTTTCTGTCCTGGTTGTTTGGCGATTCCCATGTTAACTTGTGGATTTCTTTGTGTGGAAAAAGTGTTCCTCCAAAAACCAAGTTGTTAAAGCTGCAGAAGCTTATTAGTTTATCCCAATTTTAATTTACTACTCCGCTGCCACATGTCCCCATTACTGTTTCATTATATGTATTGTGTGTTCCAACTTTCTTTTATGTACTTGTAAGCTACTATTACGAGTAAATGTTGCATAACAAACAACACACTTGTAAAGCTTCTCTCCTGTATGTATTCTGTTATGTCTTTGCAAGTCCCATTTCTGAGTAAATGTTGCACCACAAACATCACAGTTGTAAGGTTTCTCTCCTGTGTGTGTTCTTTTATGTTTTTGTAAGTTATTATTCTGTGTAAATGCTACACCACAAACATCACACTTGTAAGGCTTCTCTCCTGTATGTATTCTTTTATGTGTTTGTAAGCCACTATTCTGAGTAAATGTTGCACCACAAATATCACATTTGTAAGGCTTCTCTCCTGTGTGTGTTCTTTTATGTATTCTTAGTTGATGTCTGTGTGTAAATGCTACACCACAAACATCACATTTGTAAGGCTTCTCTCCTGTATGTATTCTTTTATGTCCCTGCAAACACCACCACACCACAAACATCACAACTGAAAGACATCTCTCCTGTATGTATTCTGTTATGCTGCTGAAGGTTATCTTTCCCAGTAAATAATTCACCACAAATATCACACTTGTAGGACTTATCTTCCTCTAGTTTCTCATAAGACTTAATGTTTAAATCACTGCAGGTAGCAACAGCAATGTCACTCACACTTGACTGAACATTTCTCTCATGGACAGAAAATATTTTACTACAATTTATATTACAAACTTCGGTCTTTAAAGCAGATGCATTACCATTTAGATTGTCACAAACTGTAACTGCCCTTTCCTGACTACAGAGTAATTGTTCTTTATCTGTGAGTTTGAGGTTATCTTCTCTTATTGCATCAGCAGAGGTATCATCTTCTATTTTATTTACTGTTTTATCCATTTTATTTTCATTGCCCTGTGGTAACACTTCCTGAAGATCATCATGTTTATTATCAAACTCCAAGAGTCCATTGCTGTGTACTGTTTTCATATGCTTATGTAGGTCACCAAGTTGGAGGAAACCAGTACTGCACAAGAGACAGGAATATATGTCTGAAATGTTGAAAATAATGAGCACAGATAAATGATAAAATGTATGTCCTATATGTAAGAAAAGTGCTATAACTTAAATATAAGCATAGTGCCTAGGTCATGATGTGGGTGGATCCCATTACATACCCACTGAGGCATATTGGGAATATGGTGTTTGACCCATATTTTCTTGATAACACTGACAAACAACATTTTTCTTTCTTATATAAGAATAAGTGTTCTTAGGTCAGTTTCTTACGCTGATTTCAAATTTGAAATCCGTTTATCTCTATCACATCGGGTTCTTAAGATATTTGTGAATAAATATATTTTTGGGAAACCGTTATTTGCTCCGTTTCATTTTTACTATATAACTTATTGAAAATTAATAAAATGCAAAATAATTCTACTTTTTATACTGCTAAAAGATGCATGACATATGTTACGCTATTTTTCAAATAGTTACTGTATTTTGAAATAATTCTGAGCGAAATATGGCTTCTAGAAGTTGTAGAAATTTGGCTGATCTGTTCTGTTATGTGTGCGGATATTTTACCGATCGTGTTCACCAGAAAAACTTTACACCATTACTAAAGAAAGCATATGAACTTTATTTCGATTCGAAAGTTGATGATGCAAATAAATCTTGGAAGCTAAATGCAGTTTGTTTGACTTGTGCAAATACATTGGCAGGTTGGTTAAGAAAATCGCCGAAGCATAAGTCGATGCCTTTTGGAGTGCCAGTAATATGGCGTGAACCGACAAATCACGCTACTGATTGTTACTTCTGCTTGACAAATATCCATGGTTTCACTTTTAAAACTAGAAAGTCGGTGGTTTATCCAAATATTGAATCGGTTTCGAAACCAGTGCCTCATGATCCAATCACGTGTCCAATCCCAGTTCCACCAGAACAATATCCGTTGGACGTGAATGAACCATCAGAAAGTGATAGTTTACCTGCTTTAGAAACTAATTCTGACTCGAATTATATACCGGTGAATGACGGTGTTCACTTAATTAACCATTCAGAATTTTCAGATCTAATACATGATCTCGCTCTTACCATATACAAGCCGAATTACTCGGTTCGCGACTCAAAGAATGGAATCTTTTAGCGCCCAATACTCCGATATCTAAATTTCGTCATAGACACAGAGAACTTGTTCAATACTTTGAGATGGATGATGACATTTGCTATTACAAAGATGTAAACAGACTAATGGTGCACCTCGGTCATGAGCACATAGTCAACGAATGGCGACTTTTCATTGATTCTTCAAAGACTAGTCTAAAAGCCGTGTTATTGCATAACGGAAATTTATTTTCATCAATTCCAGTCGCCTACTCTGTTCATATGAAAGAAACTTATGACAATATGGCTATACTTTTGGCAAAAATAAAGTACAATGACTACCAATGGCGGATTTGTGGAGACCTAAAGGTCAATGCAATTCTCACGGGCATGCAGACTGGGTATACTAAATTTTGTTGCTTCCTATGTGAATGGGACAGCCGCAACAGACAGGAACATTATGCAAGAAAGGTGTGGCCTATCATGGATTGTATGCAGCTTGGGCATAAAATGTAATTAGTTAACAAAGACAGCATCATTATACTACGGTTACATATAAAGTTGGGGCTCATAAATAATTTCGTAAAAGCTTTAGATAAAACGAGCAAAGCTTCCACTTATCTTCGAGAAAAGTTTCCGCAAGTTAGCGATGCAAAGATAAAGGAAGGTATCTTTGTAGGACCTCAGATTAGGAAAGTTATTGCAGACAAACAATTCGAGAACTTGTTACATGGTAGTGAACTTCGCGCATTGATGGCATTCAAATCGATCTTCGATAACTTTCTGGGAAATCACAAATCTGTTGACTATGTGCATATTGTTAAGCAGTGCAGATGCATACAGAATTATGGGCTGTAACATGTCCCTCAAAATCCATTTGCTCGATTCGCATCTTCACTTTTTCCCTGATAACCTTGGCGAAGTCAGCGATGAACATGGAGAACGATTCCATCAAGATATCGCCGTAATGGAGTCACGTTATCAAAGACAGTGAAGTGTGACCATGCTTGCCGATTATTGTTGGATGCTTCATCGCAATGTACCACATGCCATTCACCGACGAAAGTCGACTGCAAAGAAATTCAAGCCTACATAACTGTTATACTTCTTGTACGAATGATGTTGTAATACTGTATGTGTTGTTAAAAAACTTCAATTGCGTATTTCTAGAGATCCCGACCTGATAGAGAAAAACGGTTTGCAGATTTAAAAACAGCGCATTAAAATTGACTAGAAAAACATAGAAACGTTAGAGAAAGAAAAAAAAAATTTTTTTTTGTTAGCCAGTGTAATCAGCTCACTAGGGGTGAGGTGGCCAGCATCACGCCGGCTGCCTTAACCTGCCCAGAGTTTGCTCTGGTACCCATTTCATGAGGCTGGGTCAACCCCGGAGCCGTTTGCGGTCTAAAAAATCCCACCTCAACTGGGGATTGAACCATGTACCACCAAGCTAGGAAGCCAGTTCACTAATCACTGTGCTACCGCTGCTCCCAATATCTCTGTAGAGGTATCAATACCTGCTTTGATGGCCTCTGCTAGAATGCCATCTGGACCAGCCGCTTTTCCATCTTTTAGAAGCTTTATGGCTTTCTTTACGTCGTCTTGCTTTGTTGGTCTTTCACAGTTAATGTGTAGTTTTTCTTCTGCTGGCTGGATGTCTGGGAGATTTTGTGTAGCTGGTCTATTGAGAAGGGCCTCAAAATGTGCCATTCATCTCTACATCTGCTCTTGTATATTGCTAAGCAGTTTTCCATTCTTGTCTTTAATGAGGCCATGTGCTTGCTTGCATTTCCGTTAGCTTCTTTGTACAGTTAAACAGGTTTCTCAAATTTTATTTTGCTGCAGAGTCCTCTGCCTCTCTTGCCAACTCCTTAATATCTTTCCTCTTGTGACGATTCTATTTATTTGTTTGCTATTGTGTACACTTCTTGAGCCTTGGCTTTGGAACTTCTATTTAAATTTTTTAGTTTCATTTTTTTGTGTCCTTATCTTATCGATTGTTTCTGTTGTTATCCATCCTTTGTACTGGCTTTCTGTGTTTCTCAGTAGTTCTTCACATGTCTCATTCCATATAACTTTGATTTGCTGCCAGTGGTCTTCTGTATTGGCTACATCTCCCAGCTAGTTAGAGCAATTGGTATTTGTTGGATATTGTGACTGTAAATGTGTCTCTTGATTTCTTACATTAAACAGTTGTCTAATGCTCTATATTGTTGTACATCTCCGGAGTCTCATCTTTATTTTTGATATCAGAAGATGGAGATCTGATGCCACATCTGTTCCTCTATATACCTTTATTTAATGCAATGATGACTTAAATTTCTTGTTTATGCATATACGAGTATGATCAATCCGATTTTCAGTTCTGTTGGTCTGGTGATATCCATCTTGCTCTGTGTATTCTTTTGTGTGCAAACATGCTTCCTTCTATAGCCAGTTGATTTGAAGAACAGAAGTATGTGAATAGTTTCATATTTTCATTCATTATTCATTGCCAATGTTTTCCCATGATTTCTTCAAAGCCGCTGTTGTTGTGTTTACCTATCTTTGCATTCATCTGTTTGTTCATGTCACCCATTAAAATTATGATTTCCTTTCCTATCTTTCTTACCCAAGATATTTTGTAGTCTAGTGTAAAATTTTTCTTTCACAGAAGATTCTTCTTTATTATTGGTTGGTGCATAACACTGTATGTTTATCTTTATTTTATTTTTGGCTGCTTTGAATGTCGCTGTTATAATCTGGTGTCCATTGCTTCTCAATCTATAAGTGCATTCTGAGCTTCCTATGCAGCATTACAGCCAGCCTTTCATTTGGTGACCACTTTCTTCCTCATGTCCTGAGGACAACACCATTTCTTCTGTGATCAGTCTCTTCCTCTCTATGCCCTTCCATTTTCTCTCATGTCTTCATGGAATGACTATCATTTCCAACAATTTAGTGGGACACCCTGACTTGACGACTTTGATCCACTGTCACTGAGCGTCAGCTCTTGGTGACCTTGATGCCATTATATGGTAGTGGGGCACCCTACTTTCAGGACAGTTTTGAAGAGTCCATCCCTGCCAACCACGTGTAATGCTTTTGTGAGATCTATAAAGACTATGTATAAAGACTTTTTCTTGCTCTCATTGAAAACTTATGCATAAATTTGAAAAACAAACAATCTTTTCTCGTTTTCTTCACTGTGTGTCCCTGGAAACAAAACACTGTACACATGTGAGACAAACTGCTTCAGTTTTAAACATGGCCACACTTTGATATCTGCAATGTTATTTTACTGTGTAACATGAACTTACTTCCTTATCTCACCTGTGGCATTACTGGCATATATTCGCATGATACGTATTTAATTATTTTTACAATTTCAAGTTCAATCTGAAGAAAACAAAAAATCATTAAAGTTATGCATTTGTTTGAAGTGACACCATTTTGAGTAGACTAAATTTGATTTGAAATAATAATGCATTACCAAGTAAAATGTCCCCAGTAGGACATGCAGATGTGGAACTGGTGTTACCAAGTAAACTGTCCCCAGTAGAACATGTAGATGTGGAACTGGTCTTACCTAGTAAACTGTCCCCAGTAGGACATGCAGATATGGAACTGGTCTTACCAAGTAAACTGTCCCCAGTAGGACATGCAGATATGGAACTGCTCTTACCTAGTAAACTGTCCCCAGTAAGACATACAGATATGGAACTGGTCTTACCAAGTAAACTGTCCTCAGTAGGACATACAGATGTGGAACTGGTCTTATCAAGTAAACTGTCCTCAGTACGGTATGCAGATAAGCAATGAGTCTTACCAAGTAAACTGTCCCCAGTAGAACATGTAGATGTGGAACTGGTCTTACAAAGTAAACTGTCCCCAGTAGAACATGCAGATGTGGAACTGGTCTTACCTAGTAAACTGTCCCCAGTAGGACATGCAGATATGGAACTGGTCTTACCTAGTAAACTGTCCCCAGTAGGACATGCAGATGTGGAACTGGTCTTACCAAGTAAACTGTCCCCAGTAGGACATGCAGATGTGGAACTGGTCTTACCAAGTAAACTGTCCCCAGTAGGACATGCAGATGTGGAACTGGTCTTACCTAGTAAACTGTCCCCAGTAGGACATACAGATGTGGAACTGGTCTTATCAAGTAAACTGTCCCCAGTAGGACATACAGATGTGGAACTGGTCTTACCAAGTAAACTGTCCCCAGTAGGACATACAGATGTGGAACTGGTCTTATCAAGTAAACTGTCCCCAGTAGGACATGCAGATGTGGAACTGGTCTTACCAAGTAAACTGTCCCCAGTAGGACATGCAGATGTGGAACTGGTCTTACCTAGTAAACTGTCCCCAGTAGGACATACAGATGTGGAACTGGTCTTATCAAGTAAACTGTCCCCAGTAGGAAATACAGATGTGGAACTGGTCTTACCTAGTAAACTGTCCCCAGTAGGACATACAGATGTGGAACTGGTCTTATCAAGTAAACTGTCCCCAGTAGGACATACAGATGTGGAACTGGTCTTACCAAGTAAACTGTCCCCAGTAGGACATACAGATGTGGAACTGGTCTTACCTAGTAAACTGTCCCCAGTAGGACATACAGATGTGGAACTGGTCTTACCAAGTAAACTGTCCCCAGTAGGACATACAGATATGGAACTGGTCTTACCAAGTAAACTGTCCTCAGTAGGACATACAGATGTGGAACTGGTCTTATCAAGTAAACTGTCCTCAGTACGGTATGCAGATAAGCAATGAGTCTTACCAAGTAAACTGTCCCCAGTAGAACATGTAGATGTGGAACTGGTCTTACAAAGTAAACTGTCCCCAGTAGAACATGCAGATGTGGAACTGGTCTTACCTAGTAAACTGTCCCCAGTAGGACATGCAGATATGGAACTGGTCTTACCTAGTAAACTGTCCCCAGTAGGACATGCAGATGTGGAACTGGTCTTACCAAGTAAACTGTCCCCAGTAGGACATGCAGATGTGGAACTGGTCTTACCAAGTAAACTGTCCCCAGTAGGACACATATGTGGAACTGGAACTGGTCTTATCAAGTAAACTGTCCCCAGTAGGACATACAGATGTGGAACTGGTCTTATCAAGTAAACTGTCCCCAGTAGGACATACAGATGTGGAACTGGTCTTACCAAGTAAACTGTCCCCAGTAGGACATACAGATGTGGAACTGGTCTTATCAAGTAAACTGTCCCCAGTAGGACATACAGATTGTGGAACTGGTCTTACCAAGTAAACTGTCCCCAGTAGGACATGCAGATGTGGAACTGGTCTTACCAAGTAAACTGTCCCCAGTAGGACATACAGATGTGGAACTGGTCTTATCAAGTAAACTGTCCCCAGTAGGAAATACAGATGTGGAACTGGTCTTACCTAGTAAACTGTCCCCAGTAGGACATACAGATGTGGAACTGGTCTTATCAAGTAAACTGTCCCCAGTAGGACATACAGATGTGGAACTGGTCTTATCAAGTAAATTGTCCCCAGTAGGACATACAGATGTGGAACTGGTCTTACCTAGTAAACTGTCCCCAGTAGGACATACAGATGTGGAACTGGTCTTACCTAGTAAACTGTCCCCAGTAGGACATACAGATATGGAACTGGTCTTACCAAGTAAACTGTCCTCAGTAGGACATACAGATGTGGAACTGGTCTTATCAAGTAAACTGTCCTCAGTACGGTATGCAGATCCCCAAGGCAGATGTGACTGGTCTTACCAAGTAAACTGTCCCCAGTAGAACATGTAGATGTGGAACTGGTCTTACAAAGTAAACTGTCCCCAGTAGAACATGCAGATGTGGAACTGGTCTTACCTAGTAAACTGTCCCCAGTAAGACATGCAGATATGGAACTGGTCTTACCTAGTAAACTGTCCCCAGTAGGACATACAGATGTGGAACTGGTCTTACCAAGTAAACTGTCCCCAGTAGGACATACAGATGTGGAACTGGTCTTACCAAGTAAACTGTCCCCAGTAGGACATGCAGATGTGGAACTGGTCTTATCAAGTAAACTGTCCCCAGTAGGACATACAGATGTGGAACTGGTCTTATCAAGTAAACTGTCCCCAGTAGAACATGTAGACGTAGAACAGATCCTCTTATTCTCCCATCCACCAGAAACATGACCTTCCTTCTCATCTTTTCTCTCTTCCTTCACTGTGTGTCCCTGGAAACAAAACATTGTTCACATGTGAGACAAACTGCTTCAGTTTTAAACATGACCACACTTTGATATTTGCAACATTAATTTACTGTGCAACATAAACTTACTTCCTCATTTCAGCTGTACTATTACCGGCATACATTCACTTGATAAATATTGAACTATTTTTATAATTTCAAGTTCAATCTGAAGAAAACAAAAGTAATGAAAGTAAAATTTTGCCAAATACTTTGACTAGTAATACAGTGAAAATGAAGGACAATTATTTGCTATGCAAAATATAGTTCTCTCCACCTAGAACAAAATTCACTGATATTTGTGCCATCAGAATTTATGTTCTCATGATATTTCTGATTTGCTCTTACCAGTGACAATAGTGATCTATTCATTCAAAATAAATGCATTTAGATCACTTTCTTTACTTTACTGTTTTATACATTTGTTCCTGATCATGTGGTTATTGTGTGGATCATGTTTTTGACCTGGTCAGATTGAAATAACCTTTTTTCATTCTTCTTCTTTGATCTATAGCCGCAAACCATCAAAACAGTCAGTGATCATCACACCTAGTGGCATCTTGTAGGGCAGCAACAAATTGATTCCACTTTGTTCTATCCGCGGCCATCCTTCGTACAGTGCCCCAACTCTGGTTCATTTTTTGCATCTCGGCTTCCACAGTTTTCCGCCAAGTCGTTTTTGGTCGACTTTTCTTTCGTTTTCCTTCGGGAGTCCAAAGCATAGCTGTTCTTGTAATGGTATCAGGGTCCCTTTTGAGGGCGTGGCCAACGCAACTCCATCGTCTGCCAGCTATGATGGTGTGCATGTCCTCCTGGCTACCCCGAATAAGTAGTTCTTGGTGGCTGATGGTATTCGGCCAAAAGATTCTGAGAATTTTCCTTAGGCAGATTGTGTAGAAGGAGGACAGTTTTGACATGTCCTTCTCTGTTCCTCTACAGCATTCCACACCATAGAGAAGCACATAAAGTACATAGCTCTCATATAATCTTAATTTGGTGTTTGTGCTGTATTGGGAAGACTTCCAGATGTTACAGAGACTAGCAAAGGCTGTTCTCGCTTTATTCATTCTGTTCTTGATGTCTTTGCTTATTCCGCCATCTGGTGTTCATCCTAGGTAAGTAAATGTGTCTGCCTGTTTTAACTTCTGGTTCCTTATTGTTAGTGGCTCAGGATTGCCCGCATTGAGTGTCATGACCTCTGTCTTCTTCAGATTGATGTTCAGACCCACCTGCTGGCTGTGTTTATTCAGTCTATCGGTTTTCTCTTGGATATGTTGATGCGAATGTGCGAGTAGTGCAATATCATCTGCATATTCCAGGTCTTCCAGTGTAGAAAACGTTGTCCATCTAATTCCTCCTGGACTGTCCTCTGTTGTCTGGCGCATTACCCAATCTATGGCTGTCAAAAATAATGTTGTTTATAAGGGTCATCCCTGTCACACTCCTGTTTTCACTTCGAAAGTTAGATTGCTCAATCCAACACTGAATGTAAAGTTAGAATAGAGGCTTTTTATAATGGAAACACTACAGCTGGGAATTCCATAAGCCCTCAGTATTTTCCATAGGCTGTCACTGTGTAAGCTGTCAAAAGCCTTTTTAAAATCAACAAAGTTAATGTAAAGCTGTCGCTGCCATTTTGAGCACTGCTCTATAATTTTCCTGAGGGTGAATATATGATCTGCACATCTTCTGTTCTTTCTAAAACCTACTTGTTCTTTCCTCAGTTTATGTTCAACTGCTTTTGAAATTCTCTGAATAATTATCCTGCCTACAGGGTTCATAGCAAATTTCTTCAAGCAAATTCCAGGCTTTTTCCAGGTGTTTCCAGGTCCAGCACGTGATTTTCAAGGAAGGGAAACTCTAATATTTTCTTCATCTAATTTTCTCAGATATAATTATCACTTTGCTGACCAGCAATCCGGAGCATTATCGTCTCCTATTACCAAGGGTGTTTGCAGATTTCTTTAAAAAGAACTTTTTTTTTCTGAAAATTCATAAAAGATTGGAAAACAGACATCTTTTTCCAGTTTTTAGTGAATTTGTTCAACATCAGCGGAATAAAATGTTAGTGACATGGATGCCAATGAATAAAATAAGCTTGATTGACGTATTGATTTAACGATTAACCACGTATATCAACATAAAAGGCTAATAAAATTGTGAATAAAATGCAAAAAGAAAAACTATTTTTCGTGTTTGTCTTTTTTGAATGTATTCTGCGTCTGTGGCATGACAATGTGTGTTTGTAAATGTTTGAGTAGTTACGTACCTCTAATTGTAGTCTGAGCTGCTTTTTTCATTAACTGGGGTTGAAGTTGTAGCTGTAGGTCTCTGCAAGAGTCTTTGTCTGGATCGTTGATAATCCTTGACTGTGTGGTATAACTTGAAGCAGGGTATCAGGCATAGAGGTACATAGCAATCTGGGCAGTACATGTAAGTCTGGCTTCTGTTCCCTGCAGCCTTACACACTTTACAGTCTGGTTTGTACCTTGCCCTTTCATATTTATCAATGAAGTGGTGCTCAGTAAGTCGTGTTGTTGTGACCTGTGGTTTTGAAGGTGTCACATTGTGTCGAAGAATAGCAGGTTCAATAAGAGTCATACTGACATCCTGATCTTTGCTTTGGTTTTTTGTTTTTGTACAGTTGGCAGTGTTGTAGGTTATGTGCCCATTGACCAGGGCAGTTTCAAATAAAAAATTATATAAAAATAGGATCTGTGTGGGTAGGGGTAGCTTGCACCTAGTTGGCTGAAGTGGTCGACACCTCCCATACTTTTGCTGTATTTTTCTGCAAGCACTTGCTTCTGAATTGTTCTGCCCTAAAGAATTTGTCTTTCTGTCTTGTTTACATTATTATTGGAGTGAACAGTAGATATAAGGTTAAATCTTTTCGTATCATGCCAGGTGACGGTCGGCATGCCTTATCTTCTGATGCACAAAACACAGGATGAGTTGTTTTTTCTTTAGTGCTACAGGAAAATGCTTCCTATTTTCAGCTACTGTTCTAAATGCACCAATCTGAATTTCAGGTCTTGAAATAAAGATGAAGGCTGAATAAAAACTACCACAGAAGAGAATATGTCCCTTGCTGCATATGAAATTTGAATTAAAACTATGGTGACTTTTCACTGAAAAAAGAGCCCAAATAATCTCAGCTGAGAGTTTCTTCCTTGGTCACAAATGATGTCACATCTGTAGGTCTCCTAGTAGTGTTAGACGTTTTTGACGTGTCCGAGGGAGTAGTATTAGATGGTTTTAATGTTTCTGAGGGAAAAACTGCTCCTTGAGGTTGTGTTCTTTTCTGTTTAAATAAAAATAAAAAAATGGAACACACAAATAACTTATGAATAGGCCTAAGCTATGTATATTTACCAAGTCAAAGTTCTAAATGGATGAATAATATAGGCCCCTAGTCAAACAATATTTAATTAGAACAACAAAAGTTAATATATAGTAATTGGGAGGGTGAAGGAATGATATTCTTATAGGATAAGTGAAAATCAATTAAATATCTAACTAGAAAGTGCAGGCCTTTCCCCCCCCCCCCCCCACCCCCCCCCCACCCTACTATCTTTGGTGTTTTTGTTAGGTTTTGTTTTGTTTTATCTCGTTTGTTTGTTTAGATATTTTTTTAAATTTTATTTATTTATTTATTTTTAAAATAACATAGGCCTATGCATAAAATTGGTAATTTTCATTCATCCTAATAACAGTGATTTAACATAAGTGAAATTAAAGACGCCAAGTACAGCAAATACATTGGACTTATTATTTAAATATGTTTTATAAATGAGATAAATAAATTTATTACTTACCTCAGTTGAAATGAACGATTTAAAACAACTTGAATGTGCAGAGACAAGTTGTTGGTGTTTTTTTGCCAGTACACGGCTGTTTGTGCCCTATACCAGAGCGCTCTTTTAGTTTCGGTGACCGGAATTCTGACATCGGGTATAAAATTTTCGTGTGCACTGTAAAAGACTATTTAAGTTTTTGGCGGGGAAAATCAGCAGATGTGTGTGTAAAATCAGTAAAATATAAATCATTACACACTCGTTCTGGATAAACACAGCGCTAAAATTCTTTTGTGTACTATAACTTTGTTCTCTGCTCTATTTTTGACTGCATTTTTATTTGTTTGAAATTAGTTTTGACGGAGTTACAGACTTTTGAAAACAGCGTCATCATTTGAGGAAATTCATAAAATAAGTAATCTTTTTATTAATTTAATATTTAAAAATCGGCCCATTCGTTTGAGTTTATAATTATAAAGACTTCTCGAAGGGAAGCTAAAGATTATTTCCACATACTTTTTTTTTTGGTTTCATATCTTGAGAATGTGTGGTAGTCAGTTTTGTGAGTTTGGCATTACAAGAACAAGCATATTGTCACCAGATTTTATAGCATTTAAATTACTGTAAACGCATTCCTGATACTCACAAATCTTAAATAAGGTTGTAAAAAAATAACTTTTTGTAAAGCACCATCTGTTTTTGCGTTTTCATTCATTTATAATGATATTTAGCTACGTATATAAGCGTCAGAAAACATGTAAATCTATAGATAGATTACTTCCACATACTTTGTTCTATCTTTCAAGTCTTGTTAATCTTGTATTTATAATATGAATTTTTTTTTTTAATTGTGTGTGAGATAAGGTCTGTTCCATTAGTGTTCTTTGGTAGACAATCCTGTGCACACGACGGCTGCCAAAGAATTCTAAGTAACTGTTTGTATATCTTCTTTCATTCACAGATAAAGCATTCTACATCCTGGTGTTAGACTTGATAGTCCCAAATATTCCTCTATCTTTATACATACACAAGTAAACTATACTACATAACAACGAAATGGAACATACTGTTTTGCATCATATGAATTGTGCCAGTGCACTGTGCAGAGCCTGTGGCAAGAGAGCATTAACTTCCAAAACAACACGTTCAATTCAGAAAGCACTGAACTGTTCTAATTACGTTAATGATCTGTTCTTTGTGTTTGGAATTAACGTATCAGATGATAAACCCACACAGCATTCGACTATATTTTGTAAGAATTGTTACTTACGAATACATAACTCAAAAAGGAGGCATAATGAGAAGTGTCTTGAAACAGCCAAGTTACTATCGGAAAACAGTCAGCACATCTGGAAAGACTAAAACCATAATTTAACTATAAGTGAATGTCAACTGTGCAATTATGTTGCAAAGACATCTTTTGGTGTTTTAAAAACAAAAAGCTGCTCTATCCCCTGTGATGTTCTTTCTGACCCCTCCATGTCTAGTCAGTCATTTAGCTGTAGTCAGTCAGTTAGTTTGTAGTCAGTCAATTAGCTGTAGTCAGTCAGTTAGTTGTAGTCAGTCAGTTAGCTGTAGTCAGTCAGTTAGCTGTAGTCAGGATAGCTCTGTACAGTAGGAGGTTGATGTGCCTGCCCACATTAGTGATGATATTGTTCAACTGGAGGTTGATGTGCCAGCTCACATTAAAGGCGATACCATTATTCATTTGGAGGTGGATAACACTACTCACCCTAGCATGCCAGTTTTTGTTGCCACATCTACACCTACCAAGTCAGTTATACATACGACAAGCGACAAAAGCGACATCACAGTACAACAGTTACTTGAAGGCGATACCATTATTCATTTGGAGGTGGATAACACTACTCACCCTAGCATGCCAGTTTTTGTTGCCACATCTACACCTACCAAGTCAGTTATACATACGACAAGCGACAAAAGCGACATCACAGTACAACAGTTACTTGCTAAGCCACCTTCACAACCACTAACACAAAAGGAAGAACCCCTATTCACATCCATTGTTAGAAAAAAACTAGAAACAGCAAAAAGTAATATCATAAAATGCAAAACCAGAGGACAGCCTATTGTACTACAAAAACTAATTAAACATAGAAGAGAAACATCAGTCACCAGAACGCCAACAAAACGTAAGCGATCTCAATTGCTCCACACTGTTAGAAAACACACTGCTGGAACATCAACTGATTCATTAGACCTGCAGCAGGCACATGAACTACAACGCTGTTCAGAAACGTCACGTCAGGAAATTTGCAGGAAAGCAGGCATTGAAAGTAGAGTTAGAATATCCAAAGAATTAGCAATAGCCATGAAGGAAACAGTAGGTCTTACGTGGGCACAGGAGAGAAAACAGAGAAGATTGAAAATTGAAAGACGCGCCAGCGGTATTAAAAATATAACTTCACAATTAAAATTTATAATGGAAACTCATTTGTTACAAATTTCTCCATCTGTGAATGTACAGATTCATCCTATAAAAAAAGGAAGTGTGAATGATAATTGAGCGAAATTTTGGGGCTAGAGCAAATTATGGCAGTTGTTGCTTGAGATTGACAGAATTAACAGAGTGTGGAAATCATTTAATAGATGTATTTATTAAATACACCTATTTATCTATTAAATTGAACATTTCGTTTTACTCATGACCATACTCATTTTTACATAACCATCGTGATGTATGATTGAGATAATTGTTAGCTCTCATGTTTTTGGGGACAATTGGGTGTGTTATTTTAAGGTAATAAATGTGGACTTGCAATTTAATGTTTCAATAATTAATGTTTGACGCATGAAACCAAAACAAAACTTTGATATCCATTTTCTGCAGGTTTTCTACTTTTGATTTCTGTAATTTGTTATGCATGTTGATTGTGACCGATTTAGTGAAAATTGCATTATAAACAAACCATAACAAAATATAAAAAAAAAACGTAAATTTTACACTATTTCAGACTATTATATCTTCTGTTCTAATTGTGATAAAATGTTTGTTCTTGTTCTAAAATTTACTCTAATATTTCTAGTCTAGCTTTACGCAAAATTAAAGCCGGTATTTATAATAATAAAGTAGCCTAAAAACATTAATTAAGCCCTATCAAAAGTAAAATCCGCCACCTTTTTTTCCAGTTAGGAAGTTACCACGTGACCTCTGTCACGATAGCTATAAATAGCGTGGTGAGGGAAAAAGGGGAAACAACTAAAAGATCGCTGGCAAACAGCCGTAAGTAACATGCGACTTTACTGCACTTTCTCCCATGCTGGTCAAACATATTTCTTTTTTACACATGGTGCAATTTGCGTAATTTGCAGTTTTTCCAGGCGCTATCCATGTTTTATAACTTGGCATTTCTAGCCATTTATGCTGAAAGTTACAACCAGGCATGTTTCTAAATAATAAATTGAAGAGTGAAGAATGCTGTCAAAATGTCAAAGTCTCGACTTTAAAAGGTGGCGATGTTTGATACGAATGAACAGACGCTAGGTCTAGCGCTAAATATAAATTTGTGCGTTCATGTCATAAACGCAAACCTCAAAAAACGCAAACTCCCGAAAACGTCTGGAAATGGATTTAACGCCCAAAGGGAAGTAAAAATTCTGCGGTAACTGAAGTTTAACGAAAAATACCATCAATAACCGAAAAATGGAAAACTTCCGATTTTTAATATTTTTTTCAAGGTCCGATGCGGGAAATTCAAGGCTGTTAGCCATTTTTCCAGGCTTTTCAAGGCCTGGAATTTTTTTTTCTCGTTTTCCAGGTTTTTCAAGGTTTTTCAAGGTCGCTACGAACCTTGTGCCTAGTATTTTACTGGGAACTGAGAGGAGAGTAATTCCTCTCCAGTTATTGCAGTCTGCAAGGTCACCCTTATTGGGCAATTTGACAATTATTCCTTTACTCCACTCTGTTGGTGTTGTCTCAGTTTCCCAGGCTTGTGCAAATAGTTGTTCTAATAGTTCTGCTGCTAGTTCAGGGTCTGCTTTGAATAACTCAGCATTTAGATTGTCAAGACCATGTGCTTTTATGTTTTTACCCTTTGATAGCTGTTATGATTTCTTCTCTTCGTAAAATGTCTGTATTTATGTCTAGGTCACTTTCAGCCTCAGGAACATTCAGCTGAGTCTCTAGTGGTTCCTTATTCAGTGTTTCTCTGAAGTGCTCTGCCCATCTTGTTTCCTGCCCCTGTGCTGTGGTGATGAGATTTCCTTGCTTGTCTCTTACTCATGTTATTTTGGTTTCACCTCGTTTTCCACTGATGGCTTTAGTTATTCTATAAACTGTCTTCTTCTTTGATCCTTAGCCACCGACCATCAAAGCAGTCAGTGGCCATCACGCCTAGTGACGTCTTGTAGGGCAACAACAAATTGATTCCACTTTGCTCGATCGGTGACCATCCTTCGTACAGTGCCCCAACTCTGTTTCATTCTTTGCATCTCAGCCTCCACAGTCCTCCGCCAGGTTGTTTTTGGTCGGCCTCTCTTTCGTTTTCCTTTAGGGGTCCAAAGCATAGCTGTTCTTGTGATGGCATCAGGGTCTCTTCTGAGGACATGGCCAACCCAGCTCCAGCGTCTGCCAGCTATGATGGTGTGCATGTCCTCTTGCTTACTCCGATTAGGCAGATCTTGGTTGGTGATGGTATTTGGCCAAAAGATTCGGTGAATTTTTCTTAGGCATGTTGTGTGAAAAGAGGACAATTTCGACATTTCCTTCTCTGTAACTCTCCAGCATTCCGCACCATAGAGAAGCACAGAAAGCACACAGCTCTGATATAATCTTAATTTTGTGCTTGTGCTGTATTGAGAGGACTTCCAGATGTTGTTTAGGCTAAAAAAGGCTGTTCTTGCTTTGTTCATTCTGTTGTTGATGTCTTTGCTTGCCCCGCCATCTGGTGTTACTGTGCATCCTAGGTATGTGAAGGTGTCTGTCTGTACCAGTTACTGATTCCTTACTGATATGGGCTCAGGGTTGCTCACATTGAGCGTCATGACCTCTGACTTCTTTAAATTAACGTTCAAGCCCACCTGCTGGCTAAACTTATTAAGTCTATCCGTTTTTTCCTGGATGTGTTGATGTGAATGTTCCAGCAGTGCAATGTCATCTGCATATTCCAGATCTTCCAATGTAGAAAATGTTGTCCATCTTATTCCTCTTGGACTGCCCTCTGTTGTCTGGCGCATCACCCAGTCTATGACTGTTAAAAATAGAGTGGTTGATAAGGGGCATCCCTGTCGTACTCTTGTCTTCCCGTCAAAGGTTAGGTTGCTCTGCACAACGCTACACGTAAAGTTAGCATAGAGGCTTTTTATGATTGACACTATGCAGCTTGGAATTCCATAAGCCCTCAGTATTTTCCATAAACTGTCCCTATGTATGCTGTCAAAAGCCTTTTCAAAATCAACAAAATTAATGTACAGCTGTCTTTGCCATTCTGAGCACTGCTCTATAATGTTCCTGAGAGTGAATATATGATCTACACATCTTCTGTTCTTTCTAAATCCTGCTTGTTCTTTCCTCAGTTTGTGGTCTACTGCTTTTGAAATTCTCTGTATAATTATCCTGTCTAGTATTTTGCTGGGAACTGAGAGAAGAGTGATTCCTCTCCAATTATTGCAGTCTGCAAGATCTCCCTTCTTGGGCAATTTGACAATTATTCCTTTGTTCCACTCTGGTGGTGTTGTCCCTGTTTTCCAGACTTGTGCAAATAGTGGTTCTAATAGTTCTGCTGCTAGCTCAGGGTCTGTCTTAAATAGCTATGCATTTAAGTTATCATGGCCAGGAGCTTTTCTGTTCTTTAACCCTTTGATTGCTGTGATGATTTCTACTTTTCGTGGAATCTCTGTATTAACTTCTAGATCGTTTTCAGCCTCAGGGACATTCAATTGCGTGTCTGGTGGTTCCTTGTTCAGAGTTTCTCTGAATTGCTCTGCCCACCTTGTTTCCTGTCCCTCTGCTGTCGTGATGAGTTTTCCTTGCTTATCTCTTACTAATGTAATGTTGTTTGCACCTTGTTTTCCGCTGATGAATTTAGTTATTTTATATACTGTGCTTTGTTCATTTCTCAGTGCTGCCTCTTCTGCCTGTCTTGCAAGATCATCTAGGAAATTCCTTTTGTTGGCTCGGGTTTGGCGTTCAACTTCCTTGTCCAGCTGACTGTACTGTTCGCTATATAGTTGCTTTAACCTGGGGGACTTCGCTTCTGTTTTCTTTCTTTTCATTTCCTTTCTGAGTGTTATGGTGTTTAATGTTTCTGGTGTTATCCAGTCTTGCTTCTTCCTTTCCTGGAATCCCAAGCATGATTTGCTGCTTTCCTTATATATTGTTGAAATGGTGTTGAAATGCTGGTCTATATCATCAGTCAATGTCTGTTCCTGACTTTTGGCAAATTGGTATCGTTTCTTTATGTCAGCCACAAAAGCTTTTCTGGTAAGGGGGTCCTTCAGTTTGCTGATTCTATAAACTGTGCTTTGTTCATTTCTCAGTGCTGCCTCTTCTGCTTGTCTTGCAAGGTCATCCAGAAATGTCCTTTTGTTAGCATGAGTTTCACGTTTTACTTCCTTGTCCAGCTGACTGTACTGCTCCTTATATATTTCCTTTAACCTCAGAGACTTAACTTGTTTTCTTTCTTTTCATTTCCTTTCTCTTCAATATAGTGTTTAACGTTTCTGGTGTTATCCAATCTTGACTCTTTCTTTCTTGTAATCCAAAGTATGACTCGCTGCTTTCCTTGTACATTGTTGAGGTGGTGTTTAATTTCTGGTCGATATCATTGGTTGCTGTTCTTTCCTGGCTTTTGGCAATCTGAGGTCTCCAATTACTACAATAAGATCGTACCTAGGTGCAATTTCCATTTCCTTTCTGAAGCTGTTGATAGAACTCATCCTTGACCTCTTCATTACTGTCATTTGTTGGTGCATAGCATTGTATAATTGTGGTGCTGGTAAATCTCCCTCTCAGTCTTGTTATTATCAGTCTGTTGTTGATGGGTTTCCATTCCAGTAAAGACCTTTCCATTACTTTCTTCAGGATAATGGCTACACCTTTGTTGTGCTGACCATCCTCTCTACCAGAGTAAATATTTTCATTCATCTTTCCTTTAAAAAACCACTGATTTTGTTGTAACAATGAGATTAATTAATAAAAACCTTGTAGTAATATTAATAAAACATGGCATTATTTTTACAATCTAGCAATAAGAGTGACAGAGCATGTGAATAAACATTTAACACTGGAATAACATAAAGCAGTGGAATAAACAGAACATTATTATAACATGTAACAGTGGAATAACATGTAAAAGTGGAATAACATGTAACAATGGAATTACATGTAACAGTGGAACAACATGTGACAATGTAATAACATGTGAAGTGGAATAACATGTAACAGTAGAATTACTTGTAACAGTGTAACAACATGTAACACTGGTATGCCAAGCAACAACGGAATACCATGTAACAGTAAAATAACATGTAACAATGGTATACCATGCAACAATGTGAAACCATGTAACAGGAGAAAAACATGTAACAATGGAATAATATGTAACAGAGGTATAACATATAATAGTGGAATAACGTGTAGCAGGGGTATACTATCAACAATGGTATAACATGTAAAAGTGGGAAAACATGTTACAGTGGAATACATGTAACACAGGAATAATATTAACATGTAACAGTGGAAAACTATGTAACACTAGACAAACATATTACAGAACAATAACATGTAACAGAAGAATAACATGTAACAGTGGCATACCATGCTACACTGGAATAACACTAAACCGTGCTACACTGGAATAACACTAAACCGTGCAATACCATGTATCAGTGAAATTCAATATAACACTAGAATATGATAGATTTATTAAAAACACTGAAAAATAAAAATTACTTCTGTAATTCACCCAAAGGTATACCATTCAAATGTGACCAATTGGAATGTTTCCCAATGATGGAACAATGGGTCATTACCCACAGGTTGAGAACCACTGTTGAAGACTTTGTCTTCTATAAAACAAAAGTACAAAAATGGTGTCTGAGCTACACTCTCACCTCACAGTCCACTTCCTGTTTTATTCCAACAGTTACATCTGAAATGTTTGCTTCAACTGTTCTTGTTGTCTGGGTAATAAACATAAAGAAACTCAATACTGACATCATTCTTATAATAAGCAGGATAGGGACACGTGACAGTAAAACTATAGAACTTGTATCTCTTTATTTTATACCAACAATATTGTGAATACTCAATATTTTGTTTTTATTTTAGTCCAGCTGAATAATTCATCCATTACCCCCCCCCCCCCTCCCCCAAGAAGCATAGACCTTCAACAAACACATGCCAAGTCCCTACTGTCATATGACACAGGCCTTCAACAAACACATGCCCCAAGTCCCTCCTGTCACGTGACATCATCTCCACATCCTCCTCATCATTCTCATTTCTGTCTCCAGCTCTTTTTTCCGTATGCTTCATTGCCTACGTCTGCCTCTCTTGCCTTGGGGGTTCCAGCACAAGGACTGTCTGCCTTGTAATCCTATCAACAGTTTTCTACAGTGTGTGTCCTATCCATCATCATCATCTTCTTCTCATCTTTCGTTCCACTGGCACTTGTCTGGTTACAGATGAATGACTTTCCTTTAAAACTATTTGCCGCTTGCTTTAAAGTGAAAGGCTGTGTAACTTAACAGTTTACACATTAAATAAGAATAACAACACTAAAAGCTAACATTAAGCGGCAATATGGTTTAAATTTTTTGTATACACTTTTGAGTCTATTAAGATAATTCTATCTGTGAGTTTAAAAATTAATCACAGAATCTCATTTCTTTTATGCATATAGTTAGATGGAAGGAAACAGTTTTCTAATGGTCTGGTGTTGCTAGTAGCAACCAGTAAGGCATGTACATAAGTTACCTTGTTAAGAAAAACAAAACAAAGCAACCTTGCTATCAATGATTGCTATGTATGAATTGGTTTACCAGATTTGGTTTGGTTTTGTATTAAGGACTTTCTTTACTGCACACAGACAAATCCATCAGTGCTCCGATCTCTTCCCTAACATCGTACAAGGCGGATCTCATCTCAGTGTACAAACTTTGTATCACTGGCAAGAATCCCAATGTGTGTATATATAGGAATAACGCATTCTAGCCTATAAATATTTTTGTGGTTAGTAGATTTCTAATTTTTAAATTTTGCCAGGGCAGCAGCCTTATGGTGTACTCTTTATGATTTCCAACTACAGTGGTATTTATAACATGCACATGGGACTTCTTATTTGTTCACACTTATCCGAGAAGGTTAGTCATCTGATCTCACTACCCAGGAGACAGGGGCAGTATGACATAATTAGGACAACTGGTTCTGAAAAAGATTTTCATAAATTATATTTCCCATACTGGGAATCAAACCAAGGCATTAGAATTTGAGGTGGACATCATACCTCTTAGCTACTGCAACCCCATCAATTACCAGATTTCAATCAGTTTAAATCATTTCTAATGTATACTCATTGAAAAAACGTAAGTGTGCAGCACTCAACAGGGCACTGTGCGTGTGTACTTGGGTGAACTCAAATGCAAGTTGGCACACATTTATGTGTGAATGTTGTTCACTTACCCATGCAATTACAATTGGATCACACTATTCATGGGGAGATAATCACGATGCAAGATAAATCACGTGAAAAGTGCCGTAGGGGAGAATTTATCACAGATAAAGGGATGGTAAGTGTGTAGCTCTAATCACAAGCATGTGAAAACGTAATCGTTGAAATAGAGAGTACCAAGAGTTCAACAGAAACATCTTTTTTTGACAATGCCAAGATTGAACCAACAACAGCGAGCAATAGCTATAGGGATGTTAGCTGCTGGAGCGACTATATTAGCTGTATCACAACATTTCAATGTTCACAGGAACAATATATCACGCATTCAAGCTCGTTTCCACCAAACTGGATCCACTGCTGATTGCCATAGAAATGGCCGACCACGAGTTACCACCCCTGCACAAGACCGTTACATACGCCTTATGCACTTGCGTAACAGGTTTATTCAGGCAACATGGACTGCCAGGAACATTCTAGGTTTAAGACCTGTGTCATGCAGAACAGTGCGGAATAGGCTCAGAGAGGCAAGATTTCATTTTTTCGTGAGGATGCCACACTGACTTTAGTTTTTATCTTTCTTTCATGACACTTTCACTAAAATCAAAGTGATCACTTAGTCTTTTATTCAAAATTCAACCACATTGTGTGCCAACTTTTATTTCATTTCATCCATGAAATCACGCACAGTGCCCTATAAAGTGTTGCACACTTACTTTGTTCCATGAGTATATTAAGATTTTGATGAAAAAATAAATAGACAACTCACTTCAAAATCTGTATTCATTTCCAGTTTTATTTTCTGATCCAGGAATATAAACTTCGTGTCCATATTTCATGTAATCTGGAAAAAAAACATTAGTTATTTGTGAACACACTCAGTAAGATGGTATGCTGAGATACTGCTGTCACAAGAAACACCATTCAGAGTTCCTTGTGACATGAACAGAATATTACTGCTGCAAATTGTTTGTTTTGTGAGTTATTGATGAATTGTAGGAAGTCAGTTTGCTTGGCTGTAGTGTTGAAATTTAAGTGAGCAATAGCTTGTTAAAATTTAGTTTAGTTTAGCAGCTTAATAAGTCAGCAAATATTGCTGGGCCTCTCAGATGTTTGGATGGCATGATTGAGTCTATCTCATAGGTTAAATTTTTCGAGGACCGGGTCCCGAATAAATTTTGGCTGGACGGACGTCTGGGTGGCATAGCAAAATGGTTTTATAGCGGCAAACGTAGAGTACACACGAGGGCAAGTTCGGGGCACAGCGGATTGATCAACCGCTTGCTTGTCACTGATCAAAGAAACAACAATTAATAATCTGTTGTACCAATAAACGCCGTTAGGTGTAACGGAACAATGGATAATTTCTTGTTGCCCTATGACGCCGCAAGGTGTGATGGCCGGAGACTGCTTTGGCAGTCGATGGCCAAGGGAGAATGATGATGATGATAGGTTAAAGGTCACATAATGAGAGTTGTGACAGAATGAACGGTTGACAGTAACTTTTGGTTTTGACAGAGAAAAAGTTGGAGAAAAGAGGAAACACTGTGTATGTTATCAGTTTATGAAAGCCAATACTTGATTTTTCTAGGGGGAAGTCAACAGTTTTCACAGAAGTGTGTGGTAGTACATCAGTATGTGTCGCATAATGTATTGCCTATCTATATTCTTTGTATTATAATTTGCTCTACCATTTAATTCCTTTATTTTGTGGGACGTATTTTCTTCAATTCTAACTACATCTGTAAACACCTTGGAGGTTAAAGAGAAAATAAGAGAAATACAGAGAATATATACACAACGAGCTGATCACCTGTTTGCTAGTCAATTTGATTACGGAAACAACGGCAAATGGATTAATTTGTTGTTGCCCTAAAGATGCCGCTAGGCATGATGGGTTACAACGACAAAGAAATCAATTTGTTGTTGCCCTAAGATGCCACTAGGCGTACTGGCCACTGACTGCTTTGTCGGTTGGTGGCTAAGGATGGAAGAAGAAGAAGACAGAGAATATATGATACTCAGAACAGATGTAAAGAGCAAGGTGCTAGCAGCAAAACAGAAGTCCTGGGAAGAATTTGCAGAAAAGCTTGAAAGTGATGCGCAAGAAAACCAGAAATTGCTCTATAAGACCCTAAAGAATATGAGGAAGGAAAAACAGTGCCCTCTTAAATTTATAAAGGACAAGCAAGGCAAATTGCTTACTGCTCCAAAAGAAGTAATGGAAAGATGGAAAGAATATTTTTCAGAGCTCCTGGATGGTGAGCAAGGTCAAGCATCAGAAATGATAACCACTGACACAGAAGAGGAAACTAATGGTGATGAAGATAACATAAAGATGGAAGAACTGAAGGCAACACTGGAGAAAATCAAGATGGGCAAAGCAGTAGGACATGATGGCATAACACCAGAAATGGTTAAGTACATGGGAGCAGAAGGCAATCTATTAATCCTAAGGGTTCTACAGGCAGCTTGGTGCAACAAGACCATACCAAAGAATTGGGAGATTGCGATAATAACATCAATTTTCAAAAAGGGTGACAACCGACAATGTGGAAACCATAGAGGCATATCCCTTCTCAGAGTCCCTGGTAAAATCTACTCTAGAATACTGGAGCAGAGACTCAGATGCCTAGCTGAGCCACACATAGATGAGGTCCAGTGTGGCTTCTGAGCAAATTGAAGTACTCAAGACCTTATCTTCACACTCAGACAGTTGAGTGAAAAGGCTCTTGAGTATAAGAGTGAGATGTATCTTTGCTTCTTAGATTGGGAAAAGGCATTTGACAAGGTCCCCTGGAACAAACTCTGGGACTGTTTGGCAATGAAGAACATTCCAACACCTCTGATTCACGCTATACAGAGCTTCTACAAGTCTTGCAGAAATTATGTGAGTATGGCAAACCATAAGTCAGAAGAATTCAGAACCACCACTGGTGTACAGCAAGGTAATATCCTGTTGCCTTATCTTTTCATACTCCTCATGGACGATGTCATCAAGGCATGTAAGGAGAGGACAGGAAAATATTCAGTGGGGTACTGGAAGATGAGGCAGGTCTGTGTTTCTGAGCTGACATTTGCTGATGATGTTGCCCTGATTACTAAATCAGAGGCACATCTTCTATCCAACCTGCAAGTCTGGAAAGAAGAGCTGGAGAAGAGAGGAATGATCATAAGTAGCTTGAAAACAAAAACCATGGTGATATCACAAGAGGAAAGAAGACATCAGATTAAGCTGGGAGAACAGGTCCTGGAGCAGGTCGACCACTTTAAATACTTTGGAGCTGTCATAGACCAGAAGGGAGGCATCAAAGAAGAGTTGGCTACCTGGAGCAGCAGCTGGGAGACTTTTTCAAGCCATAAATCGAGGATTCCTCAGCAAAAGAGTGATTGGTAAGTAGACGAAGATGGCTGTATACTGCTCCACCTATGTCCCCGTCTTGACGTATGGATGCGAGTCATGGGCAATGACTACAACCCCCAAAAGCCAGATCCAAATCTCAGAAATTGGAATTCCATAAGCCCTCAGTATTTTCCAGAGGCTGTCCCTGTGTATGCTGTCAAAAGCCTTTTCAAAATCAACAAAGTTATGAATAGCTGTCTCTGCCATTCCCCATGGGGACTGTGCTATAATGTTCCTGAGGGTGAATATATGATCTGCACATCTTCTGTTCTTTCTAAAACCTGCTTGTTCTTTCCTCAGTTTATGGTCAACTGCTTTTGAAATTCTCTGAATGATTATCCTGCCTAGTATTTTACTGGGAACTGAGAGGAGAGTAATTCCTCTCCAATTGTTGCAGTCTGTAAGGTTACCTTTCTTGGGCAATTTGACAATTATTCCTTTACTCCTCTCTGTTGGTGTTGTCTCAGTTCCCCAGACTTGTGCAAATAGTGATTCTAATAGTTCTGCTGCTAGTTCAGGGTTTGCGTTGAATAACTCAGCATTTAGATTGTCGTGACCAGGCTCTTTCCCATTTTTTAACCCTTTGATTGCTATGATTTCTTCTGTTTTGTGGAATGTCTGTATTTATGTCTAAGTCACTTTCAGCCTCAGGAACATTCAGCTGAGTCTCTAGTGGTTCCTTATTCAGTGTTTCTCTGAAGTGCTCTGCCCATCTTGTTTCCTGCCTCTGTGCTGTGGTGATGAGATTTCCTTGCTTGTCTCTAATGTTGAGTTGTTTGAACCTCCTTTTCGACTGATAGTTTTAGTTGTTTTATAAACTGCTTTGTTCATTTCTCAGTACTGCCTCTCTTGCAACATCATCCAAAAATGTCCTTTTGTTTGTATGGGTTTGACGTTTTACTTCCTTGTCCAGCTGACTGTACTGTTCACTATATATAATGCCTTTAATCAGGGAGACTTAGCTTCTGTTTTCTTTCTTTTCATTTCCTTTCTCTTCGCTATGGTGTTTAGCGTTTCTGGTGTTATCCAGTCTTGGCTCTTTCATTCCTGGAATCCCAAGTATGACTCACTCCTTTCCTTGTATATTGTTGAGATGGTGTTTCATTTCTGGTCGACATCATTGGTCTCTGTTCTTTCCTGGCTTTTGGCAATCTGATATCGTCTCTTTACATGACCACAAAGCTTTATTGGTGAGGGGGTCTTTAAGTGTCGTGATGTTATATTTTTTCTGTTTGACTGCACCTGGTCCAGCAGCTCTGAGTTTCACCTTCAGTCTTGCTACTACTAGGTGATCATCACTTCCCACATCTGCATCTCTTCTGACTTTCACATCTTTTAATGCACGTCTCCATCAGCCATTGATCATTATGTGATCTATCTGGTTTTTGTCCCATCCATTTGGTGATTACCACGTTAACTTGTGCACTTCTTTCGTTATAAGTATTGTGTGTTCCAACTTTTGCATTGAGGTCTCCCATAACTATAATAAGATCGTACCTGGGTTCAGTTTCCATTTCATTTTGTACTTGTTGACAGAACTCGTCCTTGATCTCTTCATCGCTGTCGTTTGTTGGTGCATAGCATTGTATAATTGTGGTGTTGGTGAATCTCCCTCTCAGTCTTGTTCTTATCAGTCTGTTGTTGATGGATTTCCATTCCAGTAAAGATCTTTCCATTCCTTTCTTCAGGATAATGGCTACACCTTTGTTGTGCTGACCATCCTCTCTACCAGAGTAAAGTACTGTTTCCCCTGTAGCTGTTTTTATTCTCCCTGTCCCAGTCCATCTGCTCTCACTTATTCCCAGGATATGCAATTTGTAGTTCCTCATCTCTGCTGTGATTGTCTCAGCTTTCCTGCCTCATTCATAGTTCTGACATTCCAAAATCCAATTTTGGTTTGGTGTTTTGCGGTCAGGGCATCTGTTTTCATGCCAATGGCTTCCTTTCAGCTTTCACAACTGGTAGTCATACCAGACTGAGACTTCGGATGTCTGTCCCACATCAAAGTTTTTCCATTTGTTGCCTTTTCTGTAAAATGTGCGACTTTTTACACAGACAGGGGTGTCGGCCCTGTGCTAAAACCCCCAACCTGGAGGACCAGGGTACCAGCTTTTGTCTGACCCCTACCCACACAGACCAGTCCAGCTTGGTTGAACCTACCAGGAGTAAAACTCCCACTGGCATAGCTCTGGGGCTTGTCAAGGTACACAAGCTGCCATTCCGCTACAAGGTATAGGTACCATTGATGGCAGGGCCATTCTTTATGTTGAATATAATCCCTTCAGAACTAAACCCTAGCAGAATGTGGCACTTAGTAAGATGAAACTAAAACTTCACAATTAGTCTGTATGACTGTTGGTTGGACAATATTAAGAGTGTAGGAAATATCGGTCTACATTATATCATAAGATTAAGTGCAGCCATTAATTGTCACACTATTATTGTAATCAAATCTGTGTATTCAGATGATAATTGTACACAACAAGGATAGTGCATACAGAAAACCAACCTCAACTTGATCTAATGTCCATCGGTCTGGCGGCTAATCGAGTCCATTAATCATTAAAAGACTTCAGTTACAGTAGTAAGATGTGCATGAGGTATATCTGGGGTCATCCTTATATGACCACCAGCTATGCACAATGATATAATATACACGTGGAAGTGAACCTCTGTCTGTGAGGCTAATTACACCCTCATTGACTCGTGACATCCACACATTTCCAAGATCCCCTCTGTGGTGAAACTTGCATTGCACACTAAGCTTGGAGGAGTCACTTGAGCCCCAGACATAACTCTGGCTCTGACCTGGTTGACTGCATGTATGAGGATCTCACTATGGGCTCAGTGATATGCAGAGGGAGCTGAGAAGTGGCTCTGTGTAGGATGTGACAATTCCATGTGACAGCAGAGAACCAGAGCACAGTATTTTAGCTCTGCATAGTTGGAGAGCCTCTTTCGATGGCAGTGAATGCATGATAGGAAACTCTATTCAGAGTGATACAACAGGAGGCAATTTGATCATCAGAAGCGGTCCCCCTATCGAACAAGTGTTTTTGCCCATTATTCTCCTTTACACTCTGGGGGGAGGGGGAAGCCCACCTGGGTAATAACTCCCAAATGTCTCAGCCTCCTGTTGTCTTGTGTAGAAAATGAACCCATTATACCTTGGATGCAGCTTTAAAATCCACAATTTCGCCAGCAGGAGGCAATTGTGAAAGTAACAAAGAGAAGACAAATTATTGCGGTCGTTCCGCAGCACACCACTGACACACCTGCATTACGTCGACGAGGATAGAATTCTCTGTCAGCCAGCATCTGAAATCTACCTTCGCCCCATATAATGCACTGCCTGTTTCTTGTAACGCAGCCATCCTTTCACCAACACAATGAAAAACTCGATGTATTGCAGACTTAGAAAAATTTCAGGGTGTTTCCTATACCGCAGGTGGGGCTAGATTTTACTGTAATGAGTTCCATAGCCCATTGCGGTTGTTCCACAGACAGCACGATGCCCTTTCCACAGTTTCATTAAGCTTCTTCAGTGCCCTTGTTCTCGACTGTCCGCTCAGACCCAACAGTTTCAATAAATCATACACTGATGCAGCCACAAGCCCTCTTGCACCCACCTCAACAGCCATGACCCTTGTAGTGAATCCATTGTGTCTCAGATCCGTGGCCAGATCACTATACTTTGCCGCTTTGAATGAATGTTGCTCGTCCAATCTGGATTCACATGGCACGATAGTTCGATCATTATAACCTGCTGCGATGATGAAGAATGCAGCACTATATCCGGCCATCTTTGAGATTTTCTGATACTCTCTGGATATGCCCCTCGTCCAGGTAGGTCTACCACCATCTCCCAATCATTTGCAAAGTCAAGTAGTGATGGTAAACTGCTACCTGATTTACTCAGTTTAGGGTGTGCTGACATTCCTGCTCTCAGAAAGTATGTATTTGCGGTGCTCGGCCTGACTTTGCTATTCGTCTTCATCCTTGCCAGAACTATTGTCGCAGCCAGCTCACTTAGCACATTGTTGTGGTGCCATCTGTATCGCCCTTGCCCTAATGCCACTTTGCAGGCTGAAAGCACATGTTCGTCTGCCTTTCCTGGCATTGGGGGCACTGCTCATCATCCGACTTTCCCCATCTCACAAGGTTTGTGGCCAATGGCAGCAGATCATGAATTGATCTAATGATGAAGCTGAGCCTAAGAGGTATACCAAGCTCTTCTCACTCTTAGCTTGGGACCAGATGTGATGATCCTTTAAATGCAAACTAAGCTGAGGAAACTGCAGCTCCTAACTTCAACTCATCACATTTCAGAATGGGGTGGTCCACATATGTCACACTGTGAGGGGGGAACAGGGGTCTAAAATGTTGTGAAGTGTGATCGGGGGGGTGGGGTGCGGGGGGGGGGGTGGGGGGGGGGGGGGGGGTTGGAAAATGTAACATTACACAAAAATAGAAATGTGATTTTTTTTTAACTTAATGCCCAAAGTTTGCTTTTATCATTAACAGTTAAGCACAGACTCATGGACAACTTATATTAGTATTATAATCTCAGCTGAAATATCAGATAATTCTTATAACCAGTGGTGTGGAGTTGGATTTGTGGAGTCAGTCATTTTTTGGTGGAGTCGGAGTCTGCTAAAACGTCCACTCTTTTGAGACTTAATTCAAGCAGATCTACATTTGATCCACGTAAGGGGTTATAAGGGAAGTGGGGGGGGGCATTAAAAATAAATTGAAATAACACTTCAAAGTACAGCTATGCGTTGCTTAACGTCCACAATACGTTCATGTGAAATAGGATGCTACGTGATTTGGACGTTGTGTGAACACCATACTATATACATAGGTTTGATGCTGCTCCCTATGATTCGAAGCAAACAGTGTTATACGGCAAACTTTTTATTTGTAAGTAGGGAAAGTTCACATTAAAAAAGCGATAGAAAATACAGTACAGTATATACATAGGATAGTAACATATGCATTTGTTATGACTATCAAGACATATGTACTGTATTACAGGTTATATATACTGTTCAAAAAAAGAAACACAACTTTTTTGGTGTTGCTTTTATAAAAGATATCCGCTGATTGGACATCAGTCAACCTATCGACTGTGTTCGCCTGGTCATTAACTTTTCGTGGTTACCTGAATTGTACTCACCTCATGATTCGTGAGGTCATGAAAGAGGTCAAGGTCAAAACAACATTTTTGACAATAACCCGTGACAGGTTCATGAGAATCCCGTGAAACTTACTGAACGCAAAACTCTCTGACCATATTATTGAATGCCAATAAAAGATTGACGCTCCTCGAATAAATTCAGTTGAAAATTTAATGTGCAAGTATGGCTCATCTCACTACAGAACAACGACTCATCATCATTGGACGTTTACAGACTGGACAGTCACAAAGTGTAGTGGCCAGACAATTTAATGTGGTTAGAAGCACCATTCAGAAATGAGGTATCTGAGGAAGGTGGTTGAAGTAACAAGAAGAGACATGGTACGCAACCAGACAATACGACAAGGCCTTAAATCCCACCCCCTGCAGACCCAAGTAGAACAGTCCCAACTAAGATGGTTTGGCCATGTCTGCAGAATGGGAGAAGATCAGCTACCACGACAAGCATGGGAAACAAAGAGCCAAGGATCCAGACCCCCAGGACAAATCAGAGTCCGCTGGGAGGACAACATTAGACAATCTTTGAAGGACAGAGGACTAGAATGGAACCAGGCCAGGAGGAAGACAGCCAATAGGATAATCTGGCGCTCTCTCTTCCAAACCTCTACACCTCACGGTAGAAGGGGAATGACTAAGTAGTAGTAGTAGAAGCACCATTAGTCGCCTTTGGAGGCAATTTCAAGAAACTGGCTCAGTGGCAGACCGGCCGTGCAGTGGAAGACCCAGAGTCACAACTCCTGCCGAAGACCGCTTTATACAGCTGCATCACCTCAGGAATCGTATTGCATCTGCGTCCTCCACAGTCCAGTCAATGTCAGCAGCTCGTCGAATTTCAGATCAAATGGTCAGGAACCTACAGAGGTCCTGTTCTTATGGACCGGCATCACCAGAACTGACTGCAGTGGGAAAACCAGCATCATCAATGGACCGTTGGGAATAACTGGAGACGGTTTTGGTTTAGTGATGAATCATTTTTTGTGCTCCAGCAACACGATAGACGGAGAAGAGTTTACTGCAGAGTCCATGAGCGCTACGCCCAGAACAGCATTGATGAGGCTCCTCCACATGGTGGTGGATGTGTACTGATATGGGGGGCGATCAACTTCATGGGAAGAAGTGACCTGGTGCAAATTGAAGGACACCTGAATGCCCAACGATATGTCGCTGAAATTCTTCGTTCTCACGTCCTTCCACTTCTGGCTGCACGAGGGTCAATTTTTCAGCAGGATAACGCTCAACCTCATGTGGCACAACTCACCACCCAGTTCCTCGCTGACAACAAAGTCCAGACCATTCCGTCGCCAGCCATGTCAACAGACATGACCCCATCGAGGCCAGCTCCTTGACGTGGAGATGGGGCTCAAGTACAGCCATCAGCGGCTGAAAAACCAAGACTGGCCAGGCCCTCCTACACTCGAGCAAGACCACAGTCTGCCCTAGCAAGTCAAGGTGCTGAAGACGGAGGCAACCAGCCAAGAGGCGCACCACAGCAATCAGGATGCCACGCACATGCGCTATGGAAGTATGCCTATATCTGCAAAACGTTATGGCACTCGCCCTGTGACGGACACCCAGGCAGGCGCAGTGCCGGGCCCTCTGCCTCGGAAGGGCCCAACCCCTACATCTGGGGGTCCTTCTCAATTGCCCCGTGGAGCCAGGAGGCATGAGAATAGAGCTACTGGCCAAGCAAAGAAAAGACCATTTAAAATAATGCACTGGAATGCTGAAGGCATCAATAGTAAAAAAGACGGCTACAGCAAAAAATTAGAGCTCGAAAATATCTTGAATGAAGAGCAAGTAAATGTATGTTGCTTGCAAGAAACCCACCTCAACAAGGACATAGCCTTCAAAATCAGAGGCTACCAGTGCTACCGATCTGACCGAATAGACAGGCGAAAGGGTGGAATACTGACACTCGTGAGGAATAACATCAGTGCATGTCAGCTTGAAACATATATGGAGGGGGCGGAATACCAGATGCTTCATCTCAGGACAGAAAGTTCAGAATTCCACCTGCTCAACTACTATTGTCCGAGCGACCACCCACTGGCACTAGATACAATCCCAGCAAAAGAAAGACTGATTGTATGCGGAGACTTCAACAGCCACTCACAGAGCTGGGGCTATGATCACATGGACAGGAGAGGTGAGGAGCTTGAAAACTGGCAGGATGACAATGGACTTATCCTGATTAACCAGCCAATCGACCCACCAACCTTCTATTCGAGATCATGGCACACCACCTCTACACCAGACCTGGCATTCCACTCACCCAGCCTGGAGTGGAACACCACACGCGTTGTAGGGAAACAACTTGGAGGCAGCGACCACCGGCCAGTCTTCCTAATATTGGAAAATGAACTTGTCAAGGAGAGCAGCACTCTCTCTAGGTAGAACTACAAGAAGGCAGACTGGACAATGTACCAGCACCGTACTAGTATACTGGCTAGAGATCTGACTGTAGACAAAGACATCAATAAGCTAGTCGATGAATTCAGCAGATGCATATTACAGGCTGCTCGTGAAACAATACCTAGAGGGGCTCGTAAGCACTACAAACCATATTGGAATAGTGAACTAGAGCAGCTGCACAACGACGTGGAAACATCTCGAAAGCAGGCAGAGACCAGTCCATGCCAAGAACACCACAATAACTACCAGCAAGCTAAGGCAAAATTTCAAAGGGCCAAGTTGCAGGCCAGGCGAAGAAGCTGGAAGGAGAAAACAGAGTCCTTGAACTTCGAAAGAGATACGAGGAAACTGTGGAAGCTGGTAAAACAACTTAACGATGAAGGTACAGAGAGAAACTCAAGGATTGCTCTGTACAAAGATGGAAACATCCTCATGGGAAAACAGACAGCTGATCACTTTGCAGACTCCTTTGCTAAAGACAACAACATCGAAGTTAGCCCAGAGAAGCAACAGGAGACTCGTGAGAAACAACAATACACAGGACGAGATGGAACCATACCTGAAGTTATGGAGGCACCAATCACATTCAGAGAACTGGAGCTTGCAATATCCAAATTGAAAATGAGAAAGTCGCCAGGAGTTGATGGAGTGTCCAATGAAATGATTAAGAACTTGGGAACCGCAGCAAAAACAAAGCTGCTGCAGATCTTCAATATCCGTTGGAACTCAGGCAGAGTTCCACAGACCTGGAGGGAAGCAATCATGATACCACTCCTAAAACCAGGAAAAGACAGTTCCACTGCCTCCAGCTACAGACCAATCAGCCTTACAAGCTGCCTCTGCAAAACAATGGAACGTATCATCAACCTCAGGCTACAGTGGTACCTTGAAAGTGAAAACCTTCTTGTACCACAGCAGGCGGGCTTTAGGCAGTGTTATTCCACCGAAGATCAGGCAACTTACCTTTCCCAAGAGATTGAGGATGCGTTCCAAGATAAGAAACTGGTACTAGCAGCATGGATAGATCTAAGGAAAGCATTTGACAAGGTTTGGAAAGAAGGGCTTCTGAAGAAACTGAGAAATTGTAGAGTGAATGGTAAGATGTACAAATGGGTGAAAGCATACCTGCATAACAGAAGAGCCCGAGTACAACTAGATGGCCTCAAGAGTAAGAAAATTCTACTGCGTCATGGCGTCCCTCAGGGAGGGGTTCTGTCCCCCACACTTTTCCTAGTCTACATCAACGACCTGGTTGCTGAACTACCACATGGAATGAAAGTGGCAATGTACGCTGATGACCTGGTAATATGGTGCACAGATGAGCATGCAACAGTGGCCACCAAACTGCTACAAAGAGCTATAGATGCCTTAACCTCATGGGCAAATAGATGGTGTGTCAGCATCAATACAGACAAGTGCAGCACTACACTCTTCACCCTCTCTCCCAAACAAAAAGCTGGTGTCATCAAGATAAAGAGCTCCTGAGAGAAGATAAACAACCCACCTATCTCGGAGTTACATTCGATGATAGGCTGACATGGAAGCAGTATATCAACAAAGCAGCAACAAAGGCCAGGAGGAAGTTAGCCATCCTGAGAAAACTAAGTGGAACCACATGGGGAGCCAGCGGGAAAATACTTAGTAAAGTTTACCAGCAGGGCATACGACCACACCTGGAATATGGGTCAGCTGCGTGGTGCCCAGCATCAAACACCACATTACAAGAGCTAGATAAGGTGCAAAACCAGGCGCTTAGGGTCATCACGGGGGCAATGAAATCAATGCCTATAGTGAAGATGGAGAAAATGGGGAGGATACAAGCACTGAGAGAACGCAGAGACATGAAAGTGCTAACACAGGCAGAAAAGTTCCTCTGTATGCCGAGCCATCCAATGAAGGACAGATTCCAAAACCTAGCAATGGGGCGACTGAAAAGAAGCAGCTTTATCCACCAGGCCAAACGATTACGTAGACAAACCTCAGACCTGTCTGAAGTTAACAGCCCCCTAAAGTCTGTGCCAGAACAAACCCCTTGGAGAGAGGAGCATGGGCTACCAGTACACATCCACACAAAAGTGAAAGGAATACTCGACAGGGATGAACAGAACAGCGTGCAACGTAGGACAGTCACTCTCAGTTTCCTGGATGATGAATACCCACAGGACCACTGGGTCCGAGTATACACGGATGGGTCAGCACAGAATGCAGTAAAGAATGGAGGAGCAGGAGTGTACATAGAATACCCAAACAACACTAGGGATACTGTCAGAGTACCAACGGGGAAATTCTGTAACAACTATGATGCAGAAGTCCAGGCAATCAAGGTGGCAACTGAGAAACTATTGAGCACCAATCTCGGTCCACAGCCTGTAGTATTCCTGACAGATGCAAGATCAGCACTCCAAGCACTTCAGTCCAGAAAATTGCCAGGCATACAAGCCCTACTTTCTGAACTGTGCAACCAGCGCAGGGTCGCCATGCAGTGGATACCATCTCATTGTGGAATACCAGGAAACGAGAGAGCAGATGGACTGGCTAAAGAAGGTGCTGCAGACGAGCAACCGGATGTACCAGTTACATACCATCAGAAGAAAAAAATGATCAAATCTATCAGAAAGCCACCAACACCAACGCAGGATGACTACCAAGCTATGAATAGATCATCTTCTTCTTCTTCCTCCTCATTCGCCCTGAAAAGGACGGTGGTTGCGTTGTGTCTGTTTGCGCCTAAGCTGTGATATCTGCACCTTTCGGTCGACACATCCGACTTCTGCACGGCATTTTTAGGGATCGGGTTTGCCTTCCCATTTCGATCCGTACTCGCTCAGCCATACTGCACTGCTGCAGACTGTTTCCAGGACCACCATGTGGAGGCGGAGTACGGTCTTGATCAGCTCTGGTTCGCTGATCCTGATGCAAGCAGTCAAGCTATGGGTCGCTGACTGCATTCATTATTACTGCATCTTGAATAGATCAGAACAAATAGTCATTCTGCGCCTCAGAACAGGACACAACCGCCTCCGCAGCCACATGTATACAAAATTCAAGATTGGCAATTCAGCCATGTGTACATGTGGACAGGCACCCCAGACTGCGGAGCACGTACTTCAAGATTGCCCCGAATATGATATATTGAGGCAAACCCACTGGCCCAGAGAAACAACACTGGAAGCAAAACTATATGGACCTCTGTATGAACTACAAAAAACAGTGAAGTTTATACAAGAAACAACATTGCAGATATAGACAATATAGTTCAAGCGAACGAAAGAAGAAGAAGGCAACCAGCCAAGAGGCGCACCACAGCAATCAGGATGCCACGCACATGCGCTATAGAAGTACGCCTATATCTGCAAAACGTTATGGCACTCGCCCTGTGATGGACACCCAGGCAGGCGCAGTGTCAGGCCCTCTGCCTTGGAAGGGCCCAACCCCTACTACTGGGGATCCTTCTCAATTGCCCCGTGGAGCCAGGAGGAATGAGAATAGAGCTACTGGCCAAGCAAAGAAAAGACCATTTAAAATAATGCACTGGAATGCTGAAGGCGTCAATAGTAAAAAAGACGGCTACAGCAAAAAATTAGAGCTCGAAAATATCTTGAATGAAGAGCAAGTAAATGTATGTTGCTTGCAAGAAACCCACCTCAACAAGGACATAGCCTTCAAAATCAGAGGCTACCAGTGCTACCGATCTGACCGAATAGACAGGCGAAAGGGTGGAATACTGACACTCGTGAAGAATAACATCAGTGCATGTCAGCTTTGAAACATATATGGAGGGGGCAGAATACCAGATGCTTCATCTCAGGACAGAAAGTTCAGAATTCCACCTGCTCAACTACTACTGTCCGAGCGACCGCCTACTGGCACTAGATACAATCCCAGCAAAAGAAAGACTGATTGTATGCGGAGATTTCAACAGCCACTCACAGAGCTGGGGGCTATGATCACATGGAAAGGAGAGGTGAGGAGCTTGAAAACTGGCAGGATGACAATGGGCTTATTCTGATTAACCAGCCAATCGACCCACCAACCTTCTACTCGAGATCATGGCACACCACCTCTACACCAGACCTGGCATTCCACTCACCCGGCCTGGAGTGGAACACCACATGTGTTGTAGGGAAACAACTTGGAGGCAGCGACCACCGGCCAGTCTTCCTAATATTGGAAAATGAACTTGTCAAGGAGAGCAGCACTTTCTCTAGGTGGAACTACAAGAAGGCAGACTGGACAATGTACCAGCACCATACTAGTATACTGGCTAGAGATCTGACTGTAGACAAAGACATCAATAAGCTAATCAATGAATTCAGCAGATGCATATTACAGGCTGCAAGTGAAACAATACCTAGAGGTTATTGTAAGCACTACAAACCATATTGGAATAGTGAACTAGAGCAGCTGCACAACGACGTGGAAACATCTCGAAAGCAGGCAGAGACCAGTCCATGCCAAGAACACCACAATAACTACCAGCAAGCTAAGGCCAAATTTCAAAGGGCCAAGTTGCAGGCCAGGCGAAGAAGCTGGAAGGAGAAAACAGAGTCCTTGAACTTCGAAAGAGATACGAGGAAACTGTGGAAGCTGGTAAAACAACTTAATGATGAAGGTACAAAGAGAAACTCAAGGATTGCTCTGTACAAAGATGGAAACATCCTCATGGGAAAACAGGCAGCTGATCACCTTGCAGACTCCTTTGCTAAAGACAACAACATCGAAGTTAGCCCAGAGAAGCAACAGGAGACTCGTGAGAAACAACAACACGCAGGACGAGATGGAACCATACCTGAAGTTATGGAGGCACCATCACATTCAGAGAACTGGAGCTTGCAATATCCAAATTGAAAATGAGAAAGTCGCCAGGAGTTGATGGAGTGTCCAATGAAATGATTAAGAACTTGGGAACCGCAGCAAAAACAAAGCTGCTGCAGATCTTCAATATCTGTTGGAACTCAGGCAGAGTTCCACAGACCTGGAGGGAAGCAATCATGATACCACTCTAAAACCAGGAAAAGACAGTTCCACTGCCTCCAGCTACAGACCAATCAGCCTTACAAGCTGCTTCTGCAAAACAATGGAACGTATCATCAACCTCAGGCTACAGTGGTACCTTGAAAGTGAAAACCTTCTTGTACCACAGCAGGCGGGCTTTAGGCAGTGTTATTCCACCAAAGATCAGGCAACTTACCTTTCCCAAGAGATTGAGGATGCGTTCCAAGATAAGAAACTGGTACTAGCAGCATGGATAGATCTAAGGAAAGCATTTGACAAGGTTTGGAAAGAAGGGCTTCTGAAGAAACTGAGAAATTGTAGAGTGAATGGTAAGATGTACAAATGGGTGAAAGCATACTTGCATAACAGAAGATCCCGAGTACAACTAGATGGCCTCAAGAGTAAGAAAATTCTACTGCGTCATGGTGTCCCTCAGGGAGGGGTTCTGTCCCCCACACTTTTCCTAGTCTACATCAACGACCTGGTTGCTGAACTACCACATGGAATGAAAGTGGCAATGTACGCTGATGACCTGGTAATATGGTGCACAGATGAGCATGCAACAGT
The DNA here is from genome assembly GCA_024509875.1 of Oreohelix idahoensis. Taxonomy (NCBI): domain Eukaryota; kingdom Metazoa; phylum Mollusca; class Gastropoda; order Stylommatophora; family Oreohelicidae; genus Oreohelix; species Oreohelix idahoensis. The sequence continues at coordinate 119,455 of JAMPIV010013334.1, forward strand.
CGCCACCAAACTGCTACAAAGAGCTATAGATGCCTTAACCTCATGGGCAAATAGATGGTGTGTCAGCATCAACACAGACAAGTGCAGAACTACGCTCTTCACCCTCTCTCCCAAACAAAAAGCTGGTGTCATCAAGATAAACAAAGAGCTCCTGAGAGAAGATAAACAACCCACCTATCTCGGAGTTACATTTGACGATAGGCTGAAATGGAAGCAGCACATCAACAAGGCAGCAACAAAGGCCAGGAGGAAGCTAGCCATCCTGAGAAAACTAAGTGGAACCACATGGGGAGCCAGGGGGAAAATACTTAGTAAAGTTTACCAGCAGGGCATACGACCACACCTGGAATATGGGTCAGCTGCGTGGTGTCCAGCATCAAACACCACATTACAAGAGCTAGATAAGGTGCAAAACCAGGCGCTTAGGGTCATCACGGGGGCAATGAAATCAATGCCTATAGTGGAGATGGAGAAAATGGGGAGGATACAAGCACTGAGAGAATGCAGAGACACGAAAGTGCTAACACAGGCAGAAAAGTTCCTCTGTATGCCGAGCCATCTAATGAAGGACAGATTCCAAAACCTAGCAATGGGGTGACTGAAAAGAAGCAGCTTTATCCACCAGGCCAAATGATTTCATAGACAAACCTCAGACCTGCCTGAAGTTAACAGCCCCCTAAAGTCTGTGCCAGAACAAACCCCTTGGAGAGAGGAGCATGGACTACCAGTACACATCCACACAAAAGTGAAAGGAATATTCGACAGGGATGAACAGAACAGCGTGCAACGTAGGACAGTCATTCTCAGTTTTCTGGATGATGAATACCCACAGGACCTCTGGGTCCGAGTATACACGGATGGGTCAGCACAGAATGCAGTAAAGAATGGAGGAGCAGAAGTGTACATAGAATACCCAAACAACACTAGGGATACGGTCAGAGTACCAACGGGGAAATTCTGTAACAACTATGATGCAGAAGTCCAGGCAATCAAGGTGGCAACTGAGAAACTACTGAACACCAATCTCGGTCCACAGCCTGTAGTATTCCTGACAGATGCAAGATCAGCACTCCAAGCACTTCAGTCCAGAAAATTGCCAGGTATACAAGCCCTACTTTCTGAACTGTGCAACCAGCGCAGGGTCGCCATGCAGTGGATACCGTTTCATTGTGGAATACCAGGAAACGAGAGAGCAGACGGACTGGCTAAAGAAGGTGCTGCAGACGAGCAACTGGATGTACCAGTTACGTACCATCAGAAGAAAAAGATGATCAAATCTATCAGAAAGCCACCAACACCAACGCAGGATGACTACCAAGCTATGAACAGATCAGAACAAATAGTCATTCTGCGCCTCAGAACAGGACACAACCGCCTCTGCAGCCACATGTATACAAAATTCAAGATTGGCAATTCAGCCATGTGTACATGTGGACAGGCACCCCAGACTGCGGAGCACGTACTTCAAGATTGCCCTGAATATGATATATTGAGGAAAACCCACTGGCCCAGAGAAACAACACTGGAAGCAAAACTATATGGACCTCTGTATGAACTACAAAAGACAGTGAAGTTTATACAAGAAACAACATTGCAGATATAGACAATATAGTTCAAGCGAACGAAAGAAGAAGAATCAGACATGAACCCCATAGAACACTTATGGGATGAACTCGACAGACGACTCCGCCAGCGAGACGTGGCTCCAGCCAATCTCCGACAGTTGTCTCTTGCACTGCGGGAAGAGTGGGCAGCCATCCCACAACAACAGATCTAACGGCTAATCGGATTCATGTCAAGGAGATGTCGTTCTCTGATAGAGGCCAGAGGAGGCCATACACCTTACTGAAACGGAGGCCTCAGTCGCAAAAAATAAAAGTCCAAACCAAATTTAATGAACATCATTTCATTGTTAAAGTTTGAAAGTTTCTTCATGCCAAGATTGAAACATTAATTCCGTAAAATAACATTTTGGTACAAGTTTGAAATTTGGTGTCCATTACCACTGCAAATATGTTGCGTTTCTTTTTTTGAACAGTATATGTACTGTAACATTATTCGCCTGGCATCACAACCACTTTGTAATGTATACAAGAGACATGAGATACACGTGTTGCGTGCGGAAAGCTGTTGCTTTTGCTACATCCTGTTCTCTGATCGGGATTTCTGAAGTCTATTATTTTAACCTTATGGGACCACATACATATATGTGGTCGGATGTTGCTCGAACAGACGTTATGCAGCACATAGCTGTAGTTGTTTATTATTGACTTAGTACATTTTATCCCATTTGAGAGTCGGACTTATTAGAAGTGAACCTTATTTTTTTTTTTTTTTAATCAGTTCAATTTAAATAAAAATTATCAAATTTAAAAATACTTTTTGTTTTGTATTACTGTATGAATGAATGAATAGTTAAATAATGTAATCTACAAAAGTCACAAAGTAATTTTTTTTTTAACACTTATACCATGCATGTACATATAATTCCATTTAAGTGCATAATTTTATGCCATATGACTAGTAAAAAACTGTAGTCAGATATAGGTGTCTGAGTAAGAATTCTAAAATTTCATTTTAATGTTTTGACCGACTCCACAACCTGGTTATATCCTTCAACTGTTTTAAACTTATTTTTATTTACACATTTCCTTTTCTTTTTAATTAACATAATACACTCCTTTCAACTCAACAGTGGTAATCTGGAAGATACCGGCTTTCTAGTTCATATAGTAAAGTTAGCTGAAAGCGAACAGGAGTTACAAGAACTAGTGAAGCAAGTGAACAGTATAAGTCATGAATATGGACTCGACATTAATATTGAGAAAACAAAAACTATGATAATTAGCAAAACAGACGATAAACCCACATTAAAGATAAGTGTTAAAGGGAAAATCCTGGAACAAGTCAAGAGCTACGTATATTTTGGTCATATAATAACAGAAGATGGCTGATGTGAAACAGAAATCAAGAAGAGAATAGGAATGGCCAAGGCTACGTTTAACAACATGAAACATATACTGACATCAAAACAGTTATCTCACAAATTAAAACTGAGAATCATAAAGTGTTATATATATTCTGCATTTCTGTATGGGGCAGAAACATGGATGATGTATAAGCATTTGGAAGAAAGAACTGAGGCTCTTGAAATGTGGATATATAGAAGAATGGGGTGTATCTCATGGAAAGAGAAGAAAACAAATAAGGAGGTCCTAGAAAATCTAGGTATGAAAAGAGAACTAATGAGGGGGATCAAAGTTCGGCAGCTAAAGTACTTTGGCCACATAAAAAGGCATAACACCTTGCAGAAGACCATAACAGAAGGGAGAGGTAAAGGCAAACGTGCAAGGGGAAAACAGCGCTATAAGTGGGAAGATAACATCAAGAGATGGACAGGGAAGAGCCTATCAGAGTGCACCACCAAGACAAGAGACAGAAAACGTTGGAGATCCTTTACAGCCAACCTTAGTTGTGAAGATGGCAGCTAATGATGATAGTAAAGTAGCATTTTACTTTACCATAGGATAATGATAACAAAGAGAAATTATCATTGATAAGAACTTCAGATTTTTAAACCCTTGCATTTTGTTAAATTTTCTTTCAAGTTTAACATTATTTCATAAAACTTTTAAGGAAGAACTGAAATTACTGATGAAATTACATTTAATTAATTTTTTTTTTTTTTTTTTAAATTAAAAATGAGTAATAATTTTAATAAATGCAAAAAAAATTGAGTAAAGTCATATGTGGACAATTCCAATGGCAGAAAAGCTAGAGTGACCATATTGTTCAACGCATAAAGGAGGACAATAATCACTTTCTTGTCATGAAAAGGAGGACAAAGGAGGACAATGATGAAAAAGTAGGACAAAACGGAAGACATATTTATTATACATAATAAATGACAGTGAAACTTATTTATTGCACATCAAACAATAATTTCATCAAATCACCTTGATTTTGTGTCCATTGATATATTAATATGATAAAAAAACGCTTGATTACTTTTTAAATACACATAGAAACATTGTCACACAAATAACACTAGCTATTCTGGTTCTGGTGCATGCATATTTGTTGGCACTTTCTGAATGATGCAAAGCGTTTTAAAGTACAGTCCACTGATTTCAGATTATTGTGATGTTTCACATTATCAAAAGCAAAAGGGTCTTTTATAGCAGTTACTTTTTCTAAATAAAGTCAGTTTTGATTGCGAACTTTCAGACAGAAGTGCATTCTTGTGGCGGTATTTATTTTCATGTGCGTGTGTTCATTTTTTCATCAGCAGAAACTTTATTTGCTACTGACACAAATGTGCCATCTCTGCACACAAGAAATTCTGCTTTAAATCTTGCCAAACATGGAAATTTCTTTTTCAATTTATCTGTGAATACACAGATAAATATGCAAATTACAAGGTCTTTCATATTTGGACATGCGCCCTATACTGACAGACCATGTGTCTAGGCTGAATGAAGCATGCCTCGTCAAAACGTGGCAGTCCTTTTTTTTTTAAAATTTCACACTTAGAGTAGGCATGTGTAATAAATATATAATGTCATTAATTAATGTTTAATTCAATATTAAAGTTAAAACTACTTGTAACTTGCAACAGACGAGATTTTAAATGACTAAACCTCATACTCTCTTTTCATTCATAGAGCGCATTTTGGATAACAGGTAGCAATAAACAAATAGATTGAAAATATTTAAAACTGAGTTAAAATATAATTATAATCTATTACTGGTAAACAATCCAAAAACACGAAAGCTTGCAAGATTGTTTGTTGGATTATGAGGAAAATCCATCGTTGGAAATTCAAATGAGGAATTTTGGAAATGGCGTTTTTCATATAATTTAATAAATCATGAAAAAGCCGGATGTATCAACATTTTTTTTAAAACCGGCTGGATGCAGAGTTTAGTCTTCTTCTTCTTACACTCTCAGACGTCCACTTGAATGTTCTCAAAGAAAGCAGTAGTCAGTTTGAGGCTATTTGAATCCCTGTAAAGCTTTTCCACGAAAGGAGCTGGCATCGGCAGTACACACTTTCTCTGTGCCGCATATAAGGGGCAACTTTGAAGCAGATGTTCAGCAGTCATTTTATCAGTGCCACAGTTACACTGATCAGTAGTTCCTATCTTTAGCTTGTTGAATAGATGGTATCTCAATCTGTTGTGGCCAGTGCAGAGTCTGAAGATTACCACTTGTTCTCTTCTGTGGAGCTGGTAGTAAGCATCATTCTGTGTGTGCCCTGGATGTTCTACATTCCATTTGTTTCTGTATCTGATTCTGATAAAACTGTTTGCCTCCTCAAAAGTTATGCTTGCGTCAGGCTGAGGTAGATGTGAACCTTCTTTTGCCATTCTGTCAGCCTCTTCATTGCCAGTGATGTTACAATGAGATGGGATCCATTGGATCACAACACTTTTGAATCGTTGACAAAGTTTGTGGACCACTATTCTGAGATCATCCAGGTATGTATTATTTTGGCTTTTCAACATTGCAATTACTGACTGTGCATCAGTAAAGAAAGCAACTTGTCTCTCTGTGCTTTCTTCTGTTAATATAACCTCTGCTGCAGTTTTCAAGGCCTCTGCTCTGAAGTTATTTGAGAATTTTCCTGTCGCTACTGACAGCCTTTTTTCTGCAAAAAACGTTTAGGCTTGAAAAGCCAGACAAATCTGGTCAAATCCAGATGTATGGTCACCCTTAGAAAAGCAACAGGAAAAGCCCAGATCTACAGTGTAGTTAATGCAAAGGAGTCAACTTGGTATTGGCTGCAAATGTGCGAGAAACTCAGCAGCCCTAGTTAACTATAACAACAGAAGTAACTGTTGCATAACTGAAGTCTTATTTCAGGCTGTATCAATGTGAGCTACTTAACTGTTCACCGGGTCGACATTTGGGCAAAATTGGACAAACGTCCCAATGTTCTTCATTTCAAGTGAAAGTTGAAAACAGGAATATAAAAGAATAAAAAAACAAACAAACAAACAAACAACCCCACCGAGAGAGGTTACTAGACACTTTGGTTTGGTTTTAAGGACTATCTTCATTGCACATGGACTACTCCATCAGTGCTACGATCTACTTCCTTAGATCACACAAGGAGAATCTCAGCACAGTACACGAACTCCGTAGCACCGGCGAGAATCCCAATGTATGTATATAGGAATCACACATTCTATAAATATTTTTGTGGTGGTTAGTTTTTTAATCTTTACATTTTACCAGGGCAGCCGCCTGATAGGCCTAATCTTTACGATTTCCAACTGCCGTGGGATTTTTAACGTGCGCAACTTACACACGGGACCTCCTATTTTTTCGCCCTTGTCCGAGAAGGCTAGGCATCCGATCTCACTACCCAGGAGACCGGGGAGGAGTATGACATCATTATAATAATTTTGACAACATTAGGACCAGATATAGGCTATATACTAGACACAAAGCGACATGGAAAGAAGTGAACAACATAACTGATAAGCAACACTGGAGATAAGAACTTGTAGAGAGACAAGCCAGCTAATACGGTATATGAAGATAGGCCTAAAGATAGTAGCCTATGTTCTTCAAATATGTTTATAAATAATGGCAGTTGTTCGTTACTTACATATGGAATCTTTCGTAGTTCCAGTGCAGCGGAAGTGTAACGCCAAAAGTCACGTGGCATTCACTGTTACCACACCAATGCTTTTTCGTTCAAATCTTTTTTTTTTTCTTAAGTTTGGGGGGGGGGGGGGGGGCGGGGGGGGGGGGGGGGACACACCATTCTGAGCGTGTGTAAGTAAAAGTCAAATATATGTCAAACTATAGTCCGTTCGGAAATTCGTGCCCACAGAAAGCGTCAATTTTCTCCAAAACTGTTTGTTGTATGAACATTAATTTTTGCATGCAGTCTTAGATTTTCTATGCAGTATTAATATATTTTTTGCCCTTACAAAACTCATGTCATGTTCGAATTTTCTTCTTTACGTTATATAAAAAAACTCTTACTGTTGTCTGGGTTAATTTTTAGTAGTTTTACAGGAACGTTACAAGATCCGTTCAAAAATATTTTTTTTGTTTGTTTGAATTAGTTACTCGCTACTGTGTACAATAGGTGCGCACTCGTGCGGACATGTAGTCACTTCACTAATTCAAGCAAAAAAAAATTATTTTTGAACGGATCTTGTAACGTTCCTGTAAAACTAAGAAAAATTAACCCAGACAACAGTAAGAGTTTTTTTTATATAACGTAAAGAAGAAAATTCGAACATGACATGAGTTTTGTAAGGGCAAAAAATATATTAATAACTGCATGGAAAATCTAAGACTGCATGCAAAAATTCATGTCCATACAACAAACAGTTTTGGAGAAAATTGACACTTTCTGTGGGCACGAATTTCCGAACGGACTATAGCTAATTATTTGTAACAAAATTATACCTACTGCACTGTACATTCAATACGTGCGGCTTTCGCACTAATAACCACTGCCAGTGTTACCAGTCAATTTTTTGAAAAAAGTTCAGATAAGAAGCCAAAAAAAAAAAGCTGAGAGTGGACTAGACAATTTACAGGACCAATGGGAACTTCTATCAAATTCAAAAGAACTAGTCACCTAAACCGGGCACAGTATTATCCGGCACGACAGTTTAAAATGTAAATTACACAGTATATTGTTGTCGCTTAAAATCAAAATGCGTGTAGGTGCGTATTAGAGGAATGCGTAGAACGAGCAAATCGTCTCTTGTGGCATGAACTATTAATAGTGTCCTTTTTATTGTGTACGATATGATGTGTGTTACAATTTTGACTGGTAAAAATTTCGAAGTAATGCTACCATTGTTCTCATTTGTAAAATATATATGTGCGGTAGCATTTGCGGTAGTTTCAATGAGTTGAGGAACTTTCAAAGAAATCTAGCCTATCGGCTATCTATAATGAATTGATTGGATTTGTAGAACATAACAGTGCAAGGCAGCTGATTATGTATTTGGAGACTGATATTGCTATTGATGTAATTCTTAAATGCCAGAATCGCTTGCTCTAAAAGCAATTTTTTTTAATTCCTGAAGGTCTTGTGAATGTTCGGGAAAGAAATCGTTTTTTAGCTCTTGAACTGACGGTATAACTTTTCAGCAATCTATCAGAAATGAAATAGATTTGTTATACTATTTAAATCCTATCGTGGAAGAATGGAAAAGCGCCTGGTCACGACAATCTAAATGCTGAGCTGTTCAGGACAGGCGGCGGAGCTATTGGAACCGTTTGCATAGGTCTGGGAAAAAGAGAACGCCAACAGAGTGCGGTGGGGGAATAATTGTCAGTTTGCTCATGCGACATTGCAGACTGCAACAGCTGGAGAGGAATCGCCCTCCTCTCAGTTCCCAGCAAAATACTTGGCAGGATAATCATCCAGGGAATTTCAAGGGCGGTTGACCGTAGACTGAGGAGGGAACGGGCTTGCTTCGGGGGGAGCAGAGGATGTGCAGGTCATGTGTTTACCCTCGGGAACATTGTAGAGCGGTGCTCGGAATGGCAGGGACAGCTGTACATTAACTTTGCAGATTTTAAAAAGGCTTTCGGCGGCGTGCGCAGGGACAACCTATGGAGGGTTCTGAGGGCTTGTGGAATTCCCTGCCGCATTGTTTCCATCATGGAAGGCTTCTGTTCTGGCTTTGCGTGCAGTGTTGGATCGGGTGATGTAACTTTCGAGGTGAGGGCAGGAGTGCGACAGGGGTGCCCCTTGTCAACATCATTGTTTTTGACAGTCGTGGATTGAGTGGTGCGCCAGGCGACTGAGGGCAGTCCAGGAGGAGTTGGATGGACGGCGTTTTCTGCACTGGAGGACCTGGAGTGTGCAGATGACATTGCACTACTCGCGCATTCACATCAACACATTCGGGACAACGCCGATGGACTGAGCAAGTATGGACAGTGTTGGCCTGGGCATCGGTTTGAAGAAGACGGGGGTCGTGACGCTAAATGTGGGCAATCATGAGCATATGGCAGTAAGGAACCAGAAGTTAGAACAGACACATTTACTTACCTGGGATGCATAGTAACACCTGACGGCGGAATAGGCAAGGGCATTGACAACAGAATGAATAAAGCGTGAACAGCCTTTGCTGCTCTCAACATCATTTGGAGGTCTTCCCAGTGCGGCACAAACGCCAAATTAAGACTGTATGAGAGCTGTGTACTTTCTGTGCTTCTCTGTGGTGCGGAATGTTGGAGAGTAACAGAGAAGGAAATGTCGAAACTGTCCTCCTTCCACACAATCTGCCTAAGAAAAATTATCCGAATCTTTTGGCCAGGCACCATCGGCTACCAAGAGCTACTTATTCGAAGTGGCCAGGAGGACATGCACGCCATCATAGCTGGCAGACGCTGGAGTTGGGTTGGCCACGTCCTCAGAAGGGACCTGTTAAGAACAGATTTGGTCTTGTATTAGTTTTGTTAGTTCTATTTAATCCAGGGGAAGTAAATCTTTGAAATGCTTTTCGGACAAGTTAGTTTTTGGGTTACGACGCTTGAATGCGATTGAGCTTATGATTTATTTTAAAATATCTTCTCGTATGTTCGAGAACAGAGCGTATGATCGCTACTCACAGCGGCGAGTCCCCGCCTGTGAGGAACATATTCTGTACTGTTTTGAGCTGTGTGTGAATAGCTCTCGCGGCTAGTCTCCGCATGTATTATTGTCGGAGCTGTGTTCTAAACAGCCGATTCTCGTGACTGTTTGAGCGGGAGATGTGTGATCCCGGGGAGTCCGTTTCTGGGCGTGGACCGAGCCGGTCAGCCTGGTGGGTTTTGATAGTGTATGCCTGCGCAGTGCTGAAGAAGATGTCGACTTATGTTTTCACTGTGTGTACAGCCTAGTTGATAAACTGCAGTATGGATTTCTGTGAAGCTATACTTTAGGCCTTGAATTATATAACTGCTGTGTGCAGTCTTTCTTTATAGCGCAGAGTTTGAGTGGAGTACTTTAGGCCTTGAATTATATAACTGCTGTGTGCAATCTTTCTTTATAGCGCAGAGTTTGAGTGGAGTACATTCGGCCTTGAATTATATAATTGCTGTGTGCAGTCTTTCTTTATAGCGCAGAGTTTGAGTGGAGTACTTTAGGCCTTGAATTATATAACTGCTGTGTGCAGTCTTTCTTTATAGCGCAGAGTTTGAGTGGAGTACTTTAGGCCTTGTATTATGATAACTGCCATAGATGCAGTCTTTGTGCTTTGATGAGAATTGTAGAGATTTATAGGCCTTGAATTATGATAACTGCCGTAGATGCAGTCTTTGTGCATTGATGAGAAGTGTAGAGATTTATAGGCCTTGACTATTATGATAACTGCCGTAGATGCAGTCTTTGTGCATTGATGAGGGGTGTAGAGATTCATAGGCCATGACTATGATCATAACTGCCGAGTGTGAAGTCCCTTTTGAGTGGAGAGATGATTGGTGTTCTTGCTGTCGACTGTGTTTCATTTATGTCATCGTGTCTGTGTTGTAACGTAATAAACAGTATTGAACTGTTCCAGTCGTTTACAACCTTTTTTTTGACTTCTACATGTACTCTTACGTACGTCCTGTGGTGTGTGACTGAATCTACATACACCCATGTCAACATTCCAGACACAGCTACAGCGATAGTAGTACCTGCCTCATAACTACAGTGTTAGTCTGTGTGGCGTGTACTCAGAACGTAACATTGACCCATTTTACATTGATGCCTAGGTCGGCGTGTACTTGTGATGTTCAGTGACGGCCTAAGGCGTTTAGCTTTATCAGCTCTGTGTGAGAACAACTTATATAACTGTTTGAATATCTTACTTCAACATATAATTTTAAATAATTGGAGTTCAACAGGACCCTGATACCATCACAAGAACAGCTATGCTATGGACCCCCGAGGGAAAGCGGGAGAGAGGCTGACCAAAAACAACTTGACGGAGAACTGTGGAAACCTGAGATGAAAAAGAATGAACTAGAGTTGGGGCTTGTACGAAGGATGGCCGCCGACCGAGCAAAATGGAATCAATTTGTTGCTGCCCTACAAGATGCATCAGGAGTGATGGCCGCTGACTGCTTTGACGGTTGGTGGTTATGGATCAAAAAAGAAGTGCCAGACGAACCAAGAATGAAAAGAACAACAGTTTTCATTTCCGATGAATCGCAGAACCGTGGGGAACATCAATAAAAGTATAGTGGGGAGCATTGATAAAGCGCTGTGAGGACAGTGATAAGAAGGTCTGTGAAAGAAGCATTTTACACTAGGACTACAGGAAAATTATGGGAAAAGTAAAAAGAAGAGACATCACAATTTTGATGGGTGACATGAATGCAAAGATAGGTATAGTCAACTTAGGCTTTGAAAGAAGTCATGGGAAAACATGGGCTGGGAATAATAAAATGAAAGTTACTCGCTACTGTGTACAATAGGTGCGCACTCGTGCGGACATGTAGTCACTTCACTAATTCAAGCAAAAAAAAATATTTTTGAACGGATCTTGTAACGTTCCTGTAAAACTAAGAAAAATTAACCCAGACAACAGTAAGAGTTTTTTTATATAACGTAAAGAAGAAAATTCGAACATGACATGAGTTTTGTAAGGGCAAAAAATATATTAATAACTGCATGGAAAATCTAAGACTGCATGCAAAAATTCATGTCCATACAACAAACAGTTTTGGAGAAAATTGACACTTTCTGTGGGCACGAATTTCCGAACGGACTATAGCTAATTATTTGTAACAAAATTATACCTACTGCACTGTACATTCAATACGTGCGGCTTTCGCACTAATAACCACTGCCAGTGTTACCAGTCAATTTTTTGAAAAAAGTTCAGATAAGAAGCCAAAAAAAAGCTGAGAGTGGACTAGACAATTTACAGGACCAATGGGAACTTCTATCAAATTCAAAAGAACTAGTCACCTAAACCGGGCACAGTATTATCCGGCACGACAGTTTAAAATGTAAATTACACAGTATATTGTTGTCGCTTAAAATCAAAATGCGTGTAGGTGCGTATTAGAGGAATGCGTAGAACGAGCAAATCGTCTCTTGTGGCATGAACTATTAATAGTGTCCTTTTTATTGTGTACGATATGATGTGTGTTACAATTTTGACTGGTAAAAATTTCGAAGTAATGCTACCATTGTTCTCATTTGTAAAATATATATGTGCGGTAGCATTTGCGGTAGTTTCAATGAGTTGAGGAACTTTCAAAGAAATCTAGCCTATCGGCTATCTATAATGATATGATTGGATTTGTAGAACATAACAGTGCACGGCAGCTGATTATGTATTTGGAGACTGATATTGCTATTGATGTAATTCTTAAATGCCAGAATCGCTTGCTCTAAAAGCAATTTTTTAAAATTCCTGAAGGTCTTGTGAATGTTCGGGAAAGAAATCGTTTTTTAGCTCTTGAACTGACGGTATAACTTTTCAGCAATCTATCAGAAATGAAATAGATTTGTTATACTATTTAAATCCTATCGTGGAAGAATGGAAAAGCGCCTGGTCACGACAATCTAAATGCTGAGCTGTTCAGGACAGGCGGCGGAGCTATTGGAACCGTTTGCATAGGTCTGGGAAAAAGAGAACGCCAACAGAGTGCGGTGGGGGAATAATTGTCAGTTTGCTCATGCGACATTGCAGACTGCAACAGCTGGAGAGGAATCGCCCTCCTCTCAGTTCCCAGCAAAATACTTGGCAGGATAATCATCCAGGGAATTTCAAGGGCGGTTGACCGTAGACTGAGGAGGGAACGGGCTTGCTTCGGGGGGAGCAGAGGATGTGCAGGTCATGTGTTTACCCTCGGGAACATTGTAGAGCGGTGCTCGGAATGGCAGGGACAGCTGTACATTAACTTTGCAGATTTTAAAAAGGCTTTCGGCGGCGTGCGCAGGGACAACCTATGGAGGGTTCTGAGGGCTTGTGGAATTCCCTGCCGCATTGTTTCCATCATGGAAGGCTTCTGTTCTGGCTTTGCGTGCAGTGTTGGATCGGGTGATGTAACTTTCGAGGTGAGGGCAGGAGTGCGACAGGGGTGCCCCTTGTCAACATCATTGTTTTTGACAGTCGTGGATTGAGTGGTGCGCCAGGCGACTGAGGGCAGTCCAGGAGGAGTTGGATGGACGGCGTTTTCTGCACTGGAGGACCTGGAGTGTGCAGATGACATTGCACTACTCGCGCATTCACATCAACACATTCGGGACAACGCCGATGGACTGAGCAAGTATGGACAGTGTTGGCCTGGGCATCGGTTTGAAGAAGACGGGGGTCGTGACGCTAAATGTGGGCAATCATGAGCATATGGCAGTAAGGAACCAGAAGTTAGAACAGACACATTTACTTACCTGGGATGCATAGTAACACCTGACGGCGGAATAGGCAAGGGCATTGACAACAGAATGAATAAAGCGTGAACAGCCTTTGCTGCTCTCAACATCATTTGGAGGTCTTCCCAGTGCGGCACAAACGCCAAATTAAGACTGTATGAGAGCTGTGTACTTTCTGTGCTTCTCTGTGGTGCGGAATGTTGGAGAGTAACAGAGAAGGAAATGTCGAAACTGTCCTCCTTCCACACAATCTGCCTAAGAAAAATTATCCGAATCTTTTGGCCAGGCACCATCGGCTACCAAGAGCTACTTATTCGAAGTGGCCAGGAGGACATGCACGCCATCATAGCTGGCAGACGCTGGAGTTGGGTTGGCCACGTCCTCAGAAGGGACCTGTTAAGAACAGATTTGGTCTTGTATTAGTTTTGTTAGTTCTATTTAATCCAGGGGAAGTAAATCTTTGAAATGCTTTTCGGACAAGTTAGTTTTTGGGTTACGACGCTTGAATGCGATTGAGCTTATGATTTATTTTAAAATATCTTCTCGTATGTTCGAGAACAGAGCGTATGATCGCTACTCACAGCGGCGAGTCCCCGCCTGTGAGGAACATATTCTGTACTGTTTTGAGCTGTGTGTGAATAGCTCTCGCGGCTAGTCTCCGCATGTATTATTGTCGGAGCTGTGTTCTAAACAGCCGATTCTCGTGACTGTTTGAGCGGGAGATGTGTGATCCCGGGGAGTCCGTTTCTGGGCGTGGACCGAGCCGGTCAGCCTGGTGGGTTTTGATAGTGTATGCCTGCGCAGTGCTGAAGAAGATGTCGACTTATGTTTTCACTGTGTGTACAGCCTAGTTGATAAACTGCAGTATGGATTTCTGTGAAGCTATACTTTAGGCCTTGAATTATATAACTGCTGTGTGCAGTCTTTCTTTATAGCGCAGAGTTTGAGTGGAGTACTTTAGGCCTTGAATTATATAACTGCTGTGTGCAGTCTTTCTTTATAGCGCAGAGTTTGAGTGGAGTACATTCGGCCTTGAATTATATAACTGCTGTGTGCAGTCTTTCTTTATAGCGCAGAGTTTGAGTGGAGTACTTTAGGCCTTGAATTATATAACTGCTGTGTGCAGTCTTTCTTTATAGCGCAGAGTTTGAGTGGAGTACTTTAGGCCTTGTATTATGATAACTGCCATAGATGCAGTCTTTGTGCTTTGATGAGAATTGTAGAGATTTATAGGCCTTGAATTATGATAACTGCCGTAGATGCAGTCTTTGTGCATTGATGAGAAGTGTAGAGATTTATAGGCCTTGACTATTATGATAACTGCCGTAGATGCAGTCTTTGTGCATTGATGAGGGGTGTAGAGATTCATAGGCCATGACTATGATCATAACTGCCGAGTGTGAAGTCCCTTTTGAGTGGAGAGATGATTGGTGTTCTTGCTGTCAACTGTGTTTCATTTATGTCATCGTGTCTGTGTTGTAACGTAATAAACAGTATCGAACTGTTCCAGTCGTTTACAACCTTTTTTTGACTTCTACATGTACTCTTACGTACGTCCTGTGGTGTGTGACTGAATCTACATACACCCATGTCAACATTCCAGACACAGCTACAGCGATAGTAGTACCTGCCTCATAACTACAGTGTTAGCCTGTGTGGCGTGTACTCAGAACGTAACATTGACCCATTTTACATTGATGCCTAGGTCGGCGTGTACTTGTGATGTTCAGTGACGGCCTAAGGCGTTTAGCTTTATCAGCTCTGTGTGAGAACAACTTATATAACTGTTTGAATATCTTACTTCAACATATAATTTTAAATAATTGGAGTTCAACAGGACCCTGATACCATCACAAGAACAGCTATGCTATGGACCCCCGAGGGAAAGCGGGAGAGAGGCTGACCAAAAACAACTTGACGGAGAACTGTGGAACCTGAGATGAAAAGAATGAACTAGAGTTGGGGCTTGTACGAAGGATGGCCGCCGACCGAGCAAAGTGGAATCAATTTGTTGCTGCCCTACAAGATGCATCAGGAGTGATGGCCGCTGACTGCTTTGACGGTTGGTGGTTATGGATCAAAAAAGAAGTGCCAGACGAACCAAGAATGAAAAGAACAACAGTTTTCATTTCCGATGAATCGCAGAACCGTGGGAACATCAATAAAGTATAGTGGGAGCATTGATAAAGCGCTGTGAGGACAGTGATAAGAAGGTCTGTGAAAGAAGCATTTTACACTAGACTACAGGAAATTATGGGAAAAGTAAAAAGAAGAGACATCACAATTTTGATGGGTGACATGAATGCAAAGATAGGTATAGTCAACTTAGGCTTTGAAGAAGTCATGGGAAAACATGGGCTGGGAATAATAAATGAAAATGGGGAACTATTCTCAAACTTCTGTGCTTCAACTCAACTGGCTATAGGAGGAAGCATGTTTCCACATAAGAGAATACACAAGGCAACATGGATATCAAGAGACCATAGAACAGAAAATCAGATTGATCAAATATGCATAAACAAGAAGTTTAGATCATCATTGCAGGATGTAAAGGTATATAGAGGAGCAGATGTGGCATCAGATCACCACTTTCTGATAGCCAAAGTAAAAATGAAACTCAACAGATATGCAACAATGCAAAATTATAGACAACAATTTAACGTAGGACATCTAAGAAATCAAGAAACAAGAGACAAATTTGCGGTCACAATATCCAACAAATTCCAAGTGCTCTACAACTGGAAGATGTAGAGAATACAGAAGACTATTGGCAGCAAATCAAAACGGTATGGAATGAGACATGTGAAGAAATACTGGGGAAAAGGGAACGACAACAAAAGCATGGATAACAACAGAAACCATCAATAAGATAAAAGACAGAAAAAAACAATAAAGCAGATTTAAACACAAGCAAAACCAGAAGTTTCAAAGCCAAGGCTCAAGAAGTGTACACAGAAGCAAACAAAGAAGTAAAAAGAAGTATCAAAAGAGGCAAGAGGAAGTATATTGAGGAGTTGGCAAGAGAGGCAGAAGATGCTGCAGCCAAAGGAAATATGAGAGAACTGTATAACAGCACAAAGAAGCTCACAGAGAAATACAAGCAAACAAGTTGCTTCATAAAAGACAAGAATGGAAAACTGCTCAGCAATATACAAGAGCAAATGAAGAGGTGGACAGAATATTTTGAAGACCTTCTCAATAGACCAGCTCCACAAAACCCCCCGGACATCCAGCCAGCAGAAGAAGAGCTACAAATTAATGGTGAAAGACCAACGAAGGAAGAAATAAAGAAAGCCATAAAGCTTCTAAGAGATGGAAAAGCATCTGGACCTGATGGAATTCCAGCAGAGGCCATCAACGCATATATCAACACGGCTACAGAGATGTTATATAAATTACTTGCTAAAGTCTGGGAAAAGGAAGAGATACCAGCAGACTGGAAGGAAGGATATCTGGTTAAGTTGCCTAAGAAGGGAAATTTACAAGAGTGCACAAATTATAGAGGAACAATGTTACTATCAGTGCCAGGAAAAGTATTAAACAGGATTATACTCGAGAGATTAAAAGAGTCCATAGACAAGAAACTAAGAGATGAACAATCAGGTTCTCGACAAAATAGATCCTGTACAGACCAAATAGCCACTTTGAGAATAATAGTTGAACAAAGTCTGGAATGTAATTCACCACAATACATTGGATTTGTGGACTACGAAAATGCATTTGACAACGTGGACAGAGAATCACTTTGGAAATTGATGAGGCATTATGGAGTTCCCCTGAAGATCATTAATTTAATAAAGAAGACCTATGAAGACATGACATGCAGAGTTCTTCATGAAAGACAGCTTACACAACCGTTTGGGATAAGAACAGGAGTGCGACAGGGATGCCTCTTGTCTCCATTTCTTTTCTTACTAGCAATAGACTGGGGTATGAGAACATCGACAACACACAACAGAAATGGAATCCAGTGGACTCTGACTAAGCAGTTGGATGATCTGGATTTTGCTGATGACTTGGCTCTTCTGTCCCATAATCGTAATCAGATGCATGACAAATTGAAAATACTCGATGAGAGGTCACAGCAATTGGGTCTGAAAATACACAGGGAAAAGACAAAGATAATGAGCATAAATGCAGGTAACGATAACAGGGTTTCTTGGCAGCAATATAGACAAAGTTGGAGGGACAGACAGTGATATTAAAATAAGAATACAAAAAGCAAGAGGAGCTTTCATTGCATTGGGAAATATATGGAGATCAAGAGAAATCGGATCCAACACGAAAGTGGGAATCTTCAACTCAAATGTGAAGTCAGTCCTATTGTATGGCCCTGAGACATGGAGAACAACAAAGACAACAACCAAACAGCCCCAGACTTTCATAAATGGGTGCTTGCGTAGAATAGAGGGATTAAAATGGTATGATAAGGTTACCAACGTGGAACTAATGACAAGAACTAGACAAGTGCCAATGGAACAAGAGATGAGAAGACGGAAACCTGTTGATAGCATTACAAGGCAGTCCTTGTTCTGGAATCCTCAGGGCAAGAGAGGCAGAGGTAGACCAAGAAGCACATAGAGAAGGGAGCTGGAAACAGAGGTGAAAATGATGAGGAGAACGTGGAAAGAACTTGAGATGATGGCACGTGACAGAAGGACTTGGCATGTGTTTGTTGAAGGCCTATGCTCCTTTGGGAGTGGATTGTTATGAATGAATGAATGACAGTCAGCTAGACAGGGAAGTAAAACGTCAAACCGGAGCCAACAAAAGGAAATTTCTGGACGATCTTGCAAGACAGGCGGAAGAGGAAGCACTGAAAATGAACATAGCACAGTATATAAAATAACTAAAACCATCAATGGAAAACAGGGTGCAAACAACATTACGTTAGTAAGAAACAAGCAAGGAAATCTCATCACCACAGCACAGGGGCTGGAAACAAGATATGTAGAGTACTTCAAATACACACTGAATAAGGAACCACCTGAGATGCAGCTGATAGTTCCTGCGGCTGAAAGTAACTAGACGTAAATGCAGACAATCCACGAAGAGAAATCATCACAGCTATCAAACGGTTAAAGAATGGAATAGCGCCTGGTCACTACAATGTAAATGCTGAGTTATTCAAGGTAAAGGTAAAGGAACCCATTACACGCCCATTGAGGCATATTGGGAATATGGTGTTAGGCCCATATTATCTTGACCGTCGGCACACTAGGGGTGATGTGGTCGGCATCACGCCGGCCGCCTTAACCTTCCCAGAGTTGCTCTGGTACCCATTTGGGGCTGGGTTGACCCAGGAGCCGTTTGTGGCCTAAAAAATTCCCGCCTCATCTGGGGATCGAACCATAGACCACTGCGCTAGGAAGCCAGTGCACTAACCACTATGCTACCGCGGCTCCCGAGTTATTCAAGGCAGACCCTGAACTAGCAGCAGAACTATTAGACCCACTATATGCACAAGTCTGGAAAACAGTGACAACACCAACGGAATGGAGAAAAGGAATAATTGTCAAATTGCCCAGAAGGGTGACCTTGCATACTGCAACAACTTGAGAGGAATTACTCACCCTCAGGAACATTACAGAGCAGAGCTCAGAATGGCAGAGACAGCTATACATTAACTTTGTTGATTTTGAAAAGGCGTTTGACAGCATACACGGGTACAGGCTATCGAGAATAACGAGGGCGTATGGCATTCCTAGCTGCATTATTACCATTATAAAGAGCCTCTATTCTTCTTCTTCTTCTGCGTTCAACTTGTAGTCATGTTAAATCTGCAGGTCTGTCGCCAGGATGAAGTCCACAGTCTTTACCAGGTCGGCGCGGCAGCCCCATAGCTTCTGCTGGAGCTCAGCACCCCTTGGCCAGGTCGCACATCACGGTTCATTATGGGTTGGACAGGTCTGGAGAATGTGTTCTGGGGTCTGGATTCCTGTTCCGCATGGGCATTCATTTGTGTGGGATATCTTGAGGCGATAGAGATGTCCTAATAATCTGCAGTGGCCGGTTCTCAGGCGGATTATTCAAGTCTGTTGGTGTCTGTTTAGATGGTGTATTGGGTCATCTCTGCTGTATGTATCCCCTTCCTCCTTCCACTGGTTTTTGTACTTGTTGTGGATGATGGTTTTTGCTTCCCGATACGGCAATGGATGGCTATATTGTTCCATTTTACTGCCACTTCTTGATAGAGCATCTGTGATAAGGTGTTTTTGTTGTGATGTTACTGCTTTCATAAAGTCATACTGGGCACGTAGATGAATGGTCAACTCGTTCCGACACAGTGCTGACATCGAGTGAGAATGTAGATGTAAAGGACGCGAATGTGTGTACAGTTCTGTTGAGTTGGCAAGTCACTCACTCAATCATAGTTAGAAGTCAATAAAGGGTAGACTGCTGATGACGTTTCATACATTTAATAATGGACGTACACTTCGACATCACGATTACAGTCACTTGGACAGGTTGGCAAAAAATCATCGTATACTTGAAAAATGGGTTACAATATCAGATGTATATTTAGGTGGCATGTAAATATAATGGAACGATAGTAGGCAAGCACTCAATATTCTGGTTGTCTATCGTCTCATGCTTCAACTGACTAATCGCGTCAGTTAAGGTGGATACATAATCATCAACAATGGTTCACTGACAGAACCTTCTCCTGGCTAAGTTTCTCAAGCCGTAAATTCATCCAATGTTTATAGCAACAATGTTAAACCACAGTAGTGGGTTTTCATAATATATAGATCTCTGTACCATCATCAGATAATAAGACCTTTGCTGTTCTCTGACAATGATCCGCTTACAATGGCGGGAATCCAAAAATGGCTCTCCTCCGTGAGCTTCGCTCACCCAGGATGAAAAATTATGAAGCAGAATTACTTCGTTATTCATACGTAAATGTCCTCATTGGGCTTCTATACATATCTGCTATCAATAAGGCTGGTTACATCAAGTGATCTAGTGCTGCTAGATAACACGTCATCTTCATCTGTAATCAACAATCCTAGATGTACGATAATACGTCTCCCATCTAGGCTTAGCAAAAAAGTTCAGCAAAAAAAGTTTTGGTTTTACCTGGCTTTAGGAAAACACATACAAGCGAATAACGCACGCCATTCCTAGGCGTTAATAATGGACATTAGGAGAATCTCTGATAATACAATCATACAGAGAAACAATCTCCTTCCTAGAATAAATCACAGAGATCAATCTTCAAACTTTCTAATCGACCAGCCCATAGTAGCGACGACATGACAGCCTTCTCTGTCCACACACCCAAAATCGACGCATGCGCAGAAAAGCCTTTCACCCCAGAGTTCAGCTCACAAAATAGTCCGACATAGAAATACAAAGATACAAAGATATAAGACCGAATCACCTTAAATAGTCAAGGAATAAATATAAATTCGGGCCATAAACATTTTAAGCAAGACCAATCTGTTTCTGGCCATACCAGACGAAAAATGACGTAAATCTAGTATTCATACGCCAGATTGAGACACAAGAACAGATAACCCATAGAACCGAATACAACATCGACCAATCAGGGTTCTGTCCCTTAGACTAAGAATCATTGATTCTCAAATAAACTCTTTTCATCAGACAATTAGTTATACTTTACATTTGTATGCCTACCAAAAGTAATCTGTGCGTCACATACTACCACACAAAAGAATATGTGCGCAACAGACTACCACACCCCCCGGGAAAAAAAATGAAAATCATTTTTTTTTTCATCTGAGAGCAACATACAATAGGCTCACGACGCATGTATAATGCGCAGATGAAGAATATCAGCAATTTATAACGCCAAATTAAGGCAAAGTCGAAGTATAGATCGACCGGTGAGAATATATCTCAACATCTCAGAGAAACTATTTCTCTAAGTATAAACATTTCCAGGGAGGTGTCACCAACGCATACTACAATACTGGCAATGACACAATGCATACAATAATTTAAATCACAATTTCATATTAAGTACCATAAGTTCATGATTGACAACAAGAAAAATCATCAAAGGAGTAGCGGTCAATATACATTAGTGACTCGCATGGTGTTTATACCATCACCATATCATATATTACAAATGTGTACATATTTTGATATAGAAAAAATAATTGTTGTAAAGCTAGACATATTAGAAAGTCCAAAATTTAACAGTTAGGTGGAATCATGTGGGCATCTAGACAGAATGTCTGCCATCACATTTTCTGAACCACGGATAGCTCGCACCGAGAAATGAAAGGGTTGAAGAGCAATGGCGTATCGAGTTGATCTCGAGCTCTTCAAGTTTTTACTTTGAATAGCCGTAAGAGCTTTCTGGTCAGTTTCCACTATGAAATGCGCGCCAAGAAGGAATCTTTGAAGTTTGAGAATTGACCAAACCATCGCCAAAAGTTCACGGTCTAAAACCGAGTAATTCCTCTCTGCAGCATTAAGTTTTCGTGAGATATACATTACAGGATGCAGAGTTTCAGAGTACTCTTGCATTAGTGCCGCTCCAATCCCAGTGGATGAAGCGTCACTACGAAGAACAAATGTCTTATCTGTAGTAGGTAACACTAAAATAGGCGGAGTTGAAAACAAATTTTTAATCTTATCCAAAGAGGATTGGCATTCCTGAGACCAGTGGACCATATTAGGAGACCCTTTCTTTAGTAACGAAGAAAGAGGTGCCATGATAGAGGATAGATTCTGAATGAATCGTCCATAAAATTGTATAAGACCTAAGAGACTTCTCACTTGTTTTTTAGTCTTAGGAATAGAGATGTTAAGTATTTTACTAGTATTATGGTCCTCTATCTTTAGGAAACCATGACCGACACGGTGACCTATAAAAAGAAATTTCGCTAAAACCAATACATGCTTTAGAGGGTTTCGCTGTCAACTTATGCTCGCGTAAGGTAGACTGTAATTCATATAACCCTAAATAGTGATCTTCCCAAGTATCACTGAAAAGACAGATGTCGTCTAAGTACGCAATGACATCTGAACGATGAGATAGGATTCGACGCATCATGCGTACGAATGTAGCCGGGGCGTTCATAAGGCCGAAAGGCATGAAATTCCATTGAAACAAACCCCTAGGTGTAGAAAAAGCAGTAAGAGGTTTGGCTCGTTCACTTAATGGGACTTGCCAATATCCTTTTGACAAATCAAGTTTAGTGAAGAAATGAGATTTAGAAAGCCTAGTAAGTAGCTCTTCTAGTAAAGGCATAGGTTCAGCATCGAACTTCGTAACCTGATTCAATTTGCGATAATCAACGCAAAGACGTATGTTATTGTCTTTTTTCCGAACAATAACCATCGGCGAAGAATATGCTGAACTGGATGGTTCGACTATTTTTAATTCTATCATCTCATCCAACTCTTTCTCGACCTGTGTCTGAAAATGTATAGGTATAGGATATGGTCTGACCCTAATAGGATTATGGTCAGTTAGAATAATGTCATGTTCAATGACATTGGTGTGTCCAGGAATGTCAGTAAGGACATCCTGAAATGTTTGTAACATAGAAGAAACTTGTCGCTGTTCCTCTAGAGATAAATTAGGAGAAACAGTAACGTTTTTCCATGATTCACTTGAATGGAGTGGAATCACTGGAAGAGGGAGATTTACATCCGAGAAACTTGTTTCTTCATCCTGTATTACTGACAAGGATGAGAAATGACCATGTGGTACTGGAGAATCGTCCGTTGCCTGAAAAATAGGCAGCAAATACTCAGGACGTTCATGGAATTCCGTAAGCATATTGATGTGGAAGGTTTTATGCTTCCCATCAATATCGACAATATAGTCAACATCGGAAATTTTCGAGATTATATCGAACGGACCTTTCCATGAGATAAGAATCTGTTTTCCCTACAAGGTAGCAGAACATATGCTTTGTCCCCAGGACAAAGTTGTCGTAAGGTTCTTTTCTTATTGGCAAATTGCCTTGCCTTCTGTTTGGCAAATTCAGAAGAAGAAGTTGCTAATCTGCATGCTTCGATAATCTTGTGTCTAAGCGCGATGACATATTCGTAAGAAGATTTTGTGTCATCATCAATATTATCAGCGGTTATAAGATCATGAAGCATAGACATAGGGCCGCGCGTTCGCGCGCCGAAGACAAGTTCAAAGGGAGAAAATCCTGTATGTTCATTGGGGACCTCTCTATACGCAAAGAGGGCCGCGGGAAAAACCCTATCCCAATCTTGAGGATGATCCTCAGTTATTTTCCCTAGTAAGTTTTTGAGTGTTCTGTTTAGACGTTCTACCATCCCATTAGACATCGGATGATAGATACTACTCAATGATCTATTTATCTTCAGAGTAGACATCACTTGAGACATGGTATCCGATATCAATTGGGTGCCATGATCCGATAATATTTCTCCGGGGAATCCCAGACGAGAAAATATAAGCCAATGAGCGTCTGCAATATCGGCAGTGGAAATGCTCTTCAGAGGTATAGCCTCTGGCCAACGTGTGCACATGTCAACACACGTTAAGATAAACTGATGTCCTCTGGCAGATTTGATCTTAAACGGACCAATAATGTCTATTGCCATTTTCTGAAACGGCCGAATAGGAATATCTGCAGCCTGAATAGGTGCAGCATGGCGTGGACCTTTGGATTTGACTTCTTGACATACCTTACAAGATCGACAATAAATTCGTATGTCTTTGTTTACGAAAGGCCAAAAGAAAGCCGCAAGAACTCTTGACTTAGTACGGAAAAAACCCATATGTCCAGCACACTGAGAGTCATGAGCGTGCTGCAAAACATTAACTCTCAAATTCTTGGGAACCAGAATCTGAGAATGCATGGACGGAGTAGAGTCTTGGACCATATGCACAAGTACGCAATTTTTCATTGTAATCCAAGATTTTCGATTTGTATCTTTATTCGGATCACCTTTTGTTGCAAGAGTGAAGAATTTCTTTAGAGTGGGATCATCTTCTTGCTGTTTTATAAATGAGTCACGAGAAATTACCAAGGGATCAACTTGGTTATGCACTTCAGCATCTTCAGTAGATGAAGTTTGAGGCATATTGAGAGCTTGTGCTCTTGTGAGTACTGCATTAGCAGTTTGCATATTTTGATCTTCCCACGCAGCAATTTGTTGCGGATTTATTCTTGAACTCCGTGAATACGACCAATGATGAGATCAGCGATCGGATTCGGCAGAAGACATGCGTGCACATCTCCCGTAAAGAAAGGAGTAGCAATATTGATGATAGCAGTAGAGTACTTCTCTAAGGTGCCGCCAAATGTTACACATTTGACTACCTTGCCGGTGGCATGGGAAGGATGTACGAGTGACTGCCTAACACCAATGGTGGTGCATCCAGAATCAAAAAGAATTGAGACTGGGCTATCATTTACTAGACCTTTATGTAAGACAAGAGATCCTCTTCCATCATGCGCGACTGACGCAGGAAGAGCAGGGAGAGGGTGACCACAACTTAAAGTAGACACCGTAGTTGGTTCGAATAATGTCTTGC
This sequence comes from Oreohelix idahoensis, assembly GCA_024509875.1. NCBI lineage: Eukaryota > Metazoa > Mollusca > Gastropoda > Stylommatophora > Oreohelicidae > Oreohelix > Oreohelix idahoensis. The sequence continues at coordinate 144,298 of JAMPIV010013334.1, forward strand.
ATTGGGAGCATTGAGATGCTCTCCCAAAATCAAAAGCAGAACATGCCATATTATTAGAGTTTTTATTATCATTAGTCTGATTACAGGCTTCATGGGACTCTTGCTGCGCAGAGTTTGCCTGATGATGTGATTTATGTCCTCTGTATTGAGATCTACCTCGATTATTATTGCCTCTCCAATTATTATTGTTTCCTCTATTGTAACCCCTATTTGGGTTTGAGTCATAGTTCTCATGGTTACAATTATTATGTTCATTATAATGAGTATCTCTGTAATTATGGTCTTGTTGTCTCCATGACGGATGACTTGGATAGTTCCTATAATGACGTCCTCTGCGGAAATTCCTATAATTGTGGCAACCCCTGTATCGAGGGCTGTCAACTCGTCTCCAGTTCTTCGAAGAAGAACCTTGAAATGATTGATTACCTTGATTTTGATAATTATTCGAGTTACTCTTTTTATCAAACCCGTTTTGTGGTCCTTGAAATTTGTGAGTAATTAGGGTTGTATGGTGTTGCTGAAGCAACTGGCATACTTTCCTTAACCTTAGCATTGCTAATAACTACGTCCGGATGTGCAGTGACGTATTGGGTACAATATTGTTCCATTTCTTTTAGTGTCTTGGGTTTACGCTCATGTAGGAATTCAAGGAATGGTTTATTTACACTTGACATAATCTTGTCTCTGAGCAACAAGTCCATAAGGGCTTCATATGTCTTTTCTGTTTTGGACAGCTCAATCCAACGATTAAATGTAAGACGTGTCCTTGCAATGAATTCTGAGAATTCTACCCCTGTTTCAGGTACCATTCTCTTAAACAAAAGACGGTAACCTTCCTCTGTCAATTGATATTTTTTTAATAAGGCTGCTCTGATAACATCATAATTATCCTGGTCAGCCTCTTCTACCAAGCTTAAACTAGTCAGAGTGTCACCTTTCAGTATCTCTGATAACTGATTAGCATATTGTGATCTATCCACATTATGATTTCGACAAGAACGTTCAAACCTATCTAGCCAAACTGTTATATCGTCACTGGATGGATTAAATGCTGGTAGCTTGATCTTGTAAATAAAAGGTTTACCATTACCACCAGATAACTGATTAACATTACCCATGTTTGTCAATTTCAATTTTTCTAACTCAAATGCTAAAAGTTTTTCCTCATGTTCCCTTTTTGCCTTTCTCTCCTCGGCTTCAGCTTCTCTTTGTAATCTTTTTTCTTGAGCCTCAGCTTCTAATCTTTTATTTTCAGCCTCATCTTCTCTTTGTAATCTTTTTTCTTGAGCCTCAAGTCTTTTTTCTTCAGCCTGAAGTTTTCTTTCCTCCGCTTGAAGTTTTCTTTCCTCTGCTTGAAGTTTTCTTTCCTCTGCTTGAATTTGCAACCTTAAATTCTCAGCATCTATTTTCTTTTGTTCAGCTTCTGCTTTCAATTTATTTTCCTCTTTTTGTTTCTTTTCTTCTGACTTCAATGCCATGGCCCATTGAGCAGTCGAGTATTCTTCCAATTCTTTACCAGACTTGCCTAGGGATTTCCCTATCTCAATAAAGTAATCTAAAGTCGACATAATGTTTAACAATATGTGACTAGTTACCTGAAAAAGTCAATGAAATTTATTCCACCGTAAATGAGAGCAAGTTTTAATAAACTTGAATAATCAGCTCCCTTTACCCCAATCTCTTTGGGAGACAAGCCTTTAATAAGGTCTTGTATACTCACGTGTATAATAATAATAATAATAATAGTAATAAACTACAAGTTTATTCTATACCACAAGTGTACTACACAGCTAGTAGTGTATGATCAAATATACCTTATAGCATATGTCAACCAACAACATAAACAAAGGACAATCAAGAAAGACAACATGGAAACATTCGCAGGAATCAAATAAGTTAAATAGGAAAACTGAAGAAAATAATCACAGAATCTGTGATGATAACTGCGCGGAAATAAACAACACAAATGACATCACAGTGTATAAATATGAAGTTGTGTAGAACTAAATAACAGGAAAGATGAGACCTACAAATACAAACAAATCAAAACAAAACTAAAGAACAGAAAAAAATATTACAAAAACAACGAAGAAAAAAACACGTCTTCACAACTAACAAAAATAGCAACAAATTGTCGCTAGCAAATTTTCAATTAAGAAAATTTGCGCCTACAGAACACTAATATAAGCCCTCTATGACGTGGGAAATCTTATATTGGACACCTTACCCAACCGCCCACAGACATATACACAACACTAATATGCAAGATGTAAACACTTAAACATAAATATATATATTTCATATAATGTAATGGAATGTGTTGCATAGAAGGCTCAGATGTTGTTCTAAAACAATAGTACTGCCACTTTAATACATTAATACTTCTGGCCTAAACTATTACAATGTTCAATATAGAGTAGAACACCAGAAGATCCACCGTTGAAATATAAGCACTTCTCGCTAACACAGTTAATACCCTGATGTGCAATGATGTGGTAGTCTGTTCTAACACAAATGTCAACAAGCGCTGACCTAGTTACTGCCTCTGCTTGACAGGTCAGGTTACTTAACGAAGCTGCTGACTAGCTGACATCGACTGTAGACTTGTAATGCTGGTGTTTATGTGTGTCGTATGCGGCCACAGGAAACGATCTGGTATCAGTAGCTGACTTCTGGCAATGTCCACTGTGCAGGTTAGACCCAGAAATCTGGCCTACCACATTGATAAGGTGTTTTTGTTGTGATGTTACTGCTTTCATAAGGTCATACTGGACACGTAGATGAATGGTCAACTCGTTCCGACACAGTGCTGACATCGAGTGAGAATGTAGATGTAAAGGACGCGAATGTGTGTACAGTTCTGTTGAGTTGACAAGTCACTCACTCAATCATAGTTAGAAGTCAATAAAGGGTAGACTGCTGATGACGTTTCATACATTTAATAATGGACGTACACTTCGACATCACGATTACAGTCACTTGGACAGGTTGGCAAAAAATCATCGTATACTTGAAAAATGGGTGACTGTTACCAACAGAATACTGGTGGCAATGTATGTAGTTATTATAATATTTATTTGTCTGAGGGAAAGTATTTGTTTTTAGAATCAAAATGCTTTCCTGGTCAAAGATATATCACCCATGATTGATTGATACTTTTATTGCATGGGTTATCTCCCCTGGATATCGAATGTGGCGTATGAATCTAGATTTCGTTAGTCTGTTTCTTGTTGGGCAAGAAACAGATTGTTCTTGCTTAGGTTTATGCAGGAATGTTTATGGTCCGAGTCTATGTTTACTCCGTGTCTATTTCAGACGATTCGGTCTTATATCGTGATATCTTTGTATGTCTATGTGGGACTATTTTTCCTTGTACTGAACTATGGGGTCAGGCAGTTTCTGCGCATGCGAAGAGGAAAAAGGGTCTTCCGTGATGATGGAATGCCTGGTGAATGCCATGTCGGAGACCAGTCCGAAGTTTATTGAGCGCTGTGATCCATTATGGGGAAGAAGATAGTTTCTGATATAATTATTAAGTCTATGAGTTCCCCAGTGTTTATTCTGTAACGCCAGGAGAGGGCGTATGTGTTCTGCTAGTGTATTTCCCATGCCCAGGTAAAAGAACTTTTTTGCTGAACTTTTGCTTGCTAGGCTTAGATGGGCAGACGTCTACAGGACGATTATCTATATCAATGTGTCGGGATGACATGTTACCTAGCAGCACTGAATATGATTGTATGCAGCAGTTATGATGAAAGAATATGCTGATTCTTGTAGAAACATTTGTGTTCATGAACAAAGCCTTTATTGAAGCTTTACTATGCATTTGTATAGTGAGTAATGCTCACTGGAACCAGAAGCCATTTTGGATTCTATTTTTTGTCGATCATCGATCAGAGAACAGGAATGCCCCTTATTATCAGGTGATGATTAAGAGATCACAGTTATAAAGAAAACCCAATACTGGTGGGTTAACATTGTCTTCAGAAATATTTGCTGAACTTTACCTAAAGGAATCTTCGCTAGAAAAGAGGTTCTGTCTAGGAGTCATGCTTGAACATTATTTATTAACTGACATGATCGGTCAGTAAGGCCTGATGGTTATATTTATAAACAGTGGAAATCTAAGGGCTTGTCTACGGACGTTCCATTGTAATGTTCTTCAACATGAATGCCAACTTAAGATTGTAGACCATTGATCAACAATATGATGATATATGTCGACCAGTTTTCCTGTAACTATACCCGTACTGTCCAAGTGTGTGCGTCAAATTAAACAGTATGAAACGACCACAGGAGTCTGCATCATTAACTTCTAACTACGTGTGAGTGAGTGTTTGATCTTCTAGTCAACTCTTCAGAACAATCCATGCATTCGCGTACTGACACTCGCATTAACACTCATAGTCAACATTACATCCTTGTCGGAGCCTCATTACGTTTTGGGACAAGGTGACCTGTATGCCCTACACTGTGCCGGTTTTGAGTTGACCATCTACACCAATACCAGCTTTATTAACATGGTGACTGGACGAGCAATATCACGAAAATTAGCACTTATCAACGTGGTGACCGAAAAACAGACCTTATCAATGTGGTGGCCAGCTTCCTGGGGCTAACCAGCACAGTAGACACCACATGGAAGTCAGCTACTCATACTAGATCGTTTCCATGACGCCTGATACGACACACCAGCAGTGAGAGTCTACACTTTGTCAACAGTTCTTCACGTGACCTATTAAGCGAATACTGAAACTAGGTCAGCGCGTATTGACATTTTTTCGTTGGACATCACAGCGAGTTGCAAACATACGGTTAACTTTTTTGGGAAAAATGCAGTACAAGTCAGAAGTCCTACGTTTGTTAGTTATTGGAACCATCAACGTTGGAGCTTCTTGAACAACTTTATATATTGAACATTGTAATAGTTTAGTTCAAAATTTAGTATTTATTAAAGTGGCAGTTTATTTTCTTTAAATTAGAAACTTTGCATTAGATAACAGCTGAACCTTCTCTACAACACATTGCATTTATATGATATATGTATTTATGTTTAAATGTTTACATATTATTTGTGTGTCGATGTCGTGGGCGGTTGGTGAGGTGACTAATATAAGATTTCCCAAGTAACATAGGGCTTATATTAGTGGTCTGTAGGGGGCAATTTTCTTAATTGAAAATTTGCATGCAACATCTGTTGCTATTTTTTGTTAGCTGTGACGACTGTGCTTATCGTTGTTTTTGTAATATTTTTTCTGTTCTTTAGTTTTGTTTTGATTTGTTTGTATAATTGTAGGTCTCATCTTTCCTATCATTCAGTTCTATACAACTTTATATTTATACACTGTGGCGTTATTTGTTTTGTTTATTACGGCGCAGTTATCATCACAGGTTCTGTGATTATTTTCTTCTGTTTGTCGATTTAACTTATTTGATTTCTGCGAATGTTTTCGTATTGTCCTTCTTGATTGTCCTTTGTGTGGGTGTTCTTGGTTGACATACGTCATATAAAATATATTTGATCATTCACTACTAGCTGTGTAGTGAACTTACGAGAAAGAATCAACTGATGATTAATTGCTATTATTAGAGGTACACAGTTGATTATACAAGACCTTATTTAAAGGCTTGTTTCCCACAGAGATTGGGATATAGGGAGCTGATTATACAAGTTTTTGGTTAAAAACTTGCTCCTGTTTGGTTGAAATAAATTTGTTATTTCAGTGATAATAGCCACATATTATTAAATATTATGGCAACTTTAGACTACTTCATTGAGCAAGGGAGAGCCCTTGGGATGACTCCTGAGGAGTTAAAAGAGTTTGCACTGTCTCATTATGCCAAAGCACAGAAGGAGGAAGAGAAAAAACAAAAAGCTGAAGAAAAAAGATTAGAAAGAGAAGCTGAAGCTGAACAAAAAAGATTAGACAGAGAAGCTGAACAAAAGAGATTAGACAGAGAAGCTGAGTCTGAAAATAAAAGATTAGAAGCTGAAGCTGAAAATAAAAAATTAGAAGCTGAGGCTCAAGAAAAAAGACTACAAAGAGAAGCTGAAGCCGAGGAGAGAAAGGCAAAAAGGGAACATGAGGAAAAACTGTTAGCATTTGAGTTAGAAAAATTGAAGTTGATAAACATGGGTAATGTTAATCAGTTATCTGGTGGTAATGTTAAACCTTTTATTTACAAGATCAAGCTACCAGCATTTAATCCACCCAGTGACGACATAACAGTGTGGCTAGATAGATTTGAACGTTCTTGTCGAAATCATAATGTGGATAGATCACAATATGCTAATCAGTTATCAGAGATACTGAAAGGTGACACTCTGACTAGTTTAAGCTTGGTAGAAGAGGCTGACCAGGATAATTATGATGTTATCAGGGCAGCCTTGTTAAAAAATTATCAATTAACAGAGGAAGGTTACCGTCTTTTGTTTTAAAAAATGGTACCTGAATCAGGGGTAGAATTCTCAGAATTCATTGCAAGGACACGTCTTACATTTAATCGTTGGATTGAGTTGTCCAAAACAGAAAAGACATATGAAGCCCTTATGGACTTGTTGCTCAGAGACAAGATTATGTCAAGTGTAAATAAACCATTCCTTGAATTCCTACATGAGCGTAAACCCAAGACACTAAAAGAAATGGAGCAATATTGTACCCAATACGTCACGGCACATCCGGACGTAGCTTTTAGCAATGCTAAGGTTAAGGAAGGCATGCCAGTTGCTTCAGCAACACCATACAACCCTAATTATTCACACAAATTTCAGGGACCACAAAACAGGTTTGATAAAAAGGGTAACCATAATAGTTATCAAAACCAAGGTAACCAATCATTTCAGGGTTCTTCTGCGAAGTACTGGAGACGAGCCGACAGCCCTCGATTCAGGGGTGGTCATAATTATAGGAATTTCCGCAGAGGAAGTCATTATAGGAACTATCCAAGTCATCCATCATGGAGACAACAAGACCATAGTTATAGAGATACTCATTATAATGAATATGATAATGGTAACCATGAGAACTATGACTCAAACCCAAATAGGGGTTACAATAGAGGAAATAATAATGATTACAGAGGCAATAATAATCGAGGTAGATCACAATACAAAAAACATAAATCACATTATCAGGCAAACTCTGCACAGCAAGAGTCCCATGAAGCCTATAAGCAGACTAAAGATAATAATGATGCTAATAATATGGCATGTTCCGCTTTTGATTTTGGGAGAGCATCTCAGTGCCCCCAATGCAAAACATTATTTGAACCAACTACGGTGTCCACTTTAAGTTGTGGCCATCCTCTTCCCGCTCTTCCTGCGTCAGTCGCGCATGATGGAAGAGGTTCTCTTGTCTTACATAAAGGTTTAGTAAATGACAATCCAGTCTCAGTTCTTTTTGATTCTGGATGCACCACAATTGGTGTTAGGCAGTCACTTGTAGATCCTTCTCGTGCCACAGGAAAAGTAGTCAAATGTGTAACATTTGGCGGCACCTTAGAGAAATACTCTACTGCTATCATTAAGATTGCTACTCCTTTCTTTACAGGAGATGTACACGCATGTCTTCTGCCGAATCCGATCGCTGATCTTATCATCGGTCGTATTCACGGAGTCAAAGAATGCACTCCACAACAAATTTCCGTTTGGGAAAAACAAAATATGCAAACTGCTAATGCTGTAGTCACTAGAGCTCAAGCTCTTAATATGCCTCAAACTTCATCTACTGAAGATAATGAAGTGCATAACCAAGATGATCCCTTGGTAATTTCTCGTGACTCGTTTATAAAACAGCAAGAAGATGATCCGACTCTAAAGAAATTCTTCACTCTTGCAACAAAAGGTGATCCGAATAAAGATACAAAGCGTAAATCTTGGATTACAATGAAGAATGGCGTACTTGTACGTATGGTGCAAGACTCCACTAAGTCAAGTCATTCTCAGATTCTTGTGCCCAAGAATTTGAGAGTTAAAATTTTGCAGCACGCTCACGACTCTCAGTGTGCTGGACATATGGGTTTTTCCCGTACAAAGTCAAGAGTTCTTGCGGCTTTCTTTTGGCCTTTTGTGAACAAGGACATACGGATTTATTGTCGATCTTGTAAAGTATGTCAAGAGGTCAAATCCAAAGGTCCACGCCATGCTGCACCTATTCAGGCTGCAGACATTCCTATTCGACCATTTCAGAAAATGGCGATAGACATCATTGGTCCATTTAAGATCAAATCTGCTAGAGGACATCAGTTTATCTTGACGTGTGTTGATATGTGCACACGTTGGCCAGAGGCTATTCCTCTGAAGAGCATTACTACTGCTGACATTGCAGATGCTCTTTGGCTTATATTTTCTCGTCTGGGATTCCCCGGAGAGATATTATCAGACCATGGCACCCAACTAATATCGGATACCATGTCTCAAGTAATGTCTACTCTGCAGATAGAGAGATCTTTGAGTAGTATCTATCATCCTATGTCCAATGGGATGGTCGAACGGCTAAATAGAACACTCAAAAACTTACTAGGGAAGATAACTGAGGATCATCCTCAAGATTGGGACAGGGTTTTACCCGCGGCCCTCTTCGCTTACAGAGAGGTCCCCAATGAACATACAGGATTTTCTCCCTTTGAACTTGTCTTTGGCGCGCGACCGCGCGGCCCTATGTCTTTGCTTCATGATCTCATAACCGCTGATAATATTACCGATGACACAAAATCTTCTTACGAATATGTCATCGCGCTGAGACAAAAGATTATCGAAGCATGCAAATTGGCAACTTCTTCTTCTGAATTTGCTAAACAGAAGGCAAGACAATTTGCCAATAAGAAAAGAACCTTACGACAACTTTGTCCTGGTGACAAAGCATTTGTTTTGCTACCTTGTAGGGAAAACAGACTTCTTATTTCTTGGAAAGGTCCGTACGATATAATCTCGAAAATTTCCGATGTTGACTACATTGTCGATATTGATGGAAAGCATAAAACCTTCCACATCAATATGCTTACGGAATTCCATGAACGTCCGGATTATTTACAGCCTATTTTCCAGGCAACGGACGATTCACCAGTCCAACATGGTCATTACTCATCACTGTCCGTAATACAGGATGAGGAAACAAGTTTTTCAGATGTAAATCTTCCTCTTCCGATGATTCCACTTCATTCTAGTGAATCATGGAAAAATGTTACTGTCTCTCCTGATTTATCTCTAGGAGAACAGCGACAAGTTTCGGCTATGTTACAAACATTTCAGGATGTCCTTACTGACATCCCTGGACAAACTCATGTCATTGAACATGACATTATTCTAACTGACCATAATCCTATTAGGGTCAGACCTTATCCTATCCCTATACATTTTCAAGCACAGGTTGAGAAGGAGTTGGATGAGATGATAGATTTAAAAATAATTGAACCATCCACTTCTGCATATTCTTCGCCGATGGTTATTGTTCGAAAAAAAGACAATAACATACGTCTTTGCGTTGACTATCGCAAATTGAATCAAGTTACGAAGTTTGATGCTGAACCTATGCCTTTACTAGAAGAGCTACTTACTAGGCTTTCTAAATCTCATTTTTTCACTAAACTTGATTTGTCTAAAGGATATTGGCAAGTTCCTTTATCTGAACGCGCCAAACCAATTACGGCTTTTTCTACACCTAGAGGCCTTTTTCAATGGAATTTCATGCCTTTCGGCCTTATGAACGCACCAGCTACATTCGTACGCATGATGCGTCGAATCCTATCTTATCGGTCAGATGTCATTGCGTACCTAGACGACATCTGTCTTTTCAGCGATACTTGGGAAGATCACTATTCGGGGTTAGTTGAATTACTATCTACTCTACGCGAGTATAACCTGACAGCGAAACCCTCTAAAGCCTGCATTGGTTTTAGCGAAATTTCTTTCCTAGGCCATCGAGTTGGTCATGGTTTCCTAAAGACAGAGGACCATAATATCACTAAGATACTTAACATCTCTATTCCTAAGACTAAAAAGCAAGTGCGAAGTCTCTTAGGTCTTATTCAATTTTATGGAAGATTCATTCCGAATCTATCCTCTATCATGGCACCTCTTTCTACACTACTAAAGAAAGGGTCGCCTAATATGGTCCACTGGTCACAGGAATGCCAATCCTCTTTGGATAAGATTAAAAATTTGTTTTCAACACCACCTATTTTAGTGTTACCTACTACAGATAAGACATTTGTTCTTCGTAGTGACGCTTCATCCACTGGGATTGGAGCGGCACTAATGCAAGAGTACTCTGGAACTCTGCATCCTGTAATGTATATCTCCAGAAAACTTAATGCTGCAGAAAGGAATTATTCGGTTTTAGACCGTGAACTATTGGCTATGGTCTGGTCAATTCTCAAACTACAAAGATTCCTTCTAGGCGCACATTTCATAGTAGAAACCGACCAGAAAGCTCTTACGGCTATACAGAGTAAGAATTTGAAGAGCTCGAGGTCTACTCGATATGCAATTGCTCTTCAACCTTTTCATTTCTCGGTACGAGCTATCCGTGGATCAGATAATGTGATGGCAGACATTTTGTCTAGATGCCCACATGATTCCATCTAACTGTTAGGTCTTGGACTTCTTAACATATCTAAGTCTATGATAGTTCTTTCTATATTAAGATAGACACACATTGTAATTTGTAATATAGTGATTGTATCACTACTATCACTACGTTCATTGATATATATTCCTCGCTGTTCTTTGATGATTTTTCTTCTTTGTCAATCATGTACTTATAGTGCTTAAATATGAAATTGTTATATGCATTGTGTCATTGCCAGCATTGTAGTATACGTTGGTGGCACCTCCCTGGAAATATTTATGCTTAAGAGAAATGCTTTCTCTGAGATGTTGAGATATATTCTCACAAGTCGATCTATGCTTCGACTTTACCTTAATTTGACATTATAAATTGCTCTTATTAGTCATCTGCGCATTATTCGTGCGTTGTGAGCCTATTGTATGTTGCTCTCAGATGAAAAAAAAATTTCATTTTTTTCCCCCGGGGGTTGCGGTAGTCTGTTACCAACAGATTACTGGTGGCAATGTATGTAGTTATTATAATATTTATTTGTCTGAGGGAAAGTATTTGTTTTTAGAATCAAAATGCTTTCCTGGTCAAAGATATATCACCCATGATTGATTGATACTTTTATTACATGGGTTATCTCCCCTGGATATCGAATTTGGCGTATGAATCTAGATTTCGTTAGTCTGTTTCTTGTTGGGCAAGAAACAGATTGTTCTTGCTTAGGTTTATGCAGGAATGTTTATGGTCCGAGTCTATGTTTACTCCGTGTCTATTTCAGACGATTCGGTCTTATATCGTGATATCTTTGTATGTCTATGTGGGACTATTTTTCCTTGTACTGAACTATGGGGTCAGGCAGTTTCTGCGCATGCGAAGAGGAAAAAGGGTCTTCCGTGATGATGGAATGCCTGGTGAATGCCATGTCGGAGACCAGTCCGAAGTTTATTGAGCGCTGTGATCCATTATGGGGAAGAAGATAGTTTCTGATATAATTATTAAGTCTATGAGTTCCCCAGTGTTTATTCTGTAACGCCAGGAGAGGGCGTATGTGTTCTGCTAGTGTATTTCCCATGCCCAGGTAAAAGAACTTTTTTGCTGAACTTTTGCTTGCTAGGCTTAGATGGGCAGACGTCTACAGGACGATTATCTATATCAATGTGTCGGGATGACATGTTACCTAGCAGCACTGAATATGATTGTATGCAGCAGTTATGATGAAAGAATATGCTGATTCTTGTAGAAACATTTGTGTTCATGAACAAAGCCTTTATTGAAGCTTTACTATGCATTTGTATAGTGAGTAATGCTCACTGGAACCAGAAGCCATTTTGGATTCTATTTTTTGTCGATCATCGATCAGAGAACAGGAATGCCCCTTATTATCAGGTGATGATTAAGAGATCACAGTTATAAAGAAAACCCAATACTGGTGGGTTAACATTGTCTTCAGAAATATTTGCTGAACTTTACCTAAAGGAATCTTCGCTAGAAAAGAGGTTCTGTCTAGGAGTCATGCTTGAACATTATTTATTAACTGACATGATCGGTCAGTAAGGCCTGATGGTTATATTTATAAACAGTGGAAATCTAAGGGCTTGTCTACGGACGTTCCATTGTAATGTTCTTCAACATGAATGCCAACTTAAGATTGTAGACCATTGATCAACAATATGATGATATATGTCGACCAGTTTTCCTGTAACTATACCCGTACTGTCCAAGTGTGTGCGTCCAATTAAACAGTATGAAACGACCACAGTAGTCTGCATCATTAACTTCTAACTACGTGTGAGTGAGTGTTTGATCTTCTAGTCAACTCTTCAGAACAATCCATGCATTCGCGTACTGACACTCGCATTAACACTCATAGTCAACATTACATCCTTGTCGGAGCCTCATTACGTTTTGGGACAAGGTGACCTGTATGCCCTACACTGTGCCGGTTTTGAGTTGACCATCTACACCAATACCAGCTTTATTAACATGGTGACTGGACGAGCAATATCACGAAAATTTGCACTTATCAACGTGGTGACCGAAAAACAGAGCTTATCAGTGACAATATCAGATGTACATTTAGGTGGCATGTAAATATAATGGAACGATAGTAGGCAAGCACTCAATATTCTGGTTGTCTATCGTCTCATGCTTCAACTGACTAATCGCGTCAGTTAAGGTGGATACATAATCATCAACAATGGTTCACTGACAGAACCTTCTCCTGGCTAAGTTTCTAAAGCCGTAAATTCATCCAATGTTTATAGCAACAATGTTAAACCACAGTAGTGGGTTTTCATAATATATAGATCTCTGTACCATCATCAGATAATAAGACCTTTTCTGTTCTCTGACAATGATTCGCTTACAATGGCGGGAATCCAAAAATGGCTCTCCTCCGTGAGCTTCGCTTACCCAGGATGAAAAATTATGAAGCAGAATTACTTCGTTATTCATACGTAAATGTTCTCATTGGGCTTCTATACATATCTGCTATCAATAAGGCTGGTTACATCAAGTGATCTAGTGCTGCTAGATAACACGTCATCTTCATCTGTAATCAACAATCCTAGATGTACGATAATACGTCTCCCATCTAGGCTTAGCAAAAAAGTTCAGCAAAAAAAGTTTTGGTTTTACCTGGCTTTAGGAAAACACATACAAGCGAATAACGCACGCCATTCCTAGGCGTTAATAATGGACATTAGGAGAATCTCTGATAATACAATCATACAGAGAAACAATCTCCTTCCTAGAATAAATCACAGAGATCAATCTTCAAACTTTCTAATCGCCCAGCCTATAGTAGCGATGACATGACAGCCTTCTCTGTCCACACACCCAAAGTCGACGCAGGCGCAGAAAAGCCTTTCACCCCAGAGTTCAGCTCACAAAATAGTCCGACATAGAAATACAAAGATACAAAGATATAAGACCGAATCACCTTAAATAGTCAAGGAATAAATATAAATTCGGGCCATAAACATTTTAAGCAAGACCAATCTGTTTCTGGCCATACCAGACGAAAAATGACGTAAATCTAGTATTCATACGCCAGATTGAGACACAAGAACAGATAACCCATAGAACCGAATACAACATCGACCAATCAGGGTTCTGTCCCTCAGACTAAGAATCATTGATTCTCAAATAAACTCTTTTCATCAGACAATTAGTTATACTTTACATTTGTATGCCTACCAAAAGTAATCTGTGCGTCACATACTACCACACAAAAGAATATGTGCGCAACAGACTGCTTTCTCATTACCAGCAATTCCACAATGGGAGGGTAACCACTGAAGGGCAATGGTTGATGACCTTTGGATGATGTTAAGCTCTGATCTGATCGCATTCATCATGTTATTATTTCTGGTGTTTTGTATAGACTCCAGTAATGATCTGCAGTCAGTGAAGATTACTATCTTAGCTGGTGGTTGTTGTTCGGGTCTGGTGAAGATTTTCAGGGCTTGCAGTTGTGCCATAGCTTCTGCCCTGAAATTGGAGGAGATCTTTCCAGTTGGGAAGGCGTTTCGGATGATCTTTCCGTTTAGGAATCTTATAAAAATTCCCCCACCACCGTTCTTTACTGCCCCCTCAGCGGATCCATCTGTGTATGCGTGTGTCCACTCCTTCGGGTTGTACTTTTCTTCAATCATTTCTTGAGCCAAAGTTTTTAGTTGTTGAGGGGTCTGGTGGCCTTTCTTTTTTATTTCAGGGACTTCTGTGACGTAGATATAATTCCATAGCACTAGCAGTCGTCTAGCTCCTCATAATCAATTAACATTTCAATCTCAGTAGGTTGTTTTGGGAGGAGGTCTTCATGGCATCGATGCAGATGTTTGGAGATGTTTATGAAGCTGGTTCTTTTCAGCCTGTTCTTTGTCAAACTATGGAGTTTGGCATGCATTGGATGACTTGGCATTCGTAGAAGCTTCTCACTGTGAGTGAATACCTTTTCCTCACGTCTGTCATTCAGAGAGCGGATGTTGGCGTATCTCTCCATTGTCTGGATTGGAGAAGTCTTCATCCCTCCAGTGATTAATCTAAGGCCTGAATTTTGTACTTTCCCTACGCGCTCTGTGTTTGTTTTAGATGCCGTGGCCCAGGCTGACATGCCATATTCAAGTACAGGCATGACTCTGCCTGTATAGAATTTTTTAGGTATGTTGGTATTTGCCCCCCAACTTGTGCCAGCCAGTTTCTTCATAATTGTCACGAAGTGTAAATCGCCTTCTCTCTCTTCTTAAAGCTTTTCTCATCCTTCTCTCTCTTCTTAAAGATTTTCTCATACCAATTCATTTCTTCTCTCCAAATTCTCTAGATAATCCACCACTCGTCTAAAATCAGGAGATCTCCCATTTTCTTCTGAATAAATTCCTTTGTCTTTGTTCTACGTTTTACTGGCAAAGTCATTAACTCTGCTGTGAACTTTAAGCGCTGTAAGCAACATGGGTTTTCCCCTGGGTAAATTTCAATTTTTAGCACACCGGAAGGCTGCGGTATTGGCATGTGACTGTTGACCTACCGGCCAACTGTGTGTGTGGTTGCTGGTGGAAGGAAATGTCAACTGCAGTTCAGGGACCACCCTTAAAGTATGCAAATTAAAGCCACCAAACAGAACCCTGGAGGAATTTTGGCATGATTCTCGAAGCGCAGGCATATTCTTGAAGCGCATTCTCTCACTAACCGGCAGACCGACTGGCCTGGACAAGATGGTCTGGTCTAGGTAATTGCAGAGGGGAACGGTCCAATTTTAACACAGCAAAGGTGCTTGGCTGAGCGAGTAAGTGATCTATATTGTTATATGAATAACATGAATTAATCATATGTTTATCTACAACATATCATGTCAGTATCTTTTGTTTTTCACTGTGACAGAAATTAATGTCCTTGATTTTGTACAGGAGACAACAACATTATGTATACTGAAAGTTTCATCTATGAACTACCCTTGTCCTGTTTTATACTGAATGATTTCTACTAATTCTACTGTATGATTTCAGCCATGATTATCCTTGTCATATTTTAATCCTGAACTGATTTCTGCAAATATCCTTATTATATTGTAATGTGTTTATGTGTATGTGTTATGATGGTATTTTCAGGGTATATGACTGTTTATAACATAACCATAAAACTATGAAATATGTTGACTGACTTGTAAGCCAATGGTGCTCAAGCCTTGAGACCATGACTACCCTCCACATGATTTACTGCTCAATTAGCAAGTATGTAATTCAGTGGTTCTCAAACCTTGGCAGCAATGACACACCAACATGTTACAGCAGAATAGAAAACTATTATCCAGTGGTTCTCAAACCATTGTTGGCAGTGACCCCAAATTGATTTAACTGCTCCCTTGGGCACAAGGTAGACCAGTGGTTCTCAAACTTTTGATGACCACAGCCCCAAACTCCACTGTTGGTGAAGCTAACAGCCCAAATGTTGAAAATCACTGCGGTAAACAAGCTGGAAGCCAGATATAGGTTGAGACCCACCTGTATGCTTATAATGTCAGTTATGCTATAGTATTTCATAGATAATAGATAGCACTTTGTTATTGATGTTAGCTATGAATGTTCGTTAGATTTCTGATGGACGATTAGCGTCCAGCGGATATGGGAAATGACTTCTCTGGCAAGATTACTAATGGAGCTTCAAATGTTTGTCAATCCAGTCCTGCCAGGTGATCCTACCAGGTTGTCCTACCAGGAGACCTAAGCATATGCAGTGTTCTCAAGGGCAGACATACTCCATCTCAGTTGGTGATGAGCCCTGTGTCAAGACGGAGAAAGCAACTTGCCATCCTCTGAAACCCTAAAAAGAACTTGCTGGACCTGGAGTGCTGGGACATATTGAACCCCTGGCAACAAGACTACATAAATTCAGCATCTGAGATGAGTATCTGAACATGCCAGCAGAACCACTATAGCATAGTCCTATTGTCCTATGATGACAAATTCATTCTGACATGGTTCAGAACCATTCATAGATTAGGGAACATATAGTATAGTTGTGCATTTGAATATAATGTGAGATTCTATTTTCATTTTTGTAAACTTTACATAACAGAGTCTGTTGTTATTTTTTCTTGTAATATTTAATTGGGTTTTATAGTTTTAGTAACATAAATCTACACCCTGGGGGCAGAGCCATAATTAATAAACACTAGTGGGTCGGGATATTTTTAATGTGGCTGGGCACCAAATCTCTTATCCAACTATATGTACTATACATATTCCTTTGTAGGATTTCGGATCAAGAATTTATCGCCTAGAGAATATCCTGTTAGTTTCACCAGAATTCTCTTTTAAGAAAGTTTTCTAGTGGACTAATTCCCGAGGAGAGACAGTGCATTCAACCTGCAGTCTGGAAGAGGTTCCTCTAGTGATTATCTTTATTCTTTCATCAAGTCTGTCATACTTACACTTTCTCCCTCAAAAGAAACCATTTCGCTACACTGGGACGCTCGTGTCCGGGATCTACTTTTTTTCATATTTAGAAACTTGTCTGAGATATGAAAACTCTTATCTTTCCTAGACCACTACTGCTGTAGGTACTTGTCACTTATTGGTGTCCAAGTCTAGGATTAGGTTAAAGTTAGTTAGTTGCTTATCCTTTACAGGACATGGCAATCAACCCCAGCTTTTATTGGCTGTTTGTGATTTTTCTAGGCATTTTTTCATTCAGTAGTTTGCCATTGCTTTCTGAACGGTACGGTGCTTATACCATTGTTAAAAATCCACACAAAGCGATCTGCTACCAAACCGCCTGCAGCAGGTTTCGAACCTGGTATATCTGGATTATGAAACTGCGTTCATATCCATTAGGCCACAGACGCCGACTTAGGTTAAAGAGGGGACATATAATTACCCTAGACTAAATTACATATACATTTTTACAAGAAAAACAGATTTTAAGTTAAGTTATGAAAACTATTCTTGGTGGTACTGCTGGTTATTAGTTACATGTTGTTAACTAATATTTAAGTTATGTTTTATGTATGCTGGTTTTAAATAACATAGGTTGTTAAAATACTTTAGTTTAGTTATGGCTATAGAAAGTATTTAGGCCTGTATTTATTTGATAGTGAGTTAGCGATCTCATACTCGCTTAGCAAAACCACTGCTGTTAAAATGGATGAGATAGTAGGACTGAAGAAATGGACAGCGCAATCCTATGAGATTGGAAAGTTATGTGGCTTCTCGGGAAGTTTGCTGGAAAATTATGTCTCGAAACAGGTAGTATGTTTCATGAGCATAATGGAACAACAGAACGAATGGAGAGCAAAATGCAAGGAAGAGAATGTGGAACATGAGAGACAAAGACAAGAAAAATCCCTCCAGTGTAAGGAAGAACTGCAAGAAATGGAAACTCAGTTTCAACCTTTAAAAATGGAATCCAGGGATAAACTTGAATCTAGGAATACTCATCATGCCACTCCTTTGCCAGTTGCATCACCACCCTCAGCGGTAAATATAACTGCACCACATGAAGCCAAGTCTATGTCTTAGAATTCAGGCTCAGACAGAGCAGAGGCTAGGATATCTAAACAGAGACATCTAGACTATTCTGAAAACAAGATTAAACACATCGCTGCTGATAATCTGAAGAGACCTTCCGCATCCTCAGCAAAAACTTACATCAGGCATACCAAAAACAACCGCACCAACAACCTGGTAAATAGGATCACTCAAGTAAATAGTCATCGCTCAACCAAATAGGATCACTCAACGGAAAAGGAGTACGCAAACCTATGGGAAGGAAAGAGATGTTCTTGAACATCACATGTCGGCCACCCTACATCAGTTAGACTGTAGGCGCCGAGACCCAATCCCAAAGACTTCATACAAAGCTAAGGTCCCTACCATGGATGGGAACTTGACGAAGGCCCGGAGTGGATACAGGGATTCTCAAAATGTGGAGACTGCCACAGTAAATGGAGAACAAATCACCTGTTTGTATTATCAAGGTCTTGGGTGTGATGCCCTTGTCTCAGCCTCGGTTGTAGACCCTGATCAAGACACTGAAGAGGATGTTGAGGTAACAGCACCCATGATAAACAACAGAACGATGATTTTGCCTTTAGCTTATGTAGAAGTTAGGTCGAACTTTGTAAATGGCAAAGTAAAGGCCGCAATATTAGATGAACGAATTTACCCCATACCTCAAGGAGGGAAATATATCATCTTAGGAGACTCAGCACGATCCAGAGATGGCGTAACTGAACAGGCTATGGAGACTCCAATGCCTAATTCTTCTTCCAATATTTTCACTGAAAAGTTGGAAGAGTGCAAAGGGGATGACCACCCCAGTGCACTTAATTCTGAACCAGTTTTGATAGTCTCACCCACTCTCTGCGTGCAGAAAGTGAAGCCGGGCCAGAGTTTCTTGGTACCTGGTGGGATGAAACATGTTTCAGAAATATCTTCCTTTAACACGGGAGAAACGGCCAAAGAGGAACATGAGCCTCAAGCACTTAGTCTTCAGTCATTCAGTCAGTTCCAATAACATCACCCACTCTCTGGGATCAGAAAGTGAAGCGGATCCAAATTTCCTTGGTACCTGGTGGGCAGGAACAAATGGTGGACTTATCTTTCTCTGTCACTGGAGAAACAGCGATAGAGGAACATACACGCTCTCATACCTGGGGAGATAGGTATGTGTCCTTAGGCAGGTCAAGTAATATGACTAAAATAAGGTTGTGTATGCGGTTGGCAACCTCATCATGCAAAACTATTTGCTATAGACCTCAATGCAAGCAGAGTGTAGGCTTTAATGCAAGCTGTTTGCCAGGAGGCAAGCTACAATGTAAGGTCAACAAGGAGGAACATAAGAGAGGGAAGATTATATGAGCAGGATTGCTTAATACATTGTTACTACAGCCAGGGATACATGTACAGAAACATTTTAATAATATCATTTATTGGACAAGATGTCCATCAACTGTATTTACCTGTGTACATAACCACATTTATTTTGAGTTCAACCTTCCTCATTAAAAACATTTGAGAGTCAGGAAATTAAAATTGTAAAGTAATTCTATAACTTTAACCACTGTTTTACTTGAGTTTATTAGATTGAGTTACAGCTGTGTTGATTTGTTATCATACATCACACATACATTACCCTAGACACGTAGCCATATAAATTAATAGACTTAAAATATTTCGCAGAGTGAGATCATAGGGTGGTAGCAATTAGGTACCCCGAGAATACATCCTCATCAACTATTCGACTCAGGGACTTACATAGCTTGACCTCACTCTGTATACAATTAATAATAATTAACATAAATAACATCTAAACCCACCACACATGCTTCAAGCAAGTTTTTGGCGGCTGTCGTCCAGCCGATTTTCAACCATTTCTTGAGTTATGTGACATACTGAGAGGCCGTGGCAGGACCGTAGATAGGACTTGATTAAGGAGGGGGAGGAGGGGTTAATACAAACATGTTTTTGTAATGCACTATTTTGGTACCAGTAGAGTATAATTTCTCCTAAGGGGGGTTGGAACCCCCCCCCCCCCGCGTATCTACGGCCCTGGGCCGTGGTGACAGTTTTATCTCCCTTGACATCAGTCCACGTTCTCAACAGAGCCTCAAGTGGTCCTTTGGTGGGCCGCCCAAACAGTAGCGTTGCAGGAGGCAAGCCAGTAGATTGGTTCGGAACCTCTCTAGACAAACAGAGCTGCCGACAAGAACAAATCCCAGTTCTCTTGTTTCTCTTGTGCCAGTTTGCGTACTGTGTTGATAAGAGTGCCGTTGAACCGCCCTACCTTGTAGTTTCCTTAGGGCCTTTAAGGACTGGTGTAGATATGCTTCGTGCTGTAGACCCTAAAGACCTCCTCCATCAGTTTCCCATTAAATTCGGACCAATTATCAGTCAGAATTTCCTGAGGGAAACCCAGTCTCGTAAAGATCAAGAGTAAGGCCTCTGCGAAATGCACAGAATCTTGGAAGAGACAACGACCGCTTCTCCCCACATTTGCGTGTACAAGGGGCGTTCAGAAAGTAATGCACCACATCGTTTTTCTCAGGAGCTGTTTTTTCAAAAAGCATAAAATGTATACACAATATACATGAATATGTCATGTAAACATCCGTATTTCTCAACATAATCCCCATCAACTTGTACGGCTTTATGCCAGCGCGAAAAAAGTGCATGTATTCCTAGCCCGTACCAGATTTTGTCTTGATCATGTAGCCATTTCTTCGCTGCATGAATCACTCCTTCATCATTTTCAAACCGTGTCCCACGGAGTTCATCTTTAAGTGGACCAAATAGATGAAAATCAGAGGGTGCCAAATCGGGACAATAGGGTGGATGGATGGGGTAGTACAGTCCAACCCAATTTGGTGAAATCTTCCCGTGTTGCCAGACTTGTGTGAGGGCGCGCATTGTCGTGAAGGAGAAGCAGGTCGGCTGGATTCTTGTGCGGCCAAACTCTGCGAAAACGTTGATTGAGTTTTTTCAATGTCTTAATGTAAGCTTGCGAATTGATTGTCTCTCCTCTTGGCATAACGTTCACAAGAATCACACCTTCAATGTCCCAAAAGACAGTGATCATGACCTTTCCAGCTGAAGGAATTGTCTTGAATTTCTTTCTTTGTGGTGATTGCGGATGATGCCACTCCATTGACTGTCTTTTTGTCTCAGGTTCAAAATGATGTGCCCAGGTTTCGTCACCTGTAACGATCTTAGCCAAAAAGTTCTCTCCATCAGCATTGAAATGCTCCAACAATTCAAAGAAATTGCTTTCCTTTGCAATCGGTGGTCATTTGTGAGACTTCGAGGAACCCATCTTGCGCAAACCTTAGAAAATCCGAGAGTTTTTATAACTGCATTTGCACTACCAATGCTGACTGACAGCTGTAAGGCTAATTGTTGAGAAGTGATTCACCTATCAGTAAGAATAATGCCCTCAGCGCATTTCAACATTTCTGCATTGCGGCCGATCAAGCAGCTCCGTATCTCTACTTCCTGATTCTTTGATTCTCTGAACCCAGCGACTGACTGTACTCCTGTCGACTGCAAAACTTCCATACACATCACATAGACGCTTGTGAATGTTCACAACAGTTTCTTTCTCTGCAACGAGAAATTCTATCACAATTCGCTGCTTATAATGCAAGTTGCTAACACGCTCCATTTCAACGTTTTAGAGCAGCTGTATTATTTGGCTGGTTGCGTTGCACTTTGGTGCACACAATTAGCAGATGCCATATTTGAATTGTGCAACATTTCATGCGTCTGTCTTCATTATTGGCTGAGAAAAACGATGTGGTGCATTACTTTCTGAACACCCCTCGCATCTGCCAGAGATACTTGTTTCTCCTCCAAGTTCTTTTGAACGGTCCCACTAAATCTACAGCGATTCTTTCAAAGGGAGTGCCTTTAATAGGCATCTCTCCTCACGTGGCGGGAGCCGTCCAATGCCTGGGCGCCACCCTTTGGCATTGGGGACATGATTTAACATAACGCTGGATGTCAGCGTTCACTCCTGGCCAGTAATAATGGGCCCTGATGCGTTGCATAGTGGCCCTCCTGCCCCATATGGCCGTCAAATGAGGCGGAATGCCCCATGCCCAGAACCTGAGTTCTATATGGCGACGGCACAACCAATTGAGAGTTCTCTTGTCCCCTTTACTCGTTTTCCGGTACAAAAATCCTTATTTAGTGTAGAAGTCTCCGGTGATAGGAGGGCGGTGGCCAGTAGGGTCCGCAAGGATAGCCGCTTTTTTTTTGCCTTCTACATATCGTGATTGACTATCAATCATCACAACTCACAGATTAAGTGGCAAAGTGCCTCGGTCTGCACATCTTATCTCGAAAGTTTCGTTAGTAATCTGATCGGGCCTCACGAGGTGCCCCGAAACTACAGATTCATAGTCCAGCCCAGAATCATATAAGCAGGTCACGGGGTCACCATTCACGAGGAATAATTCTGTTTCTGAGTGGCAGGGAGAGTCCTGTTCTGACTTTAGGGCCCTCGCTTTTTCGTCCGTTCCTGTCAACATGCAAGCTGCATGATATGGGGAGTGCTTTTTGTCGGCGACAGTCCACAGAGTTATTGTTATTCGTTTTGCAAAATTTCTTGCTGGGCCCCTTGGGCTGACTACCTTGAGAACTCGTGGGTTTCTATTTGCAATGTGCTTGGGTGTATGGTTATGTTGGCTTGTTATTATACGTGCTCTAGGAAGAAGTAAAGGGGCGCTTCTTTTGTGTGGGATGATTTTCGTGTGGGCACCTTTTAGATGGGTTCACTTCCGACTGGGCGTTCTGGTACCGATCAGCAAACAATACCACCTGATCCAGAGTTTCGGCCCCGTGCCCCGCCAGGAACCTTCTCATGTCTGGGGTGAGCGAGTCACATTTACTTATTCATTGCTCTTTTTGCATTACATTTCTTCTGTAAGTGTTCTCGCTACAGCACATTTTCTTTATCATTGCTCTTACTACCCACATTTTGTTCATATCAGTGTTATCACTACAGTACACTTTCTGCATACATTTTCTACTTACATCATTGTTCTTTACCTATCAGTGTTCTCATTACACCACCGTTTCTCTATCAGTATTCTCACCGCAGTACACTGTCTGTGTCATTTGTCTAATTATATCATTGTTCTCCACTTATCATTGTTCTCACTACACCACCGTTTCTCTGTAAGTATTCTCACTGCAGTACACTGTCTGTGTCATTTGTATAATTACTGTACATCATTGTTCTCCACTTATCAGGGTTCTCACTACACCACCGTTTCTATCAGTGTTCTAACTACACTTTATTTTCTCTATCAATGTTCTCACACGCCCCAATTTCGCGGACTACCACTGCATTTAAATATGCTATTTTCTCTGTCACCGTTCTCACTAAATTTTATCAATGATCCTACTACACCACATTTTTTCAGTCACTGTTCTCACTGCACTTTATCAGTTTTTCCACTACACTTTATAAATGTTCCCACTACACATTTTTTCCGGTCACTGTCCTCCCTAAACTTTATCAATGTTCTTGTACCGCTTTATCAATGCTCTCACTACACTTTATAAATGTTCCTACTACACATTATTAATAATCTCACTACACCGTATCAGTGTTCTCACTACACTATTGTTCCGCACATATTACTGTTGGTAGGCATGCAAATGTAAAGTGTAACTATTTATTTATGAATCAATGATTCTCAGTCTCAGGGACAGAACCCTGATTGTTCGATGTTGTATTCGGTTCTATGGATTATCTGTTCTTGTGTCACAATCTGGCGTATGAATAATAGATTTACGTCATTTTGCGTCTGGTATGGCCAGAAACAGATTGATCTTGCTTAAAATGTTTATGGCCCGAATTTATATTTATTCCTTGACTATTTTAAGTGATTCGGTCTTATATCTTTGTATCTTTGTATTTCTATGTCGGACTATTTTGTGAGCTGAACTCTGGGGGGAAAGGCTTTTCTGCGCATGCATCGATTGTGTGTGTGTGGACAGAGAAGGCTGTCATGTCGTCGCTGCTATGGGCTGGTTGATTAGAAAATTTGATTTGATCGCTGTGATTTATTCTAGGAAGGAGATTGTTTCTCTGTATGACTGTATTATCAGAGATTCTCCTAATGTCCATTATTAACGCCTAGGAATGGCGTGCGTTATTCGCTTGTATGTGTTTTCCTAAAGCCAGGTAAAACCAAACCCTTTGTTGCTGAACTTTTTAGCTAAGCCTAGCTGAGAGACGTATTATCGTGCATCTAGGATTGTTGATTACAGATGAACATGACGTGTTATCTAGCAGCACTAGATTATTTGATGTAACCAGCCTTATTGATAGCAGATATGTATAGAAGCCCAATGAGGACATTTATGTATGAATTACGAATTAATTCTGCTTCATAATTTTCCATCCTGGGTGAGCGAAGCTCACGGAGGAGAGCCATCTTGGATTCCCGCCATTGTAAGCGGATCATTGTCGGAGAACAGAAAAGTTCTTATTATCTGATGATGGTACAGAGATCTACATATTATGAAAACCCACTACTGTGGTTTAACATTATTGCTATAAACATTGGATGAATTTACGGCTTGAGAAACTTAGCCAGGAGAAGGTTCTGTCAGTGAACCATTGTTGATGTTTATGTATCCACCTTAACTGACGCTATTAGTCAGTTAGAACATGAGACGATAGACAACCAGAATATTGAGTGCTTGCCTTCTATCGTTCCATTATATTGACATGCAGATGGGAAGTTGTTTAATTTGAGACGATTACAGTCCTTTACAAAGGTGAATGAAACAATGATCTCTGACCTTGTCTTTGCGGACGACTGTGCCCTCAACACCTGCACAGAACTAGACATGCAGAACAATATGAGGAGGCTTTCTGTAGCGTGTGATGACTTTGGTCTTACCATCAATACGAAGAAATCTGAAATAATGTTGCAACCTGCTCCTGGGAAACCTTACTGTGAACCAAACATCACAGTAAAGAACCAACGTCTCCAAGTGGTGGACAGCTTCACTTATCTAGGCAGTACCCTTACCAAAGATGCAAATATCGACGCCGAGGTCAACAACAGAATTGCAAAGGCAAGTGCAGCTTTTGGAAGACTAAGAGTAAATGTCTGGAATCGACAAGGAATTAGTGCCGCCACCAAGATAAAAGTATATCATGCAATAGTGCTCACTACCCTCCTGTATGCCTGTGAAACATGGACAGTGTATAGCAGACACGCCAAGAAGCTTAACCATTTCCACATGAGCTGTCTTCGCAGGATACTCAGGATCAAGTGGCATGATAGAGTATCTAATTCTGAGGTCCTCAACAGAGCACATATCTCAAGCATCTACACATTGCTGCAGAGGGCCCAAACTAGATAGGCCGGACATGTTGTTCGCATGCCCGAAAAACGCCTCCCAAAGCAGTTGATGTACAGCGAACTCTCTATGGGTAAGCGAGCAGTAGGGGGACAAAAGAAACGTTTCAAAGACATACTGAAAGCATCGTTGAGCAGCTTCAAAATTGATGTCTCCTCCTGGGAGACTATCGCACATGATCGCTCTGCCTGGCGGACAAACATTACTCAAGGCGCTCGCATTGCAGAACAGAATCTAGCTGATAAGGCAGAAGGCAAGCGTGCTGCAAGAAAAGTCAGAATGCGCAGCAACACTACTATCGACTCTAACCATGTGTGCCCGTATGTGGCATGGCATGTAGGGCCAAAATAGGACTAATTGGCCACATGAGATCACGGCACTGATGTCTCACAATTCAAGTCTGAAGCTGTCGCCATCTTCGCTTGCGATGGGCAACTATTATATATATTGACATGCCACATAAATGCACATCTGATATTGTCACCCATTTTTCAAGTATACGATGATTTTTGTGCCAACCTGTTCAAATGACTGTAATCGTGATGTCGAAGTGTACGTCCATTATTAAATGTATGAAACGTCATCAGCAGTCTACCCTTTATTGACTTCTGCTAATGATTGAGTGAGTGACTTGTCAACTCAACAGAACTGTACACACATTCGCGTCCTTTACATCTACATTCTCAC
Source organism: Oreohelix idahoensis (assembly GCA_024509875.1). Taxonomy (NCBI): domain Eukaryota; kingdom Metazoa; phylum Mollusca; class Gastropoda; order Stylommatophora; family Oreohelicidae; genus Oreohelix; species Oreohelix idahoensis. Next base: position 170,417 of record JAMPIV010013334.1, read on the forward strand.
TCGATGTCAGCACTGTGTCGGGACGAGTTGACCGTTCGTTTACGTGTCCAGTATAACCTTATGAAACCACAACACTCCCCAATCAAAACTTGCTCTTTATCAATGTGGTGAATTAAACTGTAAGAAAACAACGCTTTATCAACTATATTTTCTCTTTCACTGTTCTCACTACAATTTATCAATGTTCTTACTGAACTTCATCAATGTTATCACTAAACTTAATCAGTGCTTTCACTACACTTTACCATTGTTTCCACTACGCTTTATAAATGTTCTCACTATACTTTATCAATGTTCTCACTACACTTTATCAATTTGCCCACTACTGTTTATGAATGTTCACACTACACCACATTTTCTCTATAACTGTTCTCACAGCGCTTTATCAATGTTCCCACTAAACTTTATCAATGTTCCCACTAAACTTTATCGGTGTTCCCACGGTTCTGCAATTAATCAGAAATGAAAATTGTCATTCTTTTCATTCTTGGTTCGGGACCCAAAGACGCAGCAATAGAGACCGCAGTCAGCGACTCATAGCTTGACTGCCTGCGTCAGGACCAGCGAACCAGAGCTGGTCAAGACCGTGCTCCACCTCCACGTGGTGGTCCTGGAAACAGTCTGCAGCAGTGCAGTCTGGCTGAGCGAGTGCGGATCGCAATGGGAAGACAAACCCGGTCCTTAAAAATGCCGTGCAGAAGTCGGATGTGTCGACCAAAAGGTGCAGATATCACAGCTTAGGCATAAACAGACACAACGCAACCACCGTCCTTTTCAGGACGAACGATGAAGAAGAAGAAGATTCTTGGTTCGTCTGGCATGATAGGATTTAAATATTATAACAAATCTATTTCATTTCTGATAGATTGCTGCAAAGTTATACCGTCAGTTCAAGATCTAAACAACAGTTTTACCGAACATTCGCACGACCTTCAGGAATTTAAAAAATTGCTCTTAGAGCAAACGATGCTGGCATTTAAGCGTTACATCAATAGTAATATCAGTTTCCAAATACATATTCAGCTGCCTGGCACTGTAATGTTCTACAAATCCAATTAAAGATAGCCGGCAGGCTAGATTTCTTTGAAAGTTCCTCAACTTATTGAAACTACTGCAAATGCTACCGCACATATATATTTTACAAATTAAAACAATGGTAGCATCACTTCGAAACTTTTACCAGCCGAAATTGTGATACACATCATATTGTACACAATAAAAAGGACACTATTAATAGTTCATGCCACAAGAGACGATATTCTCGTTCTACGCATTCCTCTAATACACACATTTTGATTTTAAGCGACAACAATATACTTTGTAACTTAAATTTTAAACTTTCGTGCCAGGTAATACTGTGCCCGGTTTAGGTGACTAGTTCTTTTGAATTTGATAGAAGTTCCCATTGGTCCTGTAAATTGTCTAGTTCACTCTGCTTTTTTTGACGTCTTATCTTAGCTTTTTTTCAAAATTTTGACTGGTAACACTGACAGTGGTTATTAGTACGAAAGCCGCACGTATTGAATGTACAGTGCTGTAGACATAATTTTGTTGCAAATAATTAGCTAGTTTGACATATAAATGACTTACTTACACACGCTCAGAATGTTAAAAAAAAAAAAAAAAGCCAAGGTCCTCAGAAAACAAGCCAAGATTTGAACGAAAAAGCGTAGGTGTGGTAACAGTGAATGTCACGTGACTTTTGGCTTTACACTTCCGTTGCACTGGTACTACGAAATATTCCATATGTAAGTAACGAAAAACTGCCATTATTTATAAACATATTTGAAGAACATAGGCTACATGACTTTAGGCCTATCTTCATATACCGTATTCGGTGGTGTAGGTAATCTTGTCTCTCTACAAGTTCCTATCTCCAGCGTTGCTTATCAGTTAGGCTATGTTGTTCACTTCTTTCCAGTTTTTTATTATTTTAATGAAGAAAAATATCCCGTTCAACCTCTGATGGGTTATAATTAGGATAGCCTATATATTGTTTTCAATTTCAAATAATATGGAAAACTGGATATTTTCTTCTTCTTTCCATGTCGCTTTATGTCTAGTAGGCCTATATAGCCTATCTGTTCCTAATGATGTCAATATTATTATTATAATGATGTCATACTCTCCCCCCCCCCCCCGGTCTCCTGGGTAGTGAGATCGGATACGTAGCCTTCTCGGGCGAAAAAATAGGAGGTCCCGTGTGTAATTTGCGCACGTTAAAAATCCCACGGCAGTTGGAAATTGTAAGAGTAGGCCTCTGCCCTGGCAACATTTAAAGATTAAAAAACTAACCACCACAACAATATTTATAGAATGTGTGATTCCTATAGGCCTATACACACATTGGGATTCTCGCCGGTGATACGGAGTTCGTGCACTGTGCTGAGATTCTCCTTGTGTGATCTAAGCGAGGAAATCGGAGTACTGATGGAGTAGTCTGTGCAATGAAGATAGTCCTTCAAACCAAACCAAAGTGTCTAGTAACCTCTCTCGGTGGTGTTGTTTGGTGCTTTTTTTTATTCTTTCATATTCCTGCTTTCAACTTTCAGTTGAAATGAATAACATTGGGACCTGTGTCCAATTTTGCCCAAATGTCGACCCGGGGAACAGTTAAGTAGCTCACATTGATACGGCCTGAAATAAGACTTCAGTTATGCATTGCCCCTTACTTCTGTTGTTATAGTTAACTAGGGCTGCTGAGCTTCTCGCACATTTGCAGCCAATACCAAGTTGACTCCTTGGTATTATCTACACTGTAGATCTAGGCTTTTCCTGTTGCTTTTCTTAGGGTGACCATACATCCGGATTTGACCAGATTTGTCTGGCTTTTCAAGCCTATACTCTGCGTCCGGCTGGATTTTTTTTAAATGTTGATATATCCGGCCTTTTCATGATTTATTAAATTATATGAAAAACGCTATTTCCAAAATTCCTCATTTGAATTTCCGATAGAATTTCCTCATAATCCAAGAAACAATCTCGCAAGCTTTCGTGTTTTTAGATTGTTTACCAGTAATAGATTATAATTATATTTTAACTCAGTTTTATATATTTTCACTCTGTTTGTTTAGTGCTACCTGTTACCCAAAATGTGCATTGTGAATGAAAAGACGGTATGAGGTTTAGTCATTTAAAATCTCGTCTGTTGCAAATTACAAGTAGTTTTAACTTTAATATTGAATTAAACATTAATTAATGACATTATGTATTTATTACACATACCTACTCTAAGTGTGAAATTTAAAAAAAAAAGGACTTTGCCATGTTTTGGCGAGGCATGCTTCATTCAGCCTAGACACATGGTCTGTCGGTATAGAGCGCATGTCCAAATATGAAAGACCTTGTAGTTTGCATATTTATCTGTGTATTCACAGATAAATTGAAAAATAAATTTCCATGTTTTTGTCAGGTATGCAAGATTTAAAGCAGAATTTCTAGTGTGCAGAGGTGGCACATTTGTGTCAGTAGCAAATAAAGTTTCTGCTGATAAAAAAATTAACACACACCCACACACATGAAAATAAATACCGCCACAAGAATGCACTTCTGTCTGAAAGTTCGCAATCAAGACTTTATTTACAAAAAGTAAATGCTACAGACCCTTTTGCTTTTCATAATGCGAAACATCACAAAAATCTGAAATCAGTGGACTGTACTTTAAAATGCTTGGCATCAATCAGAAAGTGCCAACAAATATGCATGCGCCAGAACCAGAATAGCTAGTGTTATTTGTGTGACAGTGTTTGTGTGTGTATTTAAAAAGTAATCAAGTGTTTTTTGTTTATCATCTTAATATATCAATGGACACAAAATCAAGGTGATTTGATGAAATTATTGTTCGATGAGCAATAAATAAGTTTTATTGTCATTTATTATGTAAAATAAATATGTTTCCTGTTTTGTCCTACTTTTTCATCACAGTGTCCTCCTTTTCATGACAAGATAGTGAATATTGTCCTCCTTTTCATGACAAGATAGTGAATATTGTCCTCCTTTTCACGACAAGATAGTGAATATTGTCCTCTTTTTTGCGTTGAACAATATGGTCACCCTAGTTTTTCTGCCATTGGAGTTGTCCACATATGACACTCAATTTTTTTCATTTATTAAAATTATCACTCATTTTTAATTTAAAACTATAAAAAATAAATTAAATGTAAAGTAAACACATCAGTGACTTCAGTTCTTACTTAAAGTTTTATGAAATAATGATAAACTTGAAAGAAAATCCACAAAAATGCAAGGTTTTATAAAACCGAAGTTCTTATCAATGATAATTTCTCTTTGTTATCATTATCCTATGGTAAAGAAAGATGCTACTTTACTATACGAACTAGAAACATTATCTTCCAGATTATCACTGTTGAGTAAAAAGGAGTGTATTATGTTAATTACAAAAAAAGGAAATGTGTAAATAAAAAAATAAAGTTTAAAACAGTTGAAGGATATAACCACGGATGTGGAGACGGTAAAAACATTTAAATGAAATTTTAGAATTCTTACTCCGACACTTGTCTCTGACTACAGTATTTTACTAGTCATATGGCATAAATTATGCACTTATATGGAGTTATATGTACATGCATGGTATAAGTGTAAAAAAACAATTACTTTGTGACTTTTGTAGAGTATATTATTTAACTATTCATTCATTCATACAGTAATACAAAACAAAAAGCTTTTTTAAATTCGCTAATTTTTATTTAAATTGAATTAATTTAAAAAAAAATAAGGTTCACTTCTAATAAGTCCCACTCTCAAATGGGATAAAATGTACTAAATCAATAATAAACAGCTACAGCTACGCGCTGCATAATGTCCGTTCAGGCAACGTCCGACCGCATATATGTACATGGTCCCATAAGGTTAAAATAATAGACTTCAGAAATCTTGATCAGAGAACATGACGTAGCGAAAGCAACAGCTTCCCGCACGCAACACATGTATCTCATGTCTCTTGTATACAGTACAAAGCGATTGTGATGCCAGGCATATAATGTTACTGTACATATATAACCTATAATACAGTACATATGTCTTGATAGTCATAATAAACGCCTATGTTACTGGCCTATGTATGTACTGTACTGTACTTTCTATCTCTTTTTTAATGTGAACTTTCCCTACTTGCAAATAAAAAGTTTGCCGTATAACAGTGTACGCTTTGAGTCATAGGGAGTAGCATCAAAACTATGTATTTAGTATGGTGTTCGCACAACGTTCAAATCACATCGTAGCGTCCTATTTCACAGGAACGTATTTGGACATTAAGTGACGCATAGCTGTACTTTAAAGTGTTACTTCAATTTTTTTTTTATGTGCCCCCCCACTTCCCTTACAACCCATTACATGGATCAAGTGTAGATCTGCCTTGTATTAAGTCTCAAGAGAGTCTGGACGTTTTAGCAGACTCCGACTCCACCAAAAAATGACGGACTCCATGAATCCAACTCACAACTCCACACCGCTGGTTATAAGAATTATCTGATATTTCAGCTGAGATTATAATACTAATATAAATTATCCATGAGTCTGTGCTTAACTGTTGTTGATAAAAGCAGACTTTGGACATTAAGTTATTAAAAAAAAAAAACATTTCTATTTTTGTGTGATGTCACAATTTTGAACCCCCCCCCCCCCCCCCTCCCCATATCATCAAACTTTCAAACTTCATCATAAAATTGTAGACCCCTTTTCCCCCTTCACAGTGTGACATACGTGGACCACCCCATTCTGAAACGTGATGAGTTGAAGTTAGGAGCTGTAGTTTCCTCAGCTTGGTTTGTTTTTAAAGGATCATCACATCTGGTCCTAAGCTAAGAGTAAGAAGAGCTTGGTATACCTCTTAGACTCAGCTTCATTATTAGATCAATGTATGATCTCCTGCCATCGGCCACAAACCTTGTGAGATGGGGAAAGTCAGACGATGAGCCGTGCCCCCTATGCCAGGAAAGGCCGACACTTGTACATGTGCTTTCAGCCTGCAAAGTGGCATTAGGGCACACATGGCGCCACAACAAAGTGCTAAGTGAGCTGGCTGTGACAATAGACCTGGCAAGGATGAAGGCGAATAGCAAAGTCAGGCAGACCACCACAAATACATACTTTCTGAGAGCAGAAACGTCAGCACACCCTAACTTCTTCTTTGATCCTTAGCCGCAGACCGTCAAAGCAGTCAGTGGCCATCATGCCTAGTGGCGTCTTGTAGGGCAACAACAAATTGATTCCACTTTGCTCGGTCGGTGGCCATCCTTCGTACAGTGCCCCAACTCTGGTTCATTCTTTACATCTCAGCTTTCACAGTCCTCCGCCAGGTTGTTTTTGGTCAGCCTCTCTTTCGTTTTCCTTCAGGGGTCCAAAGCATAGTTGTTCTTGTGATGGCATTGGGGTCTCATCTGAGGACATGGCCAACTCAGCTTCAGCGTCTGCCAGCTATGATGGTGTGCATGTCCTCTTGCTTGCTCCGAGTAAGCAGATCTTGGTTGGTGATGGTATTCGGCCAAAAGATTCGGTGAATTTTTCTTTGGCATGTTGTGTGAAAAGAGGACAATTTCGACATTTCCTTCTCTGTAACTCTCTAGCATTCTGCACCATAGAGAAGCACAGAAAGCACACAGCTCTGATATAATCTTAATTTTGTGCTTGTGTTGTATCGAGAGGACTTCCAGATGTTGTTTAGGCTAAAAAAGGCTGTTCGTGCCTTATTCATTCTGATGTTGATGTCTTTGCCTGCCCCGCCGTCTGGTGTTACTATGCATGATGGGGAAAGTTGGATGATGAGCAGTGCCCCCTATGCCAGGAAAGGCCGACACTTGAACATGTGCTTTCAGCCTGCAAAGTGGCATTAGGGCACACATGGCGCCACAACAAAGTGCTAAGTGAGCTGGCTGCGACAATAGACCTGGCAAGGATGAAGGAGAATAGCAAAGTCAGGCAGAGTACCGCAAATACGAGGGACGGTCAAAAAGTAATGCCTCGTAATTTTTAATTTCATTCAATAGGCAAGAAAACAGATAAAATTCACATTGAAATGTAGCCCCAAGTCTGAACTTCCAAAATTCATTTCTCAATGTAGTCTCCGTTATTTGTTACAGTTTTTGTGAATCTTCTCACAAGGGCATGTATCCCCGCACGGTAAAAATGTGTGTCCTTTTCCCTAAACCACTGGCGTACGGCCGTTTAAGGGTCTCGGTGTCCTCAAAGTGATGTCCGCAAAGATCTTCTTTCAGTGGTCCAAACAGATGGAAGTCAGAAGGTGCAAGATCGGGACTGTAAGGAGGATGTGGTAATAATGTCCAGCCAAATTCTGCAATCGCATCAATGGTGCGTTTAGCGGTGTGTGGCGTGACATTATCGTGCAACAGTTGTGCAGTTCTCTGATCTTTTAATGGGTAAAGTTGCCGAAGACGACCTCTAAGCTTCTTCAAAGTTTCAATGTAACGGTCTGCATTCACCGTGTTTCCCTGTTCCAAGAAGTCGAGAAGAATCACACCCTTCTCATTCCAAAACACGGATGCCATAACTTTCCCTACAGATGGTGAACTTTTGAACTTCTTTCTTGTTGGCGATGTTGTGTGATGCCATTCCATTGACTGCCTCTTGGATTCTTGTTAAAAAAAAAGATGTACCCAACATGTCGGACAGTGCTAACATCCATTGTTAAATCACCATAAACATTCTTCAAACGTTTGTGGATGCGAATTGGGGTCTCGCCTTCAGCATTGATGAATTCTATGGCATAACGTTGTTTTAACTGAACGTCTTTGGCAGCCGTTTTTAAACTGTTACAGTGGTGCCATCTGTTACTGAAACAGGTTGGTAATGTTATACAGTGCAGAAGAGTGTTTGAGGAATCCTGCTAAATTTACAAATTGCACACTGATGCAGTATTTACATAAATAAAAAATAGGAGGCATTACTTTTTGACCTTCCCTCGTACATTCTTTCTGAGAGCAGGAACGTCAACACACCCTAAACTGAGTAAATCAGGTAGCAGTTTACCATCACTTCTTGACTTTGCAAATGACTGGGATATAGTGGTAGACCTACCTGGACAAAAGGCATATCCAGAGAGTATCAGAAAATCTCAAAGATGGCTGGATATAGTGCTGCATTCTTCATCAACACAGCAGGTTATAATGATTGAACTGACCATGCCATGTGAATCCAGATTGGACAAGCAACATTTGTTCAAAGCGGCAAAGTATAGTAATCTGGCCATGAATCTGAGACACGATGAGTTCACTGCAAGGGTCATGGCTGTTGAGGTGGGTGCAAGAGGGCTCGCGGCTGCATCAGTGTACGATTTATTTAAACTGTTGGGTCTGAGAGGACAGTCAAGAACAAGGGCACTGAAGAAGCTTAATGAAACTGTGGAAAGGGCATCATGCTGGCTGTGGAACAACCGCAACGGGCTATGGAGCTCATTACAGTAAAATTTATCCCCACCTGTGGTATAGGAAACACCCTGAAATTTTTCTAAGTCTGTAATACATCGAGTTTTTCATTGTATTGGTGAAAGGTCAGCTGCGTTACAAGAAACAGGCAGTGCATTATATGGGGCGAAGGTAGATTTCAGAGCCCGGCTCGCAACTAATTCTATCCTCGTCGACGTCATGCAGGCGTGTCAGTGGTGTGCTCTTTGTTACTTTCACAATTGCCTCCTGCTGGCGGAATTGTGGATTCTGAATCTGCATCCAAGGTGGAATGGGTTCATTTTCTACACAAGACAACAGGAGGCTCAGACACTTGGGAGTCATGACCCAGGTGGGCCCGTCCCTCCTTAGAGGTTAAAGGAGAATAATGGGCTGAAACACTTGTTTGACGGGGGGACGACTTCTGATGATCAGATTGTCTCCTGTTATATCGCTCTGTACAGTTTCCTACCATGCATTCACTGCCATCGAAGGAGGCTCTCCAACTATACAGAGCTAAAATACTGTGCTCTGGTTCTCTGCTCTCCCATGGAATTGTCACATCCTACACAGAGCCACTTCTCAGCTCCCTATGCATATCACAGTTGTCTCTTACACTGCAGGAAGAGTGGGCAGCCATCTCAAAAAACAGATCCAACGGCTAATCGGATCCATGTCAAGAAGATGTCATTCTCTGAAAGAGGCCAGAGGAGACCATACACCTTACTGAAACGGAGGCCTCAGTCGCAAAGAATAAAAGTCCAAACCAAATTTAATGAACATCATTTCATTGTTAAAGTCTGAAAGTTTCTTCATGCCAAGATTGAAACATTAATTCCGTAAAATAAAATGTTGGTACAAGTTTGAAATTTGGTGTCTATTACCACTGCAATAATGTTGCGTTTCTTTTTTTGAACAGTATATGTATATTATATCATTGTGCATAGCTGATGGTCATATAAGGATGACTCCAGATATGCCTACTTGCACATCTTACTACTGCAACTGAAGTCTTTTAACGATTAATGGACTCAATTAGCCACCAGACCGATGGACATAGATCAAGTTGAGGTTGGTTTTCTGTAAGTATATGAGGATAACTGCCGTAAGACGGGGGTAAAACAGTTAAATGCAGTTGTATGCAATATCCTTGTTGTCTACAATTATCATCTGAATACACAGATATGATTACAATAATAGTGTGAAGATTAATGGCTGCACTTAATCTTATGATATAATGCAGACCAATATTTCCTACAACCTTATATTGTCCAACCTACAGTCATGCAGACTAATTGTGAAGTTTTAGTTTCATCTTACTAAGTGCCACATTCTGCTAGGGGTTAGTTCTGAAGGGATTATATCCATTATAAATAATAGGCCTGCCATCAATGGTACCTATACCTTGTAGTGGTATGGCAGCTTGTGTACCTTGACAAGCCCCAGAGCTATGCTAGTGGGAGTTTTACTACTGGTAGGTTCAACCAAGCTGGACTGGTCTGCATGGGTAGGGGTCAGACAAAAGCTGGTACCCTGGTCCTCCAGGTTGGGGGTTTTAGCCCAGGGCTGACACCCTGTCTGTGTAAAAAGTCGCACATTTTACAGAAAAGGCAACAAATGGAAAAACTTTGATGTGGGATGGACATCTGAAGTCTCAGGCTGATATGACTGCCAGTTGTGAAAGCTGAAAGGAAGCCATTGGCATGAAAACAGATGCCCTGACCGCAAAACACCAAACCAGAATTGGATTTTGGAACATCAGAACTATGAATGAGGCAGGAAAGCTGAGACAAATCACAGCAGAGATGAGAAACTACAAATTACATATCCTGGAAATAAGTGAGAGCAGATGGACCAGGAGAATAAAAACAGCTATAGGGGAAACTACTTTTTTCTGATAGAGAGGATGGTCAGCACAACGAAGGTGAAGATCTTTATCCTGAAGAAAGGAATGGAAAGGCCTTTACTGGAATGGAAACCCATCAACAACAGACTGATAAGAGCAAGACTGAGAGGGAGGTTCACCAACACCACAATTATTAAATGCTATGCACCAACAAACGACAGCAATGAAGAGATCAAGGACGAGTTCTATCAACAGGTACAAAAGGAAATGGAAACTGAACCCAGGTACAATCTTATTATAGTTATTGGAGACCTCAATGCAAAAGTTGGAACACACAATATTTATAACAAAAGAGTAATGGGGAAATGCGGCAGTGGAACAGTAAACGGGAACAGGGACAAATTAATAAGCTTCTGCAGTATTAACAACCTAGTCATTTGAGGAACATTTTTTCCACACAAAGAAGTGCACAACATAACGTGGGAATCACCAAATGGATGGGACAGAAACCAGATAGATCACATAACGATCAATGGCAGATGGAGACATGCACTACCAGACGTGAAAGTCAGAAAAGACGCAGATGTGGGAAATGACCATCACCTAGTAGTAGCAAGACTGAAGGTGAAAGAGCTGCTGGACCAGGTGCAGTCAAACAGAAAAAAATACAACATTGCGGCACTTAAAGACCCCCTCACCAGAAAAGCTTTGTGGTTGCGTAAAGAGATGATATCAGATTGCCAAAAGCCAGGAAAGAACAGAGACCAATAATGTCGACCAGAAATTCAACACCATATCTACAATATACAAGGAAAGCAGCGAGTCATAGTTGGGATTCCAGGAAAGAAAGAGCCAAGACTCGATAACACCAGAAACGCTAAACGCCATAGCGAAGAGAAAGGAAATGGAAAGAAAGAAAACAGAAGCTAAGTCTCCCTGATTAAAGGCATTATATATAGTGACCAGTACAGTCAGCTGGACAAGGAAGTAAAATGTCAAACCCGTGCAAACAAAAGGACATTTCTGGATGATCTTGCAAGACGAGCAGAAAAGGCAGCACTGAGAAATGAACAAAGCAGTTTATAAAACAACTAAAACGATCAGTCGAAAAGGAGGTTCAAACAACATAACGTTAGTAAGAGACAAGCAAGGAAATCTCATCACCACAGCACAGGGGCAGGAAACAAGATGGGCAGAGCACTTAAGAGAAACACTGAATAAGGAACCTCCAGAGACTCAGCTGAATGTTCCTGAGACTGAAAGTGACTTAGACGTAAATACAGACATTCCACAAAACAGAAGAAATCATCACAGCTATCAAAGGGCTAAATAATAGAAAAGCGCCTGGTCACAACAATCTAAATGCTGAGTTATTCAACGCCAACCCTGAACTAGCAGCAGAACTATTAGAATCACTATTTGCACAAGTCTGGGGAACTGAGACAAAACCAACAGAGAGGAGTAAAGGAATAATTGTCAAATTGCCCAAGAAGGGCGACCTTGCAGACTGCAACAATTGGAGAGGAATTACTCTCCTCTCAGTTCCTAGTAAAATACTTGGCAGGATAATCATCCAGAGAACTTCAAAAGCAGTTGTCTATAAACTGAGGAGAGAACAAGCTGGTTTTAGAAAGAAAAAAGAAGATGTGCAGATCATATATTCACCCTCAGGAACATTATAGAGCAGTGCTCAGAATAGCAGAGACAGTTATACATTACCTTTGTTGATTTTGAAAAGGCTTTCGACAGCATACACAGGGACAGCCTATGGAAAATACTGAGGGCTTATGGAATTCCCATTTCTGAGGTTTGGATCTGGCTTTTGTGGACTGTAGTCATTGCCCATGACTCGCATCCATACGTCAAGACTGGGACATAGGTGGAGCTCTATACAGCCAACTTTGTCTTCATACCATCTTCTCTTTTGCTGAGGAATCCTCAATTTATGGCTTGAAAAAGTCTCCCAGCTGCTGCTCTTTGGGTAGCCAACTCTTCTTTGATGCCTCCCTTCTGATCTATGACAGCTCCAAGGTATTTAAAGTGGTCGACCTGCTCCAGGACTTGTTCTCCCAGCTTAATCTCATGTCTTCTTTTCTCTCGTGATATCACCATGGTTTTTGTTTTAGAGCTGCTTATGATCATCCTTCTCTTCTCCAGCTCTTCCTTCCAGACTTGCAGGTTCAATTGAAGATGTGCCTCTGATTTAGCAATCAGAGCAACATCATCAGCAAATGCCAGCTCTGAAATACAGACCTGCCTCATCTTCCAGTACCCCACTGAATATTTTCCTGTCCTCTCCTTACATGCCATGATGATTTATGTACATGACGCCAAAAAAGATTAATGGTGTTCTTCTAAACAAATAAGCAGCAGCTGAACATAATGCGGAATGCAGCCACAGAAATGTTACTCAACTAGGACCTCCTCAAACCTTGAAACTCAGTAAACATACTGTGATGCTGGTTTTAAAAAGAGAGTGAGTGAAGGTGTGTGAATGAAAGAAAGCATGACAGAAGAAAGAAGTAGGCATTATTATTTGAAGAATGCCTGCTGTCAGCCGACACATGAAAGAACGCTTCTCTCTCTTTATCAGGGCTGTTCACTTATGGAACATGTAAAAGGAATGTTATCAGAATCTTAAAACTTGGCTCTTAGTGAATCTGCAATACAGATTACTGGAAAATAGTTGCTCTTTCGTCGCATTTTGTCACCACCGCGTGCCATCTTGTTTCTTTTTACATTCGGTCTTTGAATAGAAGTCGTTCGGTGTGCACTGTTTTTTTAAATTGTCCGCATTGAATCTCTTTTATATGTGATTAAACATATTAATACTACTTATTTTTGTGATTAAAATAAAACTATTCATACTATATTATTTTTGTGATTATACTGTAAACAATTCATAGTTATTTTAATGATAACAGTCTAATGACCGTGTTCATATCATGATTATAAGACAGGTGTACAATTTTCATACTGTACTTTTTGTGTGATTAGGCCCTATACAGTACTACTTATTTTTGTGCTTTAATATATTAATAATGGGTCCTAAGTGTAGTGACAAAGTTAAAAGAAACCATATGGTTCTCAATTTGCAAGAAAAGCTTGAGCTAATGAAGCTTAATGAACAAGGCATCTTAAATGCTGAAATAGGCCGCAGGCTAGGTGTACCTCGCACTAATTAGCACAATTGTAAAGAACAGAGCTAAAGTGTTAGAGGAAATTAAAAACGCAACACCAGTGCATACCAAACTTATTAGAAAAAGGCACAATTTAATTGGTGAGATGGAGAAAGTGTTAAATGTGTGAATTGAAGACCAAGTCAGCCATAACATTCCTCTAAGTCAAGATCTTATCCAGGCTAAAGCACAAACTTTATTTAATGCAATGAAGGCTGAACAAGGAGAGACATTTGGAGCTAGCAGGGGCTGGTTTGAGAAATTTAACAAAAGGTCAAATTTGCATAATATAGCAGTGAAGGGAAGAAGAGGGACTGTGTGGGATTTTTAAAAAAGATGGGACTGAAGAAGTTTAGAGATATTGTTAGAATTGAAGAAAACTCGTCCCACAAAGTAAAGGATTTAAATGGTACAGCAAATTATAATACAAAGAATGTAGATAGGCAATTCATTATGCGACACATACTGATGCACTACCACACACTTCTGTGAAAACTGTTGACTTCCCCCTAGAAAAATCAAGTATTGGCTTTCATAAACTGATAACATACACAGTGTTTCTTCTTTTCTCCAACTTTTTCAAGGTCAAAACCAAAAGTTACTGTCAACCGTTCATTCTGTCACAACTCTCATTATGCGACCTTTAACCTATGAGATAGACTCAATCACACCATTCAAACATCTGAAAGGCCCAGCAATATTTGCAGACTAATTAAGCTGCTAAACTAAACTAAATTTTACCAAGCTATTGCTTACATAAATTTCAACACCACAGCCAAGCAAACTGACTTCCTACAATTCATCAATAACTGACACTCACAAAAGAAACAATTTGCAGCAGTAATATTCTGTTCATGTCACAAGGAACTCTGAATGGTGTTTCTTGTGACAGCAGTCTCTCAGCATGTGTTCACAAATAACTAATGTTTTTTCTCCAGATTACATGAAATATGGACACAAAGTTTACATTCCTGGATCAGAAATTAAAATTGGAAATGAATACAGATTTTGAAGTGAGTTGTCTATTTGTTTTTTCATCAAAATCTTAATACATTAAAAATGATTTAAACTGACTGAAATCTGGTAATTGATGGGGTTGCAGTAGCTAAGAGGTATGATGTCCACTTCAAATTCTGAAGCCTTGGTTTGATTCCCAGTTGAGGAAATATAATTTATGAAATTTTTTTTTTCATAACCAGTTGTCCTAATGATGTCATACTGCCCCCGGTCTCCTGGGTAGTGATATCAGATGCCTAACCTTCTCGGATAAGTGTGAACAAATAAGAAGTCCCATGTGCATGTTATAAATACCATGGTTGTTGGAAATCATAAAGAGTACACCATAAAGCAGCTGCCCTCAAAATTTAAAAATTAGAAATCTACTAACCACAAAAATATTTATAGAATGTGTTATTCCTGTATACACACATTGGGATTCTCGCCGGTGCAACAAAGTTTGTACACTGAGATGAAATCCTCCATGTGTGATGTTAGGGAGGAGATCAGAGCACTGATGGATTTGTCTGTGTGCAGTAAAGATAATCCTTAAAACAAAACAAAAAACCAAATGTGGTAAACCAATTCATACATAGCAATCATTGATAGCAAAGTTGCTTTGTTTTGTTTTTCTTAACAAGGTAACATATGTACATGCCTTACTGGTTGCTACTAGCAACACCAGACCATTAGAAAACTGTTTCCTTCCATCTAACTATAAGCATAAAACGAATGAGATTCTGTTATTAATTTTTAAACTCACAGAATTATCTTAATAGACTCAAAACTGTATACAGCTGATCAAATTTAAACCATATTGCTGCTGAATGTTAGCAATTACTATTGTTATAATGTGTAAACTGTTAAGTTACACAGCCTTTCACTTTAAAGCAAGTGGCAAATAATTTTTAAGGAAAGTCATTCATCTGTAACCAGACAAGTGCCAGAGGAACAAGAGATGAGAAGAAGATGATGGTGATGGATAGGACACACACTGAGGAAACCTGTTGATAGCATTACAAGGCAGACAGTCATTGTGCTGGAACCCCCAAGACAAGAGAGGCAGAGGTAGTCCATGAAGCATACGGAAACAAGAGCTGGAGACAGAAATAAGAATGATGAGGAGGATGTGGAAAAAACTTGAGATGATGTCACGTGACAGCAGGACTTGGCATGTGTTTGTTGAAGGCCTGTGTCATGTGACAGGAGGACTTGGCATGTGTTTGTTGAAGGCCTGTGTCATGTGACAGGAGGACTTGGCATGTGTTTGTTGAAGGCCTGTGTCATGTGACAGGAGGACTTGGCAAGTGTTTGTAGGAGGCCAGTGCTCCTTGGGGAGCTAAGGGTAGTGAATGAATGATTCAGCTGTTACTAAAATAAAAACCAAATATTGAGTACTGACAATATTGTTGGTATAAAATAAAGAGATACAAGTTCTGTAGTTTTACTGTCAAGTGTCCCTATCTTGTTTGTTATAAGAATGATGTCAGTATTGAGTTTCTTTATGTTTATTACACAGACAACAAGAACAGTTGAATCCAACATTTCAGATGTAACTGTTGGAATAAAACAGGAAGTGCACTGTGAGGTGAGAATTTAGCTAAGACATGATTCTTGTACTTTTGTTTTATAGAAGACAATGTCTTCAGCTGTGGTTCTCAACCTGTGGGTAATGATCCAATTTTCCATCATTGGGAAACATTACAATGGGTCACATTCCTTAAATTTCCCCAACTAAAAGTTTTAAATGGTATACCTTTGGCTGAATTACAGAAGTAATTTTTATTTGTCAGTGTTTTTAATAAATCTATCATATTCCAGTGTTATATTGAATTTCACTGATACACGGTATTGCACTGTTTAGTGTTATTCCACTGGTGTATGTTATTCCAGTGTAGCATGGTATGCCACTGTTACATGTTATTCCACTGATACATATTATTCTTCTGTTACATGTTATTGCTCTGTAATATGTTTGTCTAGTGTTACATGGTTTTCCCACTGTTACATGTTGTATCACTATTACATGTTATTCCTCTGTTACATGTTTTCCACTGTTGCATGTTTTACCAGGGTTGCATAGTGTACCACTATTACATATTACTCCACTGTTACATGGTATTCCGCTGTTACATGTTATTCCATTGCTATATGCTATTAATATGTCGCATTGGTATTCAACTGTTATTTGGTATTTCACTGATACATGGCATTCCACTGGTTAATATTATTCCTGTGTGACATGTTTTCCAACTCCGCCAATGCCGGTCCCAAGCCCGGATGAAAAAGGAGGAGGGCGGCCTGCATGGAGGCCGTAAGGAGGCAGCCCCTCCACCATGCAAAGGCACAACAGGCCAATCACCTGTTTGCTTTAAATCACGATTACTAGCAACACAAGAGAGAAAACTGGACTGATTCTAAAGGCGACGGACTACGACTTATGGAACTTGGAACACAAGAAGTATAAATGGGAAGGAAGAGGAGCTGGTGGAAGAGATGAGGAAAGCAAAACTAGAAATCCTGGCTATAACGGAAACAAAGAAAAAAGGACAAGGAGTCAAGGATCTCGATGGCAACACGTTGCTCTACAGTGGTGTACCCATGTCTGAAAGAGCTAAAGGGGGCGTGGGTTGCATTGTGGCCCAAAATCAAAAAGATAGTATCAAGGGATGGAACTTTGTCTCGGAGCGCATTATGGTTGTTAAACTAAAAGAAGGAGAAACCATAGTCAACCTGGTCATAGTGTATGGGCCAAATGAGGATGAGAGAGCAGAGGTCAAGGAGGAATTCTTCGAGCTGCTTCAAAGGACAGTGGATGACTGCCTAGATGAAGTTATTATGCTCGGAGATTTTAATGCCAGAGTTGGAAATGACCATGCTAGATGGGGTGGAGTTATCGGAAGATATGGAGAAGATACTCTCAATGACAATGGAAAGCGACTCCTTAGATTCTGGAGTGAGCAGAATCTGATCATTACAAACACAAAGTTCCCCCATAAGCGCATACATGCATACACTAGATGTGAACCAACAAAGAATGAGAAGTCAGTGATCGACTATGCCATTGTTCGGAGAAGCTCATTCAAATATGTCCGAGATGCTAGAGTCTGGAGGGGGCCAGAGATTGGAAGTGATCACTACCTGCTAACAATCAAAAGAACAACTGAAAGAGTTGCTCAGCCTAGGAACTGCCCAACATCACGCAAGAAACCAAGTAAACGAGCAGGAGAAATGAGCATTAGGACCTACAAGCTGAGAGAGCCAGAAATTAAGACCAGATATCAGGGGCTTATTGCTGCAGCGGTGAGCAACACAGAAGAACGACCTGATGACTTGGAAACCCTCTGGATTAAATTCAAGGATATCATAAAGACAGCTGCTGCAGAAGCATGCGGTGAAGTCCGACTTGGGAACAAGAGAAAGAGGACACCTTGGTGGACAGAGGAAGTCAAAGAGAAAATAAGAGAGAAGAAAATGGCATGGAAACAGGACAAATGGAAAAATATAGAGAATATGTGACACTCAGAACAGAAGCAAAGAACAAAGTGCTAGCAGCAAAACAGAAGTCCTGGGAAGAATTTGGAGAAAAGCTAGAAAAAGATGCACAAGAAAACCAGAAATTGTTCTATAAGACCCTAAAGAACATGAGGAAGGAAAAACAATGCCCTCTCAAATTTATAAAGGACAAGCAAGGCAAATTGCTTACTGCCCCGAAGGAAGTAATGGGAAGATGGAAAGAATATTTCTCAGAACTCCTGGATGGTGAGCATGGTGAAGCATCAGAAATGATAAACACTAGCACAGAAGAGAAAACCAATGATGGTGAAGATGACATAAAGATGGAAGAACTGAAGGCAGCACTGGAGAAAATCAAGATGGGCAAAGCAGCAGGGCATGATGGTATAACACCAGAAATGGTTAAGTACATGGGAGCATCAGGCGACCTATTACTCTTAAGGGTTTTACAGGCAGCGTGGTACAACAAGACCATACCAAAGGATTGGGAGATTGCCATCATAACACCAATTTTCAAAAAGGGTGACAATCGACAGTGTGGAAACCATAGAGGCATATCCCTTCTCAGTGTCCCTGGTAAAATCTACTCTAGAATCCTAGAGCAGAGACTCCGACGCCTAGCTGAGCCACAATTGGATGAGGTCCAGTGCGGATTCCGAGCAAACCGAAGTACTCAAGACCTAATCTTCACACTCAGACAGCTGAGTGAAAAGGCCCTTGAGTATAAGAGTGAGATCCATCTTTGTTTCATAGATCTGGAAAAGGCGTTTGACAGGGTCCCCTGGAGCAAACTTTGGGACTGTTTGGCAAGGAAGAATATTCCAGCACCTCTGATTCATGCTATACAGAGCTTCTACAAGTCTTGCAGAAATTATGTGAGGACAGCAAACCATAAGTCAGAAGAGTTCAGGACCACCACTGGTGTAAGACAAGGTGATATCCTATCACCTTACCTCTTCATACTCCTTATGGACGATGTCATCAAGGCATGTAAGGAGAGAACAAGAAAGTATTCAGTGGGGTACTGGAAGATGAGACAGGTCTATATTTCGGAGCTGGCATTTGCTGATGATGTTGCCCTGATTGCTAAATCAGAGGCACATCTCCAATCCAACCTGCAAGTCTGGAAGGAAGAGCTGGAGAAGAGAGGGATGGTCATAAGCAGCTCTAAAACAAAATCCATGGTGATATCACGAGAAGAAAGAAAACATCAGATTAAGCTGGGAGAACAGGTCCTGGAGCAGGTCGACCACTTTAAATACCTCGGAGCTATTATAGACCGAAAGGGAGGCATCAAAGAAGAGTTGGCCACTCGAAAAGCAGCAGCTGGGAGACTTTTTCAGGCCATAAATCGAGGATTCCTCAGCAAGAGAGAGGTTGGTAAGAAAACGAAGATGGCTGTATACCGCTCCACCTATGTCCCAGTCTTGACATATGGATGCGAGTCATGGGCAATGACTACAACCCATAAAAGCCAGATCCAAACCTCAGAAATGAGGTATCTGAGGAAGGTGGTTGAAGTAACAAGAAGAGACATGGTACGCAACCAGACGATACGTCAAGGCCTTAAATCCTACCCCCTGCAGACCCAAGTAGAACAGTCCCAATTAAGATGGTTTGGCCATGTCTGCAGAATGGGAGAAGATCGGATACCACGACAAGCATGGGAAACAAAGAGCCAAGGATCCAGACCCCGAGGACGACCCAGAGTCCGCTGGGAGGACAACATTAGACAATCTTTGAAGGATCGAGGACTAGAATGGAACCAGGCCAGGAGGAAGACAGCCGATAGGATAGTCTGGTGCTCTCTCTTCCAAACCTCTACACCTCACGGTAGAAGGGGAACGACTAAGTAAGTAAGTAAGACATGTTTTCCACTGTAACACGTTTTCCCACTGTTACATGTTATACCATTGTTGCATGGTATACCCCTGCTACATGTTATTCCACTATTATATGTTATACCTCTGTTACATATTATTCCATTGTTACATGTTTTTCTGCTGTTACATAGTTTCACATTGTTGCATAGTGTACCATTGTTACATGTTATTCCACTGTTACATGTTGTTACACTGTTACATGTAATTCTACTGTTACATGTTATTCCACTGTCATGTGTTGTTCCACTGTTACATGTTATTCCACTGTTACATGTTGTTCCATTGTTACATGTTGTTCCACTGTTACATGTTATTCTACTGTAATGTGTTATTATAATGTTCTGTTTATTCCACTGCTTTATGTTATTCCATTGTTACATGTTTATTCACATGCTCTGTCACTCTTATTTCCAGATTGTAAAAAATAATGCCATGTTTTATTAATATTACTACAGGGTTTTTAATTAATTGATCCCATTGTTACAACAAAATCAGTGGTTTTTTAAAGGTAAGATGAATGAAAATATTTGCTCTGGTAGAGAGTGTGGTTAGCACAATGAAGGTGTAGCCATTATCCTGAAGAAAGGAATGGAAAGGTCTTTACTGGAATGGAAACACATCAACAACAGACTGATAATAACAAGACTGAGAGGGAGATTTACCACCACAATTATACAATGCTATGCACCAACAAACGACAGCAATGAAGAGGTCAAGGATGAGTACTATCAACAGCTACAAAAGGAAATGGAAATTGCACCTAGATACAATCTTATTATAGTAACGGGAGACCTCAGATTGCCAAAAGCCAGGAAAGAACAGCAACCAGTAATTGTGACCAGAAATTCAACACCATCTCAACAATGTACAAGGAAAGCAGCGAGTCATACTTTGGATTCCAGGAAAGAAAGAGTCAAGATTGGATAACACCAGAAACATTAAACGCCATAGTGAAGAGAAAGGAAATGAAAAGAAAGAAAATAGAAGCTAAGTCTCCCTGATTAAAGGCATTATATATAGTGACCAGTACAGTCAGCTGGACAAGGGAGTAAAACGTCAAACCCGTGCTAACTAAAAGGATATTTCTGGATGACCTTGCAAGACAAGCAGAAGAGGCAGCACTGAGAAATGAACAAAGCACAGTTTATAGAATAACTAAAGCGATCAGTGGAAAATGAGGTGCAAACAAAATAACATTTGTAAGAGACAAGCAAGGAAATCTCATCAGCATAGGCCAGGAAACAAGATGGGCAGAGCACTTCAGAGAAATGCTGAATAAGGAACTACCAGAGACTCAGCTGAATGTTCCTGAAGCTTAAAATGACCTAGACGTAAATATAGACATTCCACGAAGAGAAGAAATCGTAACAGCTATCAAAGGATTAAAAAATATAATAGCGACTGGTCATGACAATCTAAATGCTGAGTTATTCAAGGCAGACCGTGAACTAGCAGCAGAACTATTAGAACAACTGTTTGCACAAGCCTAGGAAACAGACAACACCAACAGAGTGGAGTAAAGGAATAATTGTCAAATTGCCCAATAAGGGCGACCTTGCAGACTGCAACAACTGGAGAGGAATTACTCTCCTCTCAGTTCCCAGTAAAATACGAGGCAGGATAATCATTCAGTGAATTTCAAAAGCAGTTGACCATAAACTGAGGAAAGAACAAGCGGGTTTTAGAAAGAACAGAAGATGTGCAGATCATACATTTACCCTCAGGAACATTATAGAGCAGTGCTTAGAATGGCAGAGACAGCTTTACATTAACTTTGTTGATATTGAAAAGACTTTTGACAGCATACACAGGGACAGCCTATTTAAAATACTGAGGGCTTATGGAATTCCCAGCTGCAATGTTTCCATTATAAAAAGCCTCTATTCTTACTTTACATGGAGTGTTGGATTGCACTATCTAACGTTCGAAGTGAAAACAAGAGTGCGACAGGGATGACCCTTATAAACAACATTATTTTTGACAGCCATAGATTGGGTGATGCGCCAGACAACAGAAGACAGTCCAAGAGGAATTAGATGGACAACATTTTCTACACTGGAAGACCTGGAATATGCAGATGATATTCCACTACTCGCACATTCACATCAACATATCCAAGAGAAAGCCGATAGACTGAATAAACATAGCCAGCAGGTGGGTCTGAACATCAATCTGAAGAAGACAGAGGTCATGACACTCAATGCGAGCAATCCTGAGCCAATAACAATAAGGAACCAGAAGTTAGAACAGGCAGACACATTTACTTACCTTGGATGAACACCAGATGGCGGAATAAGACATCAAGAACAGAATGAATAAAGCGAGAACAGCCTTTGCTAGTCTCTGTAACATCTGGAAGTCTTCCCAGTACAGCACAAACACCAAATTAACATTATATGAGAGCTGTGTACTTTATGTGCTTCTCTATGGTGTGGAATGCTGTAGAGGAACAGAGAAGGACATGTCAAAACTGTCCTCCTTCTACACAATCTGCCTAAGGAAAATTCTCAGAATATTTTGGCTGAACACCATCAGCCACCAAGAACTACTTATTCAGGGTAGCCAGGAGGACATGCACACCATCATAGCTGGCAGACGATGGAGTTGCGTTGGCCACGCCCTCAGAAGGGACCCTGATACCATTACAAGAACAGCTATGCTTTGGATCCCCGAAGGAAAGCGAAAGAAAGGCTGACCAAAAACAACTTGGCGGAAAACTGTGGAAGCCGAGATGCAAAAAATGAACCAGAGTTGGGGCATTGTACGAAGGATGGCCTCGGACAGAACAAAGTGGAATCAATTTGTTGCTGGCCTACAAGACGCCACCAGGTATGATGGTCACTGACTGTTTTGATGGTTTGCGGCTATAGATCAAAGAAGAAGAATGAAAAAAGGTTATTTCAATCTGACCAGGTCAAAAACATGATCTACACAATAACCACATGATCAGGAACAAATGTATAAAACAGTAAAGTAAAGAAAGTGATCTAAATGCATTTATTTTGAATGAATATATAACTATTGTCACTGGTAAAACTAAATCAGAAATATCATGAGAACATAAATTCTGATGGCACAAATATCAGTGAATTTTGTTCTAGGTGGGGAGAACTATATTTTGCGTAGCAAATAATTGTCCTTCATTTTCACTGTATTACCAGTCAAAGTATTTGGCAAAATTTTACTTTCATTACTTTTGTTTTCTTCAGATTGGACTTGAAATTATAAAAATAGTTCAATATTTATCAAGTGAATGTATGCCGGTAATACCACTGCTGAAATGAGGAAGTAAGTTTATGTTGCACAGTAAATTAATGTTGCAAATATCAAAGTGTGGCCATGTTTAAAAGTGAAGCAGTTTGTCTCACATGTGTACAATGTTTTGTTTCCAGGGACACACAGTGAAGAAAGAGAAACAAGATGAGAAGGAATGTCATGTTTCTGGTGGATGGGAGAATAAGAGGATCTGTTCCACATCTGCATGTTCTACTGGGGACAGTTTACTTGGTAAGACCAGTTCCACATCTACATGTCCTACTGGGGACAGTTTACTTGATAAGACCAGTTCCACATCTACATGTCCTACTGGGGACAGTTTACTTGGTAAGACCAGTTCCACATCTACATGTCCTACTGGGGACAGTTTACTTGGTAAGACCAGTTCCACATCTACATGTCCTACTGGGGACAGTTTACTTGGTAAGACCAGTTCCACATCTACATGTCCTACTGGGGACAGTTTACTTGATAAGATCAGTTCCACATCTACATGTCCTTCTGGGGACAGTTTACTTGGTAAGATCAGTTCCACATCTACATGTCCTACTGGGGACAGTTTACTTGGTAAGATCAGTTCCACATCTACATGTCCTACTGGGGACAGTTTACTTTGTAAGACCAGTTCCATATCTGTATGTCCTACTGAGGACAGTTTACTTTGTAAGACCAGTTCCATATCTGTATGTCCTACTGGGCACAGTTTACTTGGTAACACCAGTTCCACATCTGCATGTCCTACATGGGACAGTTTACTTGGTAACACCAGTTTCACATCTGCATGTCCTACTGGGGACAGTTTACTTGGTAACACCAGTTCCACATCTGCATGTCCTACTGGGGACAGTTTACTTGGTAATGCATTATTATTTCAAAATGAATTTAGTCTGTACTCAAAATGGTGTCACTTCAAACAAATGCATAACTTTAATGATTTTTTGATTTCTTCAGATTGAACTTGAAATTGTAAAAATAATTAAATACGTATCATGCGAATATATGCCAGTAATGCCACAGGTGAAATGAGGAAGTAAGTTCATGTTACACAGTAAAATAACATTGCAGATATCAAAGTGTGGCCATGTTTAAAACTGAAGCAGTTTGTCTCGTATGTGTACAGTGTTTTGTTTCCAGGGACACACAGTGAAGAAAGCGAGAAAAGATTGTTTGTTTTTCAAATTTATGCATAAGTTTTCAATGAGAGCAAGAAAAAGTCTTTATACATAGTCTTTATAGATCTCACAAAAGCATTACATGTGGTTGGCAGGGATGAACTCTTCAAAATTGTCCTGAAAGTAGGGTGCCCCACTACCATATAATGGAATCAAGGTCACCAAGAGCTGACGCTAAGTGACAGTGGATCAAAGTCGTCAAGTCAGGGTGCCCAACTAAATTGTTGGAAATGATATTCATTC
Organism: Oreohelix idahoensis; assembly: GCA_024509875.1. Lineage (NCBI taxonomy): Eukaryota > Metazoa > Mollusca > Gastropoda > Stylommatophora > Oreohelicidae > Oreohelix > Oreohelix idahoensis. The sequence continues at coordinate 194,945 of JAMPIV010013334.1, forward strand.
CATGAAGACGTGAGAGAAAATGGAAGTGCATAGAGAGGAAGAGACTGATCACAGAAGAAATGGTGTTGTCCTCAGGACATGAGGAAGAAAGTGGTCACCAAATGAAAGGTTGGCTGTAATGCTGCATAGGAAGCTCAGAATGCATTTATAGATTGAGAAGCAATGAACACCAGATTATAACAGCGATATTCAAAGCAGCTAAAAATAAAATAAAGATAAACATACAGTGTTATGCACCAACCAATAATAAAGAAGAATCTTCTGTGAAAGAAAAATTTTACACTAGACTACAAAATATCTTGGGTAACAAAGATAGGAAAGGAAATCATAATTTTAATGGGTGACTTGAACAAACAGATGAATGCAAAGATAGGTAAAGACAACAACAGCGGCTTTGATGAAATCATGGGAAAACATTGGCAATAAATAATGAATGAAAATATGAAACTATTCACATACTTCTGTTCTTCAAATCAACTGGCTGTAGAAGGAAGCATGTTTGCACACAAAAGAATACACAGAGCAAGATGGATATCACCAGACCAACAGAACTGAAAATCGGATTGATCATACTCGTATATGCATAAACAAGAAATTTAAGTCATCGTTGCATTAAATAAAAGTATATAGAGGAGCATTAGATAACTGTTTAGTGTAAGAAATCAAGAGACACATTTACAGTCACAATATCCAACAAATACCAATTGCTCTAACTAGCTGGGAGATGTAGCCAATACAGAAGACCACTGGCAGCAAATCAAAATTATGTGGAATGAGACATGTGAAGAACTACTGAGAAACACAGAAAGCTAGTACAAAGGATGGATAACAACAGAAACAATCGATAAGATAAGGACACAAAAAATGAAACTAAAAATTTTAAATAGAAGTTCCAAAGCCAAGGCTTAAGAAGTGTACACAATAGCAAACAAATAAATAAGAATCATCAAAAGAGACAAGAGGAAAGATATTGAGGAGTTGGCAAGAGAGGCAGAGGACTCTGCAGCAAAATAAAATTTGAGAAACCTGTTTAACTGCACAAAGAAGCTAACAGGGAAATGCAAGCAAACACATGGCCTCATTAAAACAAGAATGGAAAACTGCTTAGCAATATACAAGAGCAAATGAAGAGATGAATGGCACATTTTGAGGCCCTTCTCAATAGACCAGCTACACAAAATCTACCAGACATCCAGCCAGCAGAAGAAGAACTACACTTTAACTGTGAAAGACCAACAAAGCAAGACGTAAAGAAAGCCATAAAGCTTCTAAAAGATGGAAAAGCGGCTGGTCCAGATGGCATTCTAGCAGAGGCCATCAAAGCAGATATTGATACCTCTACAGAGATATTGGGAGCAGCGGTAGCACAGTGATTAGTGAACTGGCTTCCTAGCTTGGTGGTCCATGGTTCAATCCCCAGTTGAGGTGGGATTTTTTTTAGACCACAAACGGCTCCGGGGTTGACCCAGCCTCATGAAATGGATACCAGAACAACTCTGGGCAGGTTAAGGCAGCCGGTGTGATGCTGGCCACATCACCCCTAGTGTGCCGATGATCAAGAAAATATGGGCCTAACACCATATTCCCAATATGCCTCAGTGGGTATGTAACGGGATCCTCCCACATCATGACCTAGGCACTATGCTTATATTTAAGTTATAGCACTTTTCTTACATATAGGACATACATTTTATCATTTATCTGTGCTCATTATTTTCAACATTTCAGACATATATTCCTGTCCCCTGTGCAGTACTGGTTTCCTCCAACTTGGTGTCCTGCATGAGCATATGAAAACAGTACACAGCAATGGACTCTGGGAGTTTGATAATAAACATGATGATCTTCAGGAAGTGTTACCACACGGCAATGGAAATAAAATGTATAAAACAGTAAATAAAATAGATGATACCTCAGCTGATGCAATAAGAGAAGATAACCTCAAACTCACAGATAAAGAACAATTACTCTGTAGTCAGGAAAGGGCAGTTACAGTTTGTGACAATCTAAATGGTAATGCATCTGCTTTAAAGACCGAAGTTTGTAATATAAATTGTAGTAAAATATTTTCTGTCCATGAGAGAAATGTTCAGTCAAGTGTGAGTGACATTGCTGTTGCTACCTGCAGTGATTTAAACATTAAGTCTTATGAGAAACTAGAGGAAGATAAGTCCTACAAGTGTGATATTTGTGGTGAATTATTTACTGGGAAAGATAACCTTCAGCAGCATAACAGAATACATTCAGGAGAGAAGTCTTTCAGTTGTGATGTTTGTGGTGTGGTATTTGCTCAGAGATGTCATCTACAAGTACATAAAAGAACACACACAGGAGAGAAGCCTTACAAGTGTGATGTTTATGGTGCAACATTTACTAACAATAGTAGCTTACAAGTACATAAAAGAATACATTCAAGAGCAAAGCCTTACAAGTGTGATGTTTGTGGAGCACCATTTACTAACAATAGTAGCTTACAAGTACATAAAAGAATACATACAGGAGAGAAGCCTTATAAGTGTGATGTTTGTGGTGTAGGATTTACTCAGAATAATAACTTGCAAAAACATAAAAGAACACATACTGGAGAGAAGCCTTACAAATGTGATGTTTGCCGTGCAACATTTACTCAGAAATGGGGCTTGCAAACACATAAAAGAATACATACAGGAGAGAAGCCTTACACGTGTGATGTTTGTGATGCTGCATTCACCTGGAGATGTTACCTAGAAGTACATAAAAGAATACATACAGGAGAGAGGCCTTACAAGTGTGATATTTGTGGTGTAGCATTTAATTACAGCAGTAATCTAAATAACCATAAAAGAACACATACAGGCGAGAAGCCTTACAAGTGTGATGTTTGTGGTGCTGAATTTACTGAGAAAGGTAGCTTACAAAGACATAAAAGAACACATACAGGAGAGAAGCCTTACAAGTGTGATGTTTGTGGAGCACCATTTACTAACAGTAGTAGGTTACAAGTACATACAAGAATACACACAGGAGAGAAGCCTTATAAGTGTGATGTTTGTGGTGTAGGATTTACTCAGAATAATAACTTACAAAAGCATAAAAGAACACACACAGGAGAGAAGCCTTATAGATGTGATGTTTGTGGTGCAACATTTACTCAGAAATGGGGCTTGCAAGCACATAAAAAAATACATACAGGAGAGAAGCCTTATATTTGTGATGTTTGTTGCACTGCATTCACTTGGAGATGTTACCTAGAAATACATAAAAGAATACACACAGGAGAGAAGCCTTACAAGTGTGATGTTTGTGGTGTAGCATTTAATTACAGCAGTAATCTAAATAACCATAAAAGAGCACATACAGGCGAGAAGCCTTACAAATGTTATGTTTGTGGTGCAACATTTACTCAGAAACGTTACTTGCAGGGACATAAAAGAATACATACAGGAGAGAAGCCTTACAAGTGTGATGTTTGTGGTGTAGCATTTACACACAGACATCAACTAAGAATACATAAAAGAACACACACAGGAGAGAAGCCTTACAAATGTGATATTTGTGGTGCAACATTTACTCAGAATAGTAGCTTACAAACACATAAAAGAATACATACAGGAGAGAAGCCTTACAAGTGTGATGTTTGTGGTGTAGCATTTACACAGAATAATAACTTACAAAAACATAAAAGAACACACACAGGAGAGAAACCTTACAACTGTGATGTTTGTGGTGCAACATTTACTCAGAAATGGGACTTGCAAAGACATAACAGAATACATACAGGAGAGAAGCTTTACAAGTGTGATGTTTGTGATGCAACATTTACTCGTAATAGTAGCTTACAAGTACATAAAAGAAAGTTGGAACACACAATACATATAATGAAACAGTAATGGGGACATGTGGCTGCGGAGTAGTAAATTAAAATTGGGATAAACTAATAAGCTTCTGCAGCTTTAACAACTTGGTCATTGGAGGAACACTTTTTCCACACAAAGAAATCCACAGGTTAACATGGGAATCTCCAAACAACCAGGACAGAAACCAGATAGATTACATTATGATCAGTGGTAGATGAAAGTATTCACTACAAGATGTGAAAGCAAGAAAAGGTGCAGATGTAGGAACCACTCACCACCTAGTAGTAGCAAGACTGAAGGTGAAACTCAGAGCTGCTGGACCAATTGAAACTGAATGGAACAGGTATAACATCATCAAACACAAGGACACCCCCCCCTCCCCCCCACCCACCCACCCACCCACCAGAAAAGCTTTTGTGGTTGATGTAAAGAGATGATATCAAATTGCCAATAGCCGGGAAAAGACAGCGACTGATGATGTTGACCAGAAATTCAACACCATTTCAACTATATACAAGGAAAGCAGAGATTCATGCTTGGGATTCCAGGAAAAGTCAAAATTGGATAACACCAAAAATACTAAACACCATAGCGAAGAGAAAAGAAAGAAAATAGAAGCAAAGTCTCCCAGGTTAAAGGCATTATATGTAGTGAACAGGACAATCATCTGGACAAGGAAGTTAAACGTCAAACCCGAGCCTACAAAAGAAAATTTCTGAATGATCTTGCAAGACAGTCAGAAGAGGCAGCACTGAGAAATGAACAAAACACAGTTTATAAAATAATTAAAACTGTAGTGGGTTTGATGGTATTGTATGATGGTGATATTACTAAGTGTGATGCATGAGGTCAGCTGTGAAGGCTCCTGATATAAAATGTAGCTGTGAATTGTCAGAAGGCCCTTCTTGCTACCACTACGACCTCACACCTATCTTTTTTTACTAATGAATGTGGCTACGTTAAATGTCTAGGGTAATGATATGTAATGTGTTGTGGTAGTTTACATACACACACACAGATATTTACTAAGTCTAATAATATTAATAAATGTTATAATACACTGAACTAACTCAAGTGTGTAAAATTTTGATAGTAATTTTCTTACATTTATTTGTTCTGAACCAAGGTTTTATTTTGGCCAGAACATATGAAAGGTTTAGCAATTATGAAAGAAAAGCATGAATATTACATAATAAATGCAAGCTGTGTACATATATATGTTACTAGACTAGTTAATATTATTACTGTTTATAGTAGTAATCTATTTGGGAGAACATTTAATGGATGTGCTGTTGGGGTGGCCTCATCACTCCCTGTCTATGGTGACTACACATTGTCCAGTTATTTGATGGAATTTTTATGGGTGTGTTAGGAAATAAGTTGAGTTGGTGAATTCTCAGCAGACCAGGCGCTCACGTAGCTTGAAGGTGTAGCTCTGGTGCTGAGATCTGGTGGCCCCACCTCTCCGTGCTTGGGGGCAATATCAGAAGTCTGGTGGCCCCACCTCTCCGTGCTTGGGGGCAATATCAGAAGTATGGTGGCCCCACCTCTCCGTGCTTGGGGCTATAATAGGCTGCTCTGACAAAATGTTACTGCACGGGTCCACTCTGGTAATATTCAACAACTCATTTGACACCGCATTGGTGCCAACTGAAACTCACAGCTCTGCAATCAAAGTATTAGTCATGTGTCAGAATTCCATCCTCTAACCATTTCTGGACACAACACTACACAACAACAACACCACATAGACGGGTCAGATCTTTCTGACCAAACAACACATCTTACCAAGTTGGTTTCACATAGGATAAGTTCTCCCAGACTACAGATTCTGAAATATGTTCATTAGCTTCCTGCCATAGAATAGGATAGGTGATATGTTTCACTGATCTCAACACTTGATCTGTCCTTCCTAATCCTTGCTGGAGTTTATGTATTTTATTTGTCTCTAGACCCTGAACTGGGGCGGGGGGTCTAGAGCGAATCCTTACTTGTTGTAAGGACAGATTATGCTATTGCAGTATCAAATCACTCGAAACCTTAAACAAATATTAAAATGTACAAAGAAATAATTTCAGTCTTACCAGAATTATGAATATAGAACACAGTTAAATAAATGCTAGCAAAACTCAGCTGAGCTGCTGGCCTTATGATGGCGTCCCTCTAAATATTTCAATAGCTTCTGGGAATTACACCACTTAATAATTCACTGTGTCTACTAGGACAACTTATAATGAATGGCACAAAATGCGCGTCTGAGCGCCGATAATATATTCATCTATGGCCAATCACTGCCTTTTCTTTTTTCAAATTCAAATATCCTACCAAAAGTCATTTCAGTCATACCTCAGTCAAGTATGCCTTATTGTCTGTTGGTCCGTCCGTCTCTACTTGCGTTTCACAAAAAAACACACTTGTTTTTTGAACCAACCCTGCCTTCCCCTACACAATTTTGCCTTTAAAGTTATTTTTAGCCACAATTCACCATCCCACCCCGTCTCTTCATTCCAACTAGATTTTAGCACTTGCGTCTTCAAGGCCACAATTTTTTGAAAATTAGTGACATGTTTTATTTCAATGCAGACGTTCGCTGATATGAACAACACAGTCTTTTGTCAATATCTTTCTTATTATCTGTCCGTCTGTATAAATGAAAGCATATTATTTCACTGCTCAAGATGGGCCATCCGGCCAGCTAGGTTTTATATTCCTAACATTATTATTAAGAAAAGTTACTTTTCAAATATTTTCTAGAATTTTCTGGAATTCATCACTGCATTCAAATAAACGGACTAAGTTATCGCAAAAGCGTCCAAGAAATGACTGTGGCGTATAATATCCAAGGTCCCTTTTGTCGATTTCTTTACTTTATGTCAACTTGGGGACGTGACTTTTTCCTCCTTTCCCCACCAATTTGCGTCCTTTTAGCCTTGCTAGTTTCAAGCACGCGTTCAGTCAGATTTTTCCTTTTGATCTCCGTTCTCATCCCGTTCCGTTTTGCCTTCAAGTCTAACAATTTAATTTCCATGGCGGGTGATGACCCGCGGCGTGGGCGATCATGTATTCTAGCAGCTTACGCATTAGTTTTTATCCCTACGTTGTATCATTGGAGATATTTTAACGTTGTATCACGGTTAATTTTGTGACACATCTCCCCACTTGAAAACATGCCTACGGCAAGTTCTAAAACCAGTGATACACATAGATAAAATCTCTCCTTACGCCTGCCATTACTCTAATTTTGATCACAGGGGTGCCGACTGAGGAAATCTGCACCGACATTCAATTTGCCTGGGATATATTGGATACTAAACTGATAAGGTTGAAGCAATAAAGACCACCTCAGCAATCTTGCGTTTTCATGCTTAGCCTGAGATAAGAATACGAGAGGCTGATGGTCCGTCTCGACCACAAAAGTCCTACCATACAGATAGATTTGAAACTTCTTTATTGCCCAGATTAACGCTAAACATTCTTTTTCGCTTGTGGAGTATCCTTGTTCCGCCTTATTCAATTTGCGGCTTGCATAAGCGACTGGTTTCAGTTCCCCATCAGGTGAAGATGATCTTTGCAACAAAGCCGCTCCGAGTCCTACATTACTTGCATCGGTTCTTAAGACAAAGTCCTGTGTCAAATCAGGCAGTTTGAGAATAGGCTTGCTAGTGAGTTTTTCCTTTAAGTCTTGGAACGCTAATTCACTTTGCGCAGTCCAAATAATTTTATCTGGAAGTCCCTTGCGAGTCAGATCAGTCAGAGGAGCACAAATAGAGTTAAAATCTTTGATATATTTTTGATAAAATCCGCATAACGACACGAATGATCGCACGTCCTTTTTTGTTTGTGGTCTAGGTGCTCTCTGCAGTTTTTCCAAGTTCTTGGGATCAGGGGTCATGCTACCCTGATATACAGTGTGTCCCAAGAATTCCAACTCTTTGCATCCAATACAACATTTTGTTGGCCTAGCAGTTAAGTTCGCCTCCCTAAGCCTATTAAATAACATTTCTAGAGCTTCAATGTGTTCTTCAAATGTCTCTGTGGCGACGAGAATATCATCCATGAAATTCGTGATACATGGGTTATTCAGGGGATCCAACAATTTGCGCATCATCCTTGAAAATACACTCGGAGCATTTTTCAGTCCGAATGGTAGCATGTTGAATTCATAATGTCCATCCGAAGTGCTAAAAGCCAAATAAGGTCTCACTTCAGGCTTCACTGGGATCTGGTAATAGCCTTTACTAAGATCCACCTTTGAAAAGTATTTTGCCTTGTTCAGTCTGGCAAATAACTGTTTTGTGTCTGGTAATGGATCCACTTGTCCTTCTGTGACAGCATTCAGTTTCCTGTAATCTATGCACAGTCTGTGTTCCCCAGACGGTTTTCTCAACAAAACGACACTAGAGCTAAAAGATGATTCACTGTGTGAAATAATCCCCTCCTTCAACAAATAATCTATTTCTTCCTTCAATGCCTTCTCCTTCGCGAACGGAATAGAATAGGCTCTCATACAGATTGGGTTTGAGTCTACCAGTTTCATGTCATACTGTAGCAAATTTGTATGGCCTGGTTTATCTGTTAATACATCTGTATGTTCCTCCAGAACCTGTTGAACTCTCTCCCTCTGGTTTTTAGTCAGGTGCTTACTGACTTTTACCTGTGCTGCTGTTTCACAAGGATGTAATGGGTATTCATGTGAGGTGAGTGGTTCCTTTTGCATTTGAGTTGCGATAGCTAAGGTCAGTAAGGGGGTGCTTTCCTGGAGTGGTCTGTCCAGATACTTCTTTAACAGGTTTACATGATAAACTTTCTCCTTCCCCTTTTTGTCAATTTTATAGTTTGTTCTAGACACCTTCTCTAGAACCGTATATGGACCTTGCCAACCAATTTGTAATTTATTCTGGCTACCGGGTAGTAGAAGCAGCACCTTCTCTCCCACTGCCAGTTCTCTGTCCTTTGCCTTCCTATTAAAATATGCTGCATGTTTCTTCCTGGCTTGTTTCAAATTATCATTTGCCAGTTTCCATCCAGCTTTCAAACGAGTGGTCAGTTCGTTCACGTATTGATAAGATGAGGTAACAGTCTCTTCCGCCTTCTCATCTGTCCAGGTCCTTAATAGGGCTTCTAATGGACCTTTTATTGGCCTCCCAAATAGCAGAGTTGCGGGAGCCATCCCGGTTGAACTATGTGGTACCTCCCGGTACGCAAACAATGCGGCGGGCAGGAATTGATCCCACAGATCCGGTTTTTCGTGTGCCAGCTTTCTCAGGATAGAAATGAGAGTCCCGTTGAACCTCTCTACCTGGCCGTTCCCTTGTGGATGGTACGGACTACAATGAAAGTGTCTGGCTTGAAATAGCTTAAAAACTTCTTCCGTTAGTTTCCCCTTGAACTGAGAACCATTATCCGTCAAGATTTGATGCGGGAATCCTAATCGGGTAAATATTGTAAGTAGTGCCTCTGCTACATGTTTTGAATCAATTGATGGCAGGGCTACCGCCTCTCCCCACATAGAACAAGTGTCCACCAGAGTAAGGATGTAACTGTTCCTCCTCTTGGTCCGAGTGAGAGGTCCTACAATATCCACTGCAACCCTCTCAAAAGGTGTTCCCACTATGGGCATTTCCCCTAGAGTTGCAGGAGCAGTCCAGTGCTTTGGAGCTACCCTTTGACATTCTGGGCAGGATTTGACATATCTTTTTATATCCTCCGTTATCCCTGGCCAGAAGTAATGACAAGCTATACGCTGTCCTGTGGCGCTGATCCCCATGTGACCACTGAAGGGAATCGCATGCCCGAGTTCCATCACTTTATCCTATATGAAGTGGGAAGAACCAGCTGGTTGTGACCATTTGTTCCAGTTCCGGCCTTCCTGTATAAGAGTTTGTTCTTCATAAAATATTCCCCCTTGCTCGGAGGTGTGTGGCATTTGGGCAATTTTTTAAAACATGGCTTGAGTGTCCTATCCTCAGCCTGCGCCTTCCTCATCTCCTCTGGATGAGCATTTATAGGTTCACCTTCTTCCTCCTTCTTCTGTGACCTGGTCTGCACTGTCGCCATGATCACAGGTTTCTCGGGATTCCCCAAGAAGACGTATCTACACCCCAATATCAGAGGGTAGATTGGTTCATCTATCACTGCTGCTCTGATTTCTCCTTCCACATAGCGAGTTTTCACCGTTATCCTTGCGATGGGAAGTGTCATGAGTGGTATGTCCTTAGTCGCCCCTTGTATTTCCACTGTTTCTGTGGTATACTGACTTGGGTCCACTAGGCTAGACTTCACAACTGAATCATAATCCAAACCTGTATCATAAAGGCACCTTATGGTGACCCCATTACAAATAACATCCTCACAAACTGGGGGGTGATAAGGTTCCTGCTGTCCCTTAGGATTAACCTTTAATCTTTGCGTCCCCGACTTCATTGCAGCAATGTTTGAAGGTTTCCTTCTACAAAATTCGGTGTTATGGTTATCTTTCTTGCACCATTTACACCATCTTTTTCCTTGGTTCAACGGTTTTCTTTCGTTGAATTTTTGGTCATTGAACTGTGAGTTTCTGTCTCGGTAGTCATTTCTTGGCCGTTCAAAGTTTGTCCTACCTTTATTTCCCTGCTCTCTATTATCAAATTTATTAAATTGCTGTGGAGCTTTAAAATTGTCTATGTGCTTCTTTTTAGCACCACTTACCTCTGCCTGGGCTGCCTGATACCTCTCAGCGACATTTAAAACCTCCCCCAACTTCTCTGCACCTTGTTCCATGAGAAATTTTCTCATGTCTGGAGCCATGGACTCTCTCAATTGCTCAATCATGATCATTTCTTTAAGATCTTGGGTCTTCCCCAGAGCAGTCCATTTCTCCAAATAGGTTTCCAGTCTGGCAGAGAATTGGTGGTATGTCTCCCCAGACAACAGTTTGGCATTTCTAAATTTCTTACGATAAAATTCCCCATTTTTTTCGTACCTTAATAACAAAGCCTGCTTTAACATGTCATAATTGTCTTGGTCTTCTCTGTTCATTTTTGCGAAGACTTCATAAGAAGTACCTCTCAGTCCCTGTGATAGCTTTAAACTCCACCTCTCTCTCTCTAACCCATATGTAGTAGCTAATAACTCAAAACGTCCTAGGTACCCCTCTATGTCATCGTCTTTCTCAACAAAATGGTCTAAATGAAACCCCATAGCTGAGTTTGAGGCTCCCAGACTGGGCGTAGCATCTGAGGCAAAAGGGCTGGCACCATTTTCAGGAGCCTGGCCTTGTAGCTCCAGCTCCCTTAGTCGTAATTCGTGCTCCCTCTGCAACCTTCTATCTTCTGCCTCCCTTTCGGCCTTTTTATCTTCTGCCTCCCTTTCGGCCTTTTTATCTTCTGCCTCCCTTTCGGCCTTTTTATCTTCTGCCTCCCTTTGCTGTCGTTTTTCTTCTGCCTCCAATGCTTTAGCCTCTTTGTCAGCCTCAATCTGCAGCCTCTTAATTTCTCTATCAGCCTCAATTTGTAACCTCTTCTCTTCAGCCAACCTTTCAGACTCTAATTTTCTTTCAGCCTCTTTTTCTAATCTTCTTTCTTCCCGTTCAATATACTTATCACATTCAGCCGTTACATATTGAATTAAAATCTGACCATCCATTCCCATCTCCTTTGCCGTCAGCACAGCAGCTGATCTGAATTTGGCCAGCTCCGCCATACTTTTTAAACAAATCTAGCAATGTGCAAGATAAAATTTCCAACCACTAAAGTACTTCTAATTACTCTAGTCTAAAATAATTCTAATTAATTAATTAACTACCACTGGCTGTGAAGATTCACCAACTTTTATTTTCAGGGACACTTTTAATTTTAAGGGACACTTTTAATTTTTATAATGTGTTCCCCTAATCTAATTCTCCCCCCAGGAGATCCTAATATACTTAATGGGCTAATTATCCCGGGACAAAGAGACCCCAATATATGTAGTGGGTTTGATGGTATTGTATGATGGTGATATTACTAAGTGTGATGCATGAGGTCAGCTGTGAAGGCTCCTGAGATAAAATGTAGCTGTGAATTGTCAGAAGGCCCTTCTTGCTACCACTACGACCTCACACCTATCTTTTTTTACTAATGAATGTGGCTACGTTAAATGTCTAGGGTAATGATATGTAATGTGTTGTGGTAGTTTACATACACACACACAGATATTTACTAAGTCTAATAATATTAATAAATGTTATAATACACTGAACTAACTCAAGTGTGTAAAATTTGGATAGTAATTTTCTTACATTTATTTGTTCTGAATCAAGGTTTTATTTTGGCCAGAACATATGAAAGGTTTTAGAAATTATGAAAAAATGCATGAATATTACATAATAAATGCAAGGTGTGTACATATATATGTTACTAGACTAGTTAATATTATTACTGTTTATCGTTGTAATCTATTTGGGAGAACATTTAATGGATGTGCTGTTGGGGTGGCCTCATCACTCCCTGTCTATGGTGACTAGCCATTGTCCAGTTATTTGATGGAATTTTTATGGATGTGTTAGGAAATAAGTTGAGTTGGTGAATTCTCAGCAGACCAGGCGCTCACGTAGCTTGAAGGTGTAGCTCTGGTGCTGAGATCTGGTGGCCCCACCTCTCCGTGCTTGGGGGCAATATCAGAAGTCTGGTGGCCCCACCTCTCCGTGCTTGGGGGCAATATCAGAAGTCTGGTGGCCCCACCTCTCCGTGCTTGGGGGCTATAATAGGCTGCTCTGACAAAATGTTACTGCACGGGTCCACTCTGGTAAAATTCAACAACTCATTTGACACCGCATTGGTGCCAACTGAAACTCACAGCTCTGCAATCAAAGTATTAGTCATGTGTCAGAATTCCATCCTCTAACCATTTCTGGACACAACACTACACAACAACAACACCACATAGACGGGTCAGATCTTTCTGACCAAACAACACATCTTACCAAGTTGGTTTCACATAGGATAAGTTCTCCCAGACTACAGATTCTGAAATATGTTCATTAGCTTCCTGCCATAGAATAGGATAGGTGATATGTTTCACTGATCTCAACACTTGATCTGTCCTTCCTAATCCTTGCTGGAGTTTATGTATTTTATTTGTCTCTAGACCCTGAACTGGGGCGGGGGGTCTAGAGCGAATCCTTACTTGTTGTAAGGGACAGATTATGCTATTGCAGTATCAAATCACTCGAAACCTTAAACAAATATTAAAATGTACAAAGAAATAATTTCAGTCTTACCAGAATTATGAATATAGAACACAGTTAAATGCTAGCAAAACTCAGCTGAGCTGCTGGCCTTATGATGGCGTCCCTCTAAATATTTCAATAGCTTCTGGGAATTACACCACTTAATAATTCACTGTGTCTACTAGGACAACTTATAATGAATGGCACAAAATGCGCGTCTGAGCGCCGATAATATATTCATCTATGGCCAATCACTGCCTTTTCTTTTTTCAAATTCAAATATCCTACCAAAAGTCATTTCAGTCATACCTCAGTCAAGTATGCCTTATTGTCTGTTGGTCCGTCCGTCTCTACTTGCGTTTCACAAAAAAACACACTTGTTTTTTGAACCAACCCTGCCTTCCCCTACACAATTTTGCCTTTAAAGTTATTTTTAGCCACAATTCACCATCCCACCCCGTCTCTTCATTCCAACTAGATTTTAGCACTTGCGTCTTCAAGGCCACAATTTTTTGAAAATTAGTGACATGTTTTATTTCAATGCAGACGTTCGCTGATATGAACAACACAGTCTTTTGTCAATATCTTTCTTATTATCTGTCCGTCTGTATAAATGAAAGCATATTATTTCACTGCTCAAGATGGGCCATCCGGCCAGCTAGGTTTTATATTCCTAACATTATTATTAAGAAAAGTTACTTTTCAAATATTTTCTAGAATTTTCTGGAATGCGTTCATCACTGCATTCAAATAAACGGACTAAGTTATCGCAAAAGCGTCCAAGAAATGACTGTGGCGTATAATATCCAAGGTCCCTTTTGTCGATTTCTTTACTTTATGTCAACTTGGGGAACGTGACTTTTTCCTCCTTTCCCCACCAATTTGCGTCCTTTTAGCCTTGCTAGTTTCAAGCACGCGTTCAGTCAGATTTTTCCTTTTGATCTCCGTTCTCATCCCGTTCCGTTTTGCCTTCAAGTCTAACAATTTAATTTCCATGGCGGGTGATGACCCGCGGCGTGGGCGATCATGTATTCTAGCAGCTTACGCATTAGTTTTTATCCCTACGTTGTATCATTGGAGATATTTTAACGTTGTATCACGGTTAATTTTGTGACACATCTCCCCACTTGAAAACATGCCTACGGCAAGTTCTAAAACCAGTGATACACATAGATAAAATCTCTCCTTACGCCTGCCATTACTCTAATTTTGATCACAGGGGTGCCGACTGAGGAAATCTGCACCGACATTCAATTTGCCTGGGATATATTGGATACTAAACTGATAAGGTTGAAGCAATAAAGACCACCTCAGCAATCTTGCGTTTTCATGCTTAGCCTGAGATAAGAATACGAGAGGCTGATGGTCCGTCTCGACCACAAAAGTCCTACCATACAGATAGATTTGAAACTTCTTTATTGCCCAGATTAACGCTAAACATTCTTTTTCGCTTGTGGAGTATCCTTGTTCCGCCTTATTCAATTTGCGGCTTGCATAAGCGACTGGTTTCAGTTCCCCATCAGGTGAAGATGATCTTTGCAACAAAGCCGCTCCGAGTCCTACATTACTTGCATCGGTTCTTAAGACAAAGTCCTGTGTCAAATCAGGCAGTTTGAGAATAGGCTTGCTAGTGAGTTTTTCCTTTAAGTCTTGGAACGCTAATTCACTTTGCGCAGTCCAATTAATTTTATCTGGAAGTCCCTTGCGAGTCAGATCAGTCAGAGGAGCACAAATAGAGTTAAAATCTTTGATATATTTTTGATAAAATCCGCATAACGACACGAATGATCGCACGTCCTTTTTTGTTTGTGGTCTAGGTGCTCTCTGCAGTTTTTCCAAGTTCTTGGGATCAGGGGTCATGCTACCCTGATATACAGTGTGTCCCAAGAATTCCAACTCTTTGCATCCAATACAACATTTTGTTGGCCTAGCAGTTAAGTTCGCCTCCCTAAGCCTATTAAATAACATTTCTAGAGCTTCAATGTGTTCTTCAAATGTCTCTGTGGCGACGAGAATATCATCCATGAAATTCGTGATACATGGGTTATTCAGGGGATCCAACAATTTGCGCATCATCCTTGAAAATACACTCGGAGCATTTTTCAGTCCGAATGGTAGCATGTTGAATTCATAATGTCCATCCGAAGTGCTAAAAGCCAAATAAGGTCTCACTTCAGGCTTCACTGGGATCTGGTAATAGCCTTTACTAAGATCCACCTTTGAAAAGTATTTTGCCTTGTTCAGTCTGGCAAATAACTGTTTTGTGTCTGGTAATGGATCCACTTGTCCTTCTGTGACAGCATTCAGTTTCCTGTAATCTATGCACAGTCTGTGTTCCCCAGACGGTTTTCTCAACAAAACGACACTAGAGCTAAAAGATGATTCACTGTGTGAAATAATCCCCTCCTTCAACAAATAATCTATTTCTTCCTTCAATGCCTTCTCCTTCGCGAACGGAATAGAATAGGCTCTCATACAGATTGGGTTTGAGTCTACCAGTTTCATGTCATACTGTAGCAAATTTGTATGGCCTGGTTTATCTGTTAATACATCTGTATGTTCCTCCAGAACCTGTTGAACTCTCTCCCTCTGGTTTTTAGTCAGGTGCTTACTGACTTTTACCTGTGCTGCTGTTTCACAAGGATGTAATGGGTATTCATGTGAGGTGAGTGGTTCCTTTTGCATTTGAGTTGCGATAGCTAAGGTCAATAAGGGGGTGCTTTCCTGGAGTGGTCTGTCCAGATACTTCTTTAACAGGTTTACATGATAAACTTTCTCCTTCCCCTTTTTGTCAATTTTATAGTTTGTTCTAGACACCTTCTCTAGAACCGTATATGGACCTTGCCATCCAATTTGTAATTTATTCTGGCTTCCGGGTAGTAGAAGCAGCACCTTCTCTCCCACTGCCAGTTCTCTGTCCTTTGCCTTCCTATTAAAATATGCTGCATGTTTCTTCCTGGCTTGTTTCAAATTATCATTTGCCAGTTTCCATCCAGCTTTCAAACGAGTGGTCAGTTCGTTCACGTATTGATAAGATGAGGTAACAGTCTCTTCCGCCTTCTCATCTGTCCAGGTCCTTAATAGGGCTTCTAATGGACCTTTTATTGGCCTCCCAAATAGCAGAGTTGCGGGAGCCATCCCGGTTGAACTATGTGGTACCTCCCGGTACGCAAACAATGCGGCGGGCAGGAATTGATCCCACAGATCCGGTTTTTCGTGTGCCAGCTTTCTCAGGATAGAAATGAGAGTCCCGTTGAACCTCTCTACCTGGCCGTTCCCTTGTGGATGGTACGGACTACAATGAAAGTGTCTGGCTTGAAATAGCTTAAAAACTTCTTCCGTTAGTTTCCCCTTGAACTGAGAACCATTATCCGTCAAGATTTGATGCGGGAATCCTAATCGGGTAAATATTGTAAGTAGTGCCTCTGCTACATGTTTTGAATCAATTGATGGCAGGGCTACCGCCTCTCCCCACATAGAACAAGTGTCCACCAGAGTAAGGATGTAACTGTTCCTCCTCTTGGTCCGAGTGAGAGGTCCTACAATATCCACTGCAACCCTCTCAAAAGGTGTTCCCACTATGGGCATTTCCCCTAGAGTTGCAGGAGCAGTCCAGTGCTTTGGAGCTACCCTTTGACATTCTGGGCAGGATTTGACATATCTTTTTATATCCTCCGTTATCCCTGGCCAGAAGTAATGACAAGCTATACGCTGTCCTGTGGCGCTGATCCCCATGTGACCACTGAAGGGAATCGCATGCCCGAGTTCCTTCACTTTATCTCTATATGAAGTGGGAAGAACCAGCTGGTTGTGACCATTTGTTCCAGTTCCGGCCTTCCTGTATAAGAGTTTGTTCTTCATAAAATATTCCCCCTTGCTCGGAGGTGTGTGGCATTTGGGCAATTTTTTAAAACATGGCTTGAGTGTCCTATCCTCAGCCTGCGCCTTCCTCATCTCCTCTGGATGAGCATTTATAGGTTCACCTTCTTCCTCCTTCTTCTGTGACCTGGTCTGCACTGTCGCCATGATCACAGGTCTCTCGGGATTCCCCAAGAAGACGTATCTACACTCCAATATCAGAGGGTAGATTGGTTCATCTATCACTGCTGCTCTGATTTCTCCTTCCACATAGCGAGTTTTCACCGTTATCCTTGCGATGGGAAGTGTCATGAGTGGTATGTCCTTAGTTGCCCCTTGTATTTCCACTGTTTCTGTGGTATACTGACTTGGGTCCACTAGGCTAGACTTCACAACTGAATCATAATCCAAACCTGTATCATAAAGGCACCTTATGGTGACCCCATTACAAATAACATCCTCACAAACTGGGGGGTGATAAGGTTCCTGCTGTCCCTTAGGATTAACCTTTAATCTTTGCGTCCCCGACTTCATTGCAGCAATGTTTGAAGGTTTCCTTCTACAAAATTCGGTGTTATGGTTATCTTTCTTGCACCATTTACACCATCTTTTTCCTTGGTTAAACGGTTTTCTTTCATTGGATTTTTGGTCATTGAACTGTGAGTTTCTGTCTCGGTAGTCATTTCTTGGCCGTTCAAAGTTTGTCCTACCTTTATTTCCCTGCTCTCTATTATCAAATTTATTAAATTGCTGTGGAGCTTTAAAATTGTCTATGTGCTTCTTTTTAGCACCACTTACCTCTGCCTGGGCTGCCTGATACCTCTCAGCGAAATTTAAAACCTCCCCCAACTTCTCTGCACCTTGTTCCATGAGAAATTTTCTCATGTCTGGAGCCATGGACTCTCTCAATTGCTCAATCATGATCATTTCTTTAAGATCTTGGGTCTTCCCCAGAGCAGTCCATTTCTCCAAATAGGTTTCCAGTCTGGCAGAGAATTGGTGGTATGTCTCCCCAGACAACAGTTTGGCATTTCTAAATTTCTTACGATAAAATTCCCCATTTTTTTCGTACCTCAATAACAAAGCCTGCTTTAACATGTCATAATTGTCCTGGTCTTCTCTGTTCATTTTTGCGAAGACTTCGTAAGAAGTACCTCTCAGTCCCTGTGATAGCTTTAAACTCCACCTCTCTCTCTCTAACCCATATGTAGTAGCTAATAACTCAAAACGTCCTAGGTACCCCTCTATGTCATCGTCTTTTTCAACAAAATGGTCTAAATGAAACCCCATAGCTGATGTTGAGGCTCCCAGACTGGGCGTAGCATCTGAGGCAAAAGGGCTGGCACCATTTTCAGGAGCCTGGCCTTGTAGCTCCAGCTCCCTGAGTCGTAATTCGTGCTCCCTCTGCAACCTTCTATCTTCTGCCTCCCTTTCGGCCTTTTTATCTTCTGCCTCCCTTTCGGCAGTCAACCTTTTATCTTCTGCCTCCCTTTGCTGTCGTTTTTCTTCTGCCTCCAATGCTTTAGCCTCTTTGTCAGCCTCAATCTGCAGCCTCTTAATTTCTCTATCAGCCTCAATTTGTAACCTCTTCTCTTCAGCCAACCTTTCAGACTCTAATTTTCTTTCAGCCTCTTTTTCTAATCTTCTTTCTTCCCGTTCAATATACTTATCACATTCAGCCGTTACATATTGAATTAAAATCTGACCATCAATTGCCATCTCCTTTGCCGTCAGCACAGCAGCTGATCTAAATTTTGCCAGCTCCGCCATACTTTTTAAACAAATCTAGCAATGTATAAGATAAAATTTCCAAACACTAAAGTACTTATAATTACTCTAATCTAAAATAATTCTAATTAATTAATTAACTACCACTGGCTGTGAAGATTCACCAACTTTTATTTTCAGGGACACTTTTAATTTTAAGGTACACTTTTAATTTTAATAATGTGTTCCCCTAATCTAATTCTCCCCCCAGGAGATCCTAATATACTTAATGGGCTAATTATCCCGGACAAAGAGACCCCAATATATGTAGTGGGTTTGATGGTATTGTATGATGGTGATATTACTAAGTGTGATGCATGAGGTCAGCTGTGAAGGCTCCTGATATAAAATGTAGCTGTGAATTGTCAGAAGGCCCTTCTTGCTACCACTACGACCTCACACCTATCTTTTTTTACTAATGAATGTGGCTACGTTAAATGTCTAGGGTAATGATATGTAATGTGTTGTGGTAGTTTACATACACACACACAGATATTTACTAAGTCTAATAATATTAATAAAATGTTATAATACACGGAACTAACTCAGTTGTGTAAAATTTTGATAGTAATTTTCTTACATTTATTTGTTCTGGACCAAGGTTTTATTTTGGCCAGAACATATGAAAGGTTTTAGAAATTATGAAAAAATGCATGAATATTACATAATAAATGCAAGGTGTGTACATATATATGTTACTAGACTAGTTAATATTATTACTGGTTATAGTAGTAATCTATTGTGGGAGAACTTTTAATGGATGTGCTGTTGGGGTGGCCTCATCACTCCCTGTCTATGGTGACTACACATTGTCCAGTTATTTGATGGAATTTTTATGGGTGTGTTAGGAAATAAGTTGAGTTGGTGAACTCTCAGCAGACCAGGCGCTCACGTAACTTGAAGGTGTAGCTCTGGTGCTGAGATCTGGTGGCCCCACCTCTCCGTGCTTGGGGGCAATATCAGAAGTCTGGTGGCCCCACCTCTCCGTGCTTGGGGGCAATATCAGAAGTATGGTGGCCCCACCTCTCCGTGCTTGGGGGCTATAATAGGCTGCTCTGACAAAATGTTACTGCACGGGTCCACTCTGGTAAAATTCAACAACTCATTTGACACCGCATTGGTGCCAACTGAAACTCACAGCTCTGCAATCAAAGTATTAGTCATGTGTCAGAATTCCATCCTCTAACCATTTCTGGACACAACACTACACAACAACAACACCACATAGACGGGTCAGATCTTTCTGACCAAACAACACATCTTACCAAGTTGGTTTCACATAGGATAAGTTCTCCCAGACTACAGATTCTGAAATATGTTCATTAGCTTCCTGCCATAAAATAGGATAGGTGATATGTTTCACTGATCTCAACACTTGATCTGTCCTTCCTAATCCTTGCTGGAGTTTATGTATTTTATTTGTCTCTAGACCCTGAACTGGGGCGGGGGGTCTAGAGCGAATCCTTACTTGTTGTAAGGGACAGATTATGCTATTGCAGTATCAAATCACTCGAACCTTAAACAAATATTAAAATGTACAAAGAAATAATTTCAGTCTTACCAGAATTATGAATATAGAACACAGTTAAATAAATGCTAGCAAAACTCAGCTGAGCTGCTGGCCTTATGATGGCGTCCCTCTAAATATTTCAATAGCTTCTGGGAATTACACCACTTAATAATTCACTGTGTCTACAAGGACAACTTATACTGAATGGCACAAAATGCGCGTCTGAGCGCCGATAATATCTTCATCTAGGGCCAATCACTGCCTTTTCTTTTTTCAAATTCAAATATCCTACCAAAAGTCATTTCAGTCAGACCTCAGTCAAGTATGCCTTATTGTCTGTTGGTCCGTCCGTCTCTACTTGCGTTTCACAAAAAAAACACACTTGTTTTTTGAACCAACCCTGCCTTCCCCTACACAATTTTGCCTTTAAAGTTATTTTTAGCCACAATTCACCATCCCACCCCGTCTCTTCATTCCAACTAGATTTTAGCACTTGCGTCTTCAAGGCCACAACTTTTTGAAAATTAGTGACATGTTTTATCTCAATGCAGACGTTCGCTGATATGAACAACAGAGTCTTTTGTCAATATATTTCGTATTATCTGTCCGTCTGTATAAATGAAAGCATATTATTTCACTGCTCAAGATGGGCCATCCGGCCAGCTAGGTTTTATATTCCTAACATTATTATTAAGAAAAGTTACTTTTCAAATATTTTCTAGAATTTTCTGGAATGCGCTCATCACTGCATTCAAATAAACGGGCTAAGTTATCGCAAAAGCGTCCAATAAATGACTGTGGCGTATAATATCCAAGGTCCCTTTTGTCGATTTCTTTACTTTATGTCAACTTGGGGGACGTGACTTTTTCCTCCTTTCCCCACCAATTTGCGTCCTTTTAGCATTGCTAGTTTCAAGCACGCGTTCAGTCAGATTTTTCCTTTTTGATCTCCGTTCTCATCCCGTTCCGTTTCGCCGTCAAGTCTAACAATTTAATTTCCATGGCGGGTGATGACCCGCGGCGTGGGCGATCATGTATTCTAGCAGCTTAGCATTAGTTTTTATCCCTACGTTGTATCATTGGAGATATTTTAACGTTGTATCACGGTTAATTTTGTGACAAAAACCATCAACAGAAAACAGGGTGCAAACAATATATCAATAGTAAGAGACAAGCAAGGAAATCTCATCACCACAGCAGAGGGGCAGGAAACAAGATGGGCAGAGCACTTCAGAGAAACACTGAATATGGAACCACCAGAGATGCAGCGGATTGTTCCTGGGGCTGAAAATGATATAGATGTTAATACAGACATTCCACGAAGAGAAGAAATCATCACAGTTATCAAAGGGTTAAAGAATGGAAAGCCCATGGTTACAACAATTTAAATGCTGAGTAATTCAAGGCAGATCCTGAACTAGCAGCAGAACTTTTAGAATAACCATTTTCACAAGTCTGGAAAACAGAGACAACACCAACAGATTGGAGTAAAGGAATAATTGTCAAATAACCCAAGAAGGGTGATCTTGCAGACTGCAACAACTGGAGAGGAATCACTCTCCTCTCAGGTCCCAGTAAAATACTAGGCAGGATAATTGTCTGAGAATTTCAAAAGCTGTAGACCAGAAACATTCAAGAATACAAATGGGAGATAATCCATACAAGTGTGGTGTTTTTTTCTTGATGCTGCAGTTACTTATACAGTTAGCCTACATAATGCCTTCTCACTAACCTCACAGTCTTCTCTCTCTTCTCAAACTTTCTCACTAACCTCACAGTCCACTCTCTTCTCAAACTTTTTTCATTAACCTCACATTTCCCTATCTCTCTTCTCAAACTTTCTCGCTAACCTTACAGTTCTCTCTCTTTCTCTCTTTCTCCTTAAACTGTTTAACTAACCACACAGTCCTCTCTGTCTCTCTCTTTTTAAACTTTCTCACTAACCTCACAGTCCTCACTACCTCAAACTTTCTCACTAACCTCACAGTCCTCTCTGTTTCTCTCCCTCTCTTTTCTTAAACCTTCTCACTAATCTCATAGTCCTCACTACCTTAAACTCTCTCACTAACCTCACAGTCCTCTCTTTGTCCTCAAATTTTCTAACTAACCATACAGTCCTCTCTCCCTTTTCAAACTTTCTCACAGTTCTCTCTCCTTAAACGTTCTCACTAACCTTACAGTGCTCTCTCTCCCCTTAAACTTTCTCACTAACCTCACTGCTCTCTGCCTATCTCTCTCTATTTTTCCTTAAACTGTTTCACTAATCTCACAGTTCTCTGTCTCCTTAAACTTTCTCATTAACTTCACAGTCCCCTCTCTCTCTCTCCTTAAATTTTCTCAAAAACCTCAGTCTCTCACTAATTTCAGCCCTCTCTCTCTCTCTCTCTCTCTCTCTCTCTCTCTCTCTCTCTCTCTCTCTCTCTCTCACTGTTTCACTAATCTCACAATCCCCTATCTATCTCAAATTGTTTCATTTAATCTCACAGTCCTCCCTCTCTCTATCAAACTGTCCCACTAATCTCACAGTCTTCTATCTTTCTCAAACTGTTTCACTAATCTCAAAGTCTATCTTTCTCGAACTGTTTCACTAATCTCACACCTGGCAAAGGGGCGACCGACCCCAACCAGGCGCATCCATGGGTGGCGGATAGTGGAACACCTCCAGATATGGTGTGTCAGCTGCGAATTAAGTCAGTATTGCTGGACAAATAAGCAGTCGCGGACCAAACGGCGATGTCCTCCCAGCAGGACGGGGAGGAGTAACAGGTGGCACTGATACCCCTACTGAAATCCCCCATATGTCCTATGACGGGTGCATCAAGTGAGTAAGAGCCGCTATAAGCTCTAGCCACGGGGAAGGTAAACCTTGGTAAACAAACCAACTGCTGCCTTGCAGCTACCACCGGGAGATGGAAAGGCTATGGTAGACAACCCTGAACAACAAACACAACCCGGCCTGCCGAAGACGGAGTGTGTTAGCTACGGCGCAGACACCGGGAAAAATTAGGACACACATGCTTTTGCAGTATGGAGCCATGCGACAATCTCGACTTACGTCATGGCGTCGCTCCTATCAGCTACAACCGGGGAGGAGTGGAGCCGGGCCCCTAGCCTCAAAAGGGCCTACCCAAGCAACCGGTGCCTTTGCCAACCAAATGGTCGGGGGAGAGCAAAGTAGAGCAACTGACAAACCAACCCACTATCTTACAGTGGCTCAATGGAATGCAGACGGAGTGAGGAACAAGAAACCGGAGTTACAAGAATTCCTCAGGGAAAATAACATTGATATAATCTGCATCCAAGAAACTCGCCTAAAAGATACCCAACGATTCTTCATACGTGGATACAAATCCTTCTGCCAAGACAGGGCAAAAAGAACTAAGGGAGGAATCCTCACTCTCATTAAAACCTCAATCCCTGCAGTAGAGATACACAGATCTGGTGAGGACGAACTTGAATACATAACAGTCCAACTACTGCTGCCCAGTGGAGACTTAATGATCACAAACTGCTACAGCCCTCCAACCACAACTCTGGAGCTACACAAAGGGAAACTTGCAGCATCAAAACACCTCATTATGGGTGACTTCAATAGCCACTCACCCAGCTGGGGCTATGAAGCAACAGATCTGAGAGGAGAAGAGGTGGAAGATTGGATGGTAGAGAATAAACTAATTCTAATAAACCAACCAGATGATAAGCCCACCTTCTATTCCAGAGTATGGAAAACAACGAGCACACCAGATCTTGCTTTGGCTACTGATGACATACATCGACTCATCACTAGAACAGTAAATAACCAACTGGGGGGAAGTGACCATGTACCAGTCATGTTACAGATATCTGACGTAAGAAGTGCAGGACAAATTAATATGTCTCCTAGCTGGAATTTCAAAAAAGCAAATTGGGGATTATTTAAAGAACAAGTCGATAACCTCTGTCAGAACATTACCCACTCAAATAACATCAATAAAAACATTTCCATCATCAGTGAGGCAATCATCCAAGCAGCAAAGAAGTCAATTCCACGAGGTAAACGACGTGACTACAAACCATACTGGAGTGACAATCTGGGAAAACTCCATAGTGACTTAAATAAAGCACGGGAAACTATGGAGCAAAGTCCCACATTAGAGAACACCCAGAGGCACAACAGCATAAAACAAGCTTTTAATGAACAAAAGAAAGCTGAAATCCAAAGGAGCTGGCACCAGAAGACCAGCAGTCTCAACATGGAAAAGGACTCGAGCAAGCTGTGGAATCTGACAAGAGTGCTAAATAAAAAAGACAACAACCAGCTACTGCAAGACTGCCATCAAGGAAAATGAAAAATACCACACAGGAAAGATGGCAGCAAACATCCTGGCAGATTTTTACAAGGAAGAAAGCACCACATCACTTCCACATGCATGTATCCAAGAAGTACGTAAGGAAGTAAAAGAAAAATTGAAGCACCAAAACCCAGATACCTGCATGAAGTCACCCCTTACTTTGAGAGAACTAAATACTGCCATAACAAAACTAAAGAACATAAAAGCTCCAGGAAAAGATGGTATCACAAATGATATGATCAAGAACCTTGGACCTGTAGCCAGGCACAAGCTCCTCCTAATCTTCAATCAATCATGGAGTACTGGAAAATTTCCAGATCGATGGCGAGAAGCAATCATTGTTCCCATCAGAAAGAAACAAAAGGAGAAAACAAGCAAGTCCAGCTACCGACCAGTTAGCCTTCTGAGCTGTCTGGGTAAGGTAATGGAAAGAATGATGAACTCAAGATTAATGAAACATCTTGAAAAAAAACCATATGCTTGATAACACACAGTCAGGCGATAAATTCTTGATCCGAAATCCTACAAAGGAATATGTATACAGTGCAGACCTGATAAGGAGAACTCACCAGGGACCCAAGAAATAGTTCTTCTTATCAGAAATTCCTCTTATCCAGATAAGAGTTCAAGCATATGGTAATGCATTTACAACGTACAATACAATAATGAATTAGCGTTGAATGTGACAGATGTATGACACAGAAAATATGTAAATCACCAAAAGTGTTAATGTACAAAGTTGGCACAAATATCTAGAGAATAACAGCACTTTTTACACTTTGAAATAAAAAAGCTGCAATTTTCCTCTTTATCTTACTTAGTACCTGTACTTGAGTTAATAAAAATGTCTTTCCATGACATCCTTAAATTCAAAGAAATGATAAATTAAATCATCTTGGCATCCAGCCTGCATTATATACATGTTAGTTTTATCCATGCAGTTTGAAACTTCCAACTGTGAAATAGTTTGTACCGTTAACCCACAGTCATCATTATCTCTAGAATTTGCACACTCTTAGATGATAAAGCACTCTTAAATGAAAAAGTATGTAATTTTCCTCTGTACTGCATCAATGTGACCTACACGTTTGGACAACATTGCTGACCTATAATGAACCTTCAGATTTTGAATAATACCTTGGTCACAAGGCTGAAGTTTGGATGTCGCATTTGATGGTAAAAATAAAAGTTCTGTTGCTTTTAGATTTTGAACATTTATGTGGGCTGAACAGTTGTAAAGCACCAAAAGAACTTTGTGATGTTGAGGTTCCATAGAATGATCAAATGCATATAGCCACTTGGTGAAAATATATGATGTCATCCAGGCTATTGTAACTGTCTTTTTTTTCTTGTTGAGGTGATCACTGGCCCAAGACAGTTTACATGTTGTTAGATGTGTAGTGCGAGCGTATGATGAGTTGAGTGTGGGTGCGAATGAAGACGCGAATGTGTTTAGGCTCGTATAGATGTAGATCCTGCAACCCATACTCTCACATGCAGTAATCAAGGATGCTTTGACACTGCAGGCATGTTTCAAGACATTTATTGACGGGAACACACATAATATCAACAGGAACAGTCAGTGTAACAAGGTCATGCTGACCTGACATCGATAGGTATACATTTGGCATTCAAAAAGGTAAACATCAGAATAGACGTGCATGGTCAATAGCAAAGTTCTTCAATAATGACAGTTCGTAGCGTCGCCCTTGGCGTCTCTGACTAAACGCGTCAGATGCCTTAGTTACCTTGACACACAGGTGCAACTTGGCACTCCCTGCCAATTGCACATATCAGGCTGTAGTATAATAGCCGGAAGCACAGGCCTCGTCCTGACGTCGGCCGTGTACTTCTGTTAAATAGGTTATCATCAACCCTGCAGTAATACTTATTGTAGATAGAAGTTCCGCCAATCTGCGGCTCCCACAATATATCTTCGTCACTGGATTTCTGGACAATATAAGACTAACAGTCTTGGATGGCTACCTCGAGCACAAATATATAAGTTCTGAAATGGCGGATCAGTGAGCTGCTGTTCACCCTAGGTAATCCTTTACATGTTCTGCCACCGAAAAGCGTAATAATGCATAAAGGTCGGTATTACCTGGTAAATGAATCCTCAGAACTACACAAGGAATTCTGTCGTCATCCCGACGCACAGAGATTCACTGGGGAAAACTGCCATAGCAGTTACTTCGAAGATTCTCCCCGAAAAACAATGGACTCTTGGTCCCTTCAGAAAAACAGGACCTCCCGGCTTCCCGGAAGTATATCTCACTCCCGCTTAAAAAACCTTCCCATAGGCCTACGCCGAACTGTCAACCTCTGACCCTAAAGGTCAAACACAATGAATGAATAAACAAGGGAAGACAACCCCTAATCAACCTGACATCGCAGGTAAAGACACAATTATACTTATGATACAAACATAAGCAAATAACTTGACAGATGACTCCGTCGAAAATGACAGCAACATTACTACCACCCCCCTGTAAAAAAAAAAATGCAATTTTTTTTTTTTTAATATGTTCATGAGCAAGATAGCACCAGTATCACTTCTGTGCTCATGCAAACAATGAACCTAATATCAGGTACAATAGAAGAGGGTACAAATCATCTCCCAACATAGGAGAAAATATTTCCTTTAAGCCAAACAAACTAAGGGATACCATTCAAGAAACCTAAGTTGCTGGCAATACCAATCATATATCAAACATTACTAAATAATATAATCATAGCAATATACAAATGTCAATGCTATTTTAGCAACATATCACTGATGGATGGACAAAATGAAATTTGTTAAATTATCTAAACATCATCCAAATACATTTGTATTACAACATATTATGATATTAAGGACAGACCTAAGTCTGAAAATATATCAGGAAAAACTAGGACACAAGATTTAACTGGAATCATGTGGGCATCTAGACAATATGTCCGCCATCACATTATCCGAACCACGGATAGCTCGCACCGTGAAATGGAAAGGCTGAAGAGCAATAGCATAACGAGTAGATCTCGAGCTCTTCAAATCCTTACTTTGCATAGCCGTAAGAGCTTTTTGGTCGGTTTCCATAAAGAAATGCGCGCCCAGAAGGAACCTTTGTAGCTTAAGAATGGACCAAACCATAGCCAACAATTCACGGTCCAAAACCGAGTAATTCCTTTCTGCCGCATTCAGCTTCCTAGAAATATACATTACAGGATGCAGAGTTCCTGAATATTCCTGCATTAGTGCCGCTCCAATGCCAGTGGAAGAGGCATCACTACGAAGGACAAAAGTCTTATCAATCGTCGGTAGTCTTAAGATAGGATGAGATGAGAACAAATTCTTAACCTGATCCAATGAAGATTGGCATTCTTGGGACCAACGCACCATATTAGGAGAACCTTTTTTCAATAACGTTGAAAGTGGTGCCATAATGGAGGACAGATTCTCAATGAATCTTCCATAGAATTGTATCAATCCCAAGAGACTACGCACTTGCTTTTTTGTCTTCGGAACCGAGATATTTAATATCTTTGAAATGTTTTGGTCCTCTGTCTTCAACAGACCATGACCAACTCGATGACCTAGGAAGGAAATTTCACTAAACCCAACAAAAGCTTTAGAGGGTTTAGCAGTCAAACTATGCTCACGTAGAGTAGATAGCAATTCCTTCAGACCCACATAGTGTTCTTCCCAAGTATCGCTGAAAAGACAGATGTCGTCTAAATATGCAATGACATCTGCACGATCTGATAGAATTCGTCGCATCATGCGCACGAAAGTCGCTGGGGCGTTCATAAGCCCGAAAGGCATAAAATTCCATTGAAACAGACCCCTAGGTGTCGAAAAAGCAGTGAGAGGTTTGGCGTGTTCCGTCAGTGGGACTTGCCAATAACCTTTCGACAAGTCTAGTTTAGTAAAGAATTTAGCTTTAGAAAGTCTAATAAGTAGATCATCTAATAACGGCATAGGTTCAGCATCGAACTTCGTAACTTGATTTAATTTGCGATAATCAACGCAAAGACGTATGTTATTGTCTTTCTTTCGAACAATAACTATCGACGAAGAATAAGCTGAAGTGGATGGTTCAATTATTTGTAGTTGAATCATTTCATCCAATTCTTTCTCGACTTGTGCTTGAAAATGAATAGGTATTGGGTATGGTCTTACTCTGATCGGATTACGATCAGTAAGTATGATGTCATGTTCTATGACATCTGTGTGTCCAGGAATGTCGGTAAGGACATCCTGATATGATTGTAACGTAGAGGATACTTGACGTTGTTCCTCAAAAGACAAGTTAGAAGAGACTGTAACGTCTCTCCACGATTCCGTTGAAGTAAGTGGAATCGTAGGAAGAGGTAAGTTCACGTCAGAAAAAATAGTTTCCTCATCCTGTATAACGGACAGGGATGAGATGTGACCATGTTGAACTGGAGAGTCGTCCGTCGCCTGGAAAATAGGCTGTAAATAGTCTGGACGTTCAATAAACTC
The DNA here is from genome assembly GCA_024509875.1 of Oreohelix idahoensis. Classification (NCBI taxonomy): domain Eukaryota; kingdom Metazoa; phylum Mollusca; class Gastropoda; order Stylommatophora; family Oreohelicidae; genus Oreohelix; species Oreohelix idahoensis. The sequence continues at coordinate 223,923 of JAMPIV010013334.1, forward strand.
TGTTAGCATATTTATATGGAAGGTTTTATGCCTTCCATCCACATCGACAATATAGTCGACATCAGAAATTTTCGAGACTATAGTGTATGGACCCTTCCAAGAAATGAGAAGTCTATTCTCTCTTGAGGGCAGTAAGACATATGCTTTGTCTCCAGGACAAAGTTGACGTAGGCGTCTTTTCTTATTAGCAAATCGCCTAGCTTTTTCTTTCGCAAATTCGGAAGATGAAGTTGCTAACCTGCACGATTCGATAATCTTTTCTCTAAGAGCTATAACATATTCATATGACGATTGTGTATCATCGTCAATATTATCGGAAGTTATCAAATCGTGTAACAAGGACATTGGCCCGCGCGGTTGCGCGCCAAAGACAAGTTCGAAAGGAGAAAACCCTGTATGCTCGTTGGGAACCTCTCTATAGGCAAAGAGGACTGCAGGTAAAACCCTGTCCCAATCTTCAGGATGATCCTCCGTTATCTTGCCAAGTAAGTTCTTTAGTGTCCTGTTAAGACGTTCTACCAATCCATTGGACATTGGATGATAAATACTACTGAGAGACCTTTTAATGTCTAGCGTAGCCATTACCTGAGACATAACGTCCGAAATTAACTGAGTGCCGTGATCCGACAGTATTTCTCCGGGGAATCCCAGACGAGAAAATACGAGCCAAAGAGCATCAGCGATATCGACAGTTGATATGCTCTTCAGAGGAATAGCCTCTGGCCAACGCGTGCACATGTCCACGCAAGTGAGGATAAATTGGTGTCCTCTGGCTGACTTAATTTTGAACGGACCAATGATGTCTATAGCCATTTTCTGAAACGGCCGAATCGGAATATCTGCAGCCTGAATAGGAGCAGCATGTCTCGGACCCCTAGACTTGACCTCTTGACAAATTTTGCAAGATCGGCAATAAATTCGGATGTCTTTATTCACGAATGGCCAAAAGAATGACGCAAGGACTCTAGTTTTAGTTCTGGAAAAACCCATGTGTCCCGCACACTGAGAATCGTGTGCATGCCGAAGAATTAAGGCTCTCATACACTTAGGCACAAGAATTTGCGAGTGCATAGACTTGTCCGAGTGTTGTACCATTCGTACCAATATACCATTCTTCATAGTGATATACGATTTGTGATTCGTATTTTGATTGGGATCCCCTTTCTTTGCAAGAAGGAAGTATTTCTTCAAAGAAGGATCCTCTTCTTGACGTTTAACAAACGAGTCATGGGAAATCACCAAGTGCTCGTCTTGGCTATCAACTTCATTACTATTATCAGATGAAGTTGGGGGATTAAGAGCTTGAGCTCTTGTCACCACTGCATTGACCGTTTGAATGTTTTTTTCTTCCCAACTAGAAATTTGTTGCGGGGTGCATTCCTTAACCCCATGAATACGACCGATTATAAGATCCGCAATAGGATTAGGAAGAAGACATGCATGGACATCTCCTGTGAAGAAAGGAGTGTCAATCCTAATAATAGCAGTAGGATAGCTTTCCATAGTACCACCAAATGTAACACATTTGATTGTTTTTCCAGTGGCACAGCAAGGATCTATCAGAGACTCCTTAACCCCGACGGTAGTACATCCCGAATCGAAAAGTACTGAGACTAGCCTATCATTTATTAGACCTTTATGTAAGATGAGAGATCCTCTCCCATCATGCGCAACTGTAGCAGGTAGAGCAGGAAGAGGGTGACCACAACTTAGCGTAGATACAGTTGATGAGTCAAACAATGTTAAGCATTGGGGGCATTCAGTTGCTCTCCCAAAATCGAAAGCACAACCAGTGATAGCCCTAGAGTTACCACTATCATTTACTGTATTACAGGCTCCATCAAACTCTTGTTGCGCAGAGTTTGCCTGTTGGTAAGGTCTTTTTTTGTTAAACCTAGGTCTACCTCGATTATCATTTCCCCTGTAATTATTTCGACTATCATTTCCCCTGTAATTGTTATCATATTGCCTATTGTAATCATCATTCCGGTTTGAATCCCGGTTTCTAAATTCACCATCGTCATAATCTTGACGTCGAGAATGATTACCTCGAAAATTTGAATAGTTATTATTTGGATAGCCTTTACGAAAGTGTCTCAAATTATTACCACTAAAATTACGAGAACTACCATCTTGTCTCCACTGCATAGACGAAGAACCATCATGTGTTGGATTACTCCGCTTCTGAGTGTAATTTTGATTACTTCCCCTATTCCAATTTTGTTGAGCACCCTGAAATTTTTTTCTGAAATTAGGGCCATATGGTGTTGCCGAAGCAGCTGGCAACCCTTCTTTCACTTTAGAATTGCTAACTGTAGCATGGGGATGTGCTGTGGCATACTGACAACAGTATTCCTCCATTTCTTTTAAGTTTTTAGGCTTACGCTCATGAAGGAATGCAAGAAAAGAATCATTAACAGATGACAAAACCTTATCTCGCAATAATAAGTCCATTAGACCTTCATATGTTTTCTCAATCTGAGACAACTCAACCCATCGTGTAAATGTACGACGTATCTTTGTAACAAAATCAGAGAAATCTACTCCATTTTCTGGCAACATTGTCCTAAAACGAAGACGATAGTCTTCTTGTTTTAATTGGTATTTTTTTAGTAATGCTGCCCTGACAACATCATAATTAGTCCTCTCATGTTCGTCTATTGTCATAAGAGTAGTCACTGTGTCACCTGTAAAAAATGGCATCAGTTGTTCAACATATTTTTCCTTTTTTATGTTATGCGTATCGCACAAAAATTGGAATCTATCTAGATAATCTGCTACGTCATCCTTTAAAGGATTGAAATGAGGCAATTTAATCCTACTAACAAACTCCTTTGTCGTACTCGAAGTTGTTTGCTGAGCACCCGTACTCGCCAATTTCAATTTCTCTAACTCCAAAATTGCGAGTTTTTCATCAAGTTCCATCTTCTGTTTTCTTTCCTCATGTTCCATTTTTCTAATTTCAGCCTCAGCAGCAGCTTGAAGTTTTTTTTTCCTCTGCAGCAGCTTGAAGTTTTTTTTCCTCTGCAGCAGCTTGAAGTTTTTTGTCTTCCATTTCCATCTGGAATTTTCTTTCATCAGCTGCAGCTTGAGCTTTCCTCTCCTCAGCAGCAGCTTGAGCTTTTCTCTCCTCAGCCTCTCTTTGATACCTTCTTTCTTCAAGTTCTAATCTTCTATTCTCAGCTTCTAGCTTCTTTAGTTCAGCTTCTGCTTTCAATTTAATTTCCTCTTTTTGTTTCTTTTCTTCTGACTTTAATGCAATGGCGAATTGAGCAGATGAATATTCTTCCAATTCTTTACCAGACTTACCAAGGGTCAACCCTTGCTGGATGAAGAAATCCAATGTAGACATTCTGTCTAATGAGATCAGAAACCTGAAAAAAAATTAAATAAATTACCTTATCCCACTTCAATGGGAGACAAGTCTGAAATGCTAGACTTGTATACTCACTTCACTTTATTTTACTGTCTCAATCTTTGTAGATAACAAGTCTTTTATCAAAGAACTTGTATAAATATCTTATATAATATTATTTAACAAACTCTATATGAAGAGTCTACCTTATCAATAATATCAAAACATGACCAAGTATGTGTATGTAGACTGTGCATGACAGTAATGTAGTACAACCAAAAAAAAAATACAAAGACAAAAATACAAAACAATACAAATGGCAACACTGTTTTAACCAAAAATGTGTAGAGAAATACACAAGAAAGGAGAGACCTACAGAATACAAACAAAACAAATCGACAATCAAAACTGAAAAACAGACAAAATATTACAAAAACAACGTTAAGTACAATTACATCACAGCTAACATCAATAGCGACCAATTGTCACTAGCAAATTTCCAAATTAAGAAAATTTGCACCTACAGACCGCTTACAGTAAGCCTCGATCAAGTGGCATATTTACCGTAAGACCCACCAACCGAAAAACCCGCAGAAAAATACACAAAACAGTAGAAGTGACATAAACATATAGCAATCAATTTCAATGTGTTGCAGAACAAGTTCAGTCACAGCTGAAACTAAAATAAATTTCTTGCTCCTTGCGAACACAGAAACGAAATGTCAAACGCGCACTGAACGTCAAATCCACTGTAACATAAAGTGGTATTCACGAACCAAAGTTACTATGACCTTCTCAAATTAGGGCTTGCACATTGAATGTTTACAATTTCACGTACTGTTTACAGACACTTGACCTCCAACAATGTAGCTTGAATGCTCTGACCTAGAAAAGTCTGTTGTTGAATGAAACGTGTAACAACCCGCAGTACTGTTTACAATAGGAACCCGCCTTCTATGCAGTTATGGTCCACGTAGCAAATGCCTAGTAGTTAACTTCAGTACTTGTCTTGTTATGCTTTATGTAGCATTATAATATAAATGCTCGTACTGTTTATTTGTGTCAACCGTTGATGACCTATATCTGTCCTGTTGTAGCCAAAACTTGCAAGTGTAGAATTAGCGCTGTGTGTACGGCTGTCCCGTGTGTAGCTTAGACCCACAGATCAGAAGTGTAATGTGTACTTGTCCTTCTTGTAACTTTCTCGACAAAACTGGAGACATCATACATGTAACAGCCAACCAGGAATGTAAATTTCTGGATCCATAAATGTCAACAATAATGTCAAATGCTCGCTCTGTTCTTTTTAAACCCACAGATCTGGTCCATCAGAAATGTAAGTTTCTAGGCCACATTGGCGACAAGAAATGTATCATAAGAGCCCACGTAACTGGTCCACCAGAAATGTAACTGTCTTTTTTTTCTTGTTGAGGTGATCACTGGCCCAAGACAGTTTACATGTTGTTAGATGTGTAGTGCGAGCGTATGATGAATTGAGTGTGGGTGCGAATGAAGACGCGAATGTGTTTAGGCTCGTATAGATGTAGATCCTGCAACCCATACTCTCACATGCAGTAATCAAGGATGCTTTGACACTGCAGGCATGTTTCAAGACATTTATTGACGGGAACACACATAATATCAACAGGAACAGTCAGTGTAACAAGGTCATGCTGACCTGACATCGATAGGTATACATTTGGCATTCAAAAAGGTAAACATCAGAATAGACGTGCATGGTCAATAGCAAAGTTCTTCAATAATGACAGTTCGTAGCGTCGCCCTTGGCGTCTCTGACTAAACGCGTCAGATGCCTTAGTTACCTTGACACACAGGTGCAACTTGGCACTCCCTGCCAATTGCACATATCAGGCTGTAGTATAATAGCCGGAAGCACAGGCCTCGTCCTAACGTCGGCCGTGTACTTCTGTTAAATAGGTTATCATCAACCCTGCAGTAATACTTATTGTAGATAGAAGTTCCGCCAATCTGCGGCTCCCACAATATATCTTCGTCACTGGATTTCTGGACAATATAAGACTAACAGTCTTGGATGGCTACCTCGAGCACAAATATATAAGTTCTGAAATGGCGGATCAGTGAGCTGCTGTTCACCCTAGGTAATCCTTTACATGTTCTGCCACCGAAAAGCGTAATAATGCATAAAGGTCGGTATTACCTGGTAAATGAATCCTCAGAACTACACAAGGAATTCTGTCGTCATCCCGACGCACAGAGATTCACTGGGGAAAACTGCCATAGCAGTTACTTCGAAGATTCTCCCCGAAAAACAATGGACTCTTGGTCCCTTCAGAAAAACAGGACCTCCCGGCTTCCCGGAAGTATATCTCACTCCCGCTTAAAAAACCTTCCCATAGGCCCACGCCGAACTGTCAACCTCTGACCCTAAAGGTCAAACACAATGAATGAATAAACAAGGGAAGACAACCCCTAATCAACCTGACATCGCAGGTAAAGACACAATTATACTTATGATACAAACATAAGCAAATAACTTGACAGATGACTCCGTCGAAAATGACAGCAACAGCTATTGAATTAGCTGCATAATCAACACACAATTTTTTCAAACCTTTAAAACAGCGTGGATTTTTTAATTTACCGATTTCAAGTAATGGCAATTTATCTGAACCATCCATATTTGTACACACAGCAATTGTGATTCTTTCTTTCCATTCCCCCCCCCCCCTTTCCCCCGGAACTTTTCATTTCTGAAGGAAAAAGTCTTGTCAGGCAGCAATCTCCAAAACAATCCTGTTTCATCAGCATTACATCAACGGAATTATACCTACTCATGGCTGGTTTTAGCACCTCCTCCGTCCATGACTCGGTAGTCGTTTCATTAACAGAATGCCTTTCCCCACACAAAAAAAAGGTAAAAGAACCCGTTACACGCCCATTGAGGCATATTGGGAATATGGTGTTAGCCCCATATTATCTTGACCGTCGGCACACTAGGGGTGATGTGGTTGGCATCACGCCGGCCGCCTTAACCTTCACAGGGTTGCTCTGGTACCCATTTGGGGCTGGGTCGACCCAGGAGCCATTTGTAACCTAAAAAATTCCCACCTCATCTGGGGATCGAACCATAGACTACTGTGCTAGGAAGCCAGTGCACTAACCACTATGCTACCGCGGCTTTGTAAGTAATGTGCCGTTTTTTAAAACAACCCAACCAGCCAGGACTACATTTCCAGCCAGTCCGACCTTCCAGAAGTGCTAACTCTTCTGCCTTTGCAGTTAATATAGGTCCATTTACAGGAACATTTGCTGATCTCGCCATGGTGAACCATTTTAGGAGTGCCGTGTCAACCACATCACACGGCGCTTTTCGGTTCTTCATTCTGTGACAATCAACTTGTCCACCATAAAACATTTTTCTGTACCGATCCTTATTTTTTATGATTCCTGAAAGCGTTGATTTTGGAATGTCGAATTCCTTTGCTATTTCCATCTTTTTGCCACTATTTCCCAATTCTTGTACTAGCTCAATCTTTCTTTTTAAAGATATGGATTTTAACTTTCCAGCCATTTTTAGAGGGGAAATAACTCAAATTCTAACACTGACGAAGCGCGCAATTTCCGAAAATAGCCGAAAAGTTGTACAAATGTCCAGGTACTGTATTTGAAAAAAAGTTCGCCTTAAGCAGATCAAATTATATAGTCGGGACACGTTTAATCGTTCAGCATATCCGAAAATTCGTGATAAACGGATTCCGCTTAACCGGACATTTTTTACAAAGACAAAGAAGAAAAATTGCCGGGGATAAACAAATTGTTCTTCACAACAGAAATTCGCCACATCCGAGATCACCTTAAGCGGTTTGCACTGTAGTACATATAGTTGGATAAGAGATTTGGTGCCCAGCCACATTAAAAATATCCCGACCCACTAGTGTTTATTAATTATGGCTCTGCCCCCAGGGTGTAGATTTATGTTACTAAAACTATAAAACCCAATTAAATATTACAAGAAAAAATAACAACAGACTCTGTTATGTAAAGTTTACAAAAATGAAGATAGAATCTCACATTATATTCAAATGTACAACTATAAGATATGTTCCCTAATCTATGAATGGTTCTGAACCATGTCAGAATGAATTTGTCATCATAGGACAATAGGACTATGCTATAGTGGTTCTGCTGGCATGTTCAGATACTCATCTCAGATGCTGAATTTATGTAGTCTTGTTGCCAGGGGTTCAATATGTCCCAGCACTCCAGGTACAGCAAGTTCTTTTTAGGGTTTCAGAGGATGGCAAGTTGCTTTCTCCGTCTTGACACAGGGCTCATCACCAACTGGGATGGAGTATGTCTGCCCTTGAGAACACTGCATATGCTTAGGTCTCCTGGTAAGATCACCTGGCAGGACTGGATTGACAAACAATTGAAGCTCCATTAGTAATCTTGCCAGAGAAGTCATTTCCCATATCTGCTGGACGCTAATCGTCCATCAGAAATCTAATGAACATTCATAGCTAACATCAATAACAAAGTGCTATCTATTATCTATGAAATACTATAGCATAACTGACATTATAAGCATACAGGTGGGTCTCAACCTATATCTGGCTTCCAGCTTGTTTACCGCAGTGATTTTCAACATTTGGGTTGTTAGCTTCACCAACTGTGAAGTTTGGGGCTGTGGTCATCAAAAGTTTGAGAACCACTGGTCTACCTTGTGCCCACAGAGCAGTCAAATCAATTTGGGGTCACTGCCAACAATGGTTTGAGAACCACTGAGTAATAGTTTTCTATTCTGCTGTAACATGTTGGGGTGTCATTGCTGCCAAGGTTTGAGAACCACTGAATTACATACTTGCTAATTGAGCAGTAAATCATGTGGAGGGTAGTCATGGTCTCAAGGCTTGAGCACCATTGGCTTACAAGTCAGTCAACATATTACATAGTTTTATGGTTATGTTATAAACAGTCATATACCCTGAAAATACCATCATAACACATACACATAAACACATTACAATATAATAAGGATATTTGCAGAAATCAGTTCAGGATTAAAATATGACAAGGATAATCATGGCTGAAATCATACAGTAGAATTAGTAGAAATCATTCAGTATAAAACAAGACAAGGGTAGTTCATAGATGAAACTTTCAGTATACATAATGTTGTTGTCTCCTGTACAAAATCAAGGACATTAATTTCTGTCACAGTGAAAAACAAAAGATACTGACATGATATGTTGTAGATAAACATATGATTAATTCATGTTATTCATATAACAATATAGATCACTTACTCGCTCAGCCAAGCACCTTTGCTGTGTTAAAATTGGACCGTTCCCCTCTGCAATTGCCTAGACCAGACCATCTTGTCCAGGCCAGTTGGTCTGCCGGTTAGTGAGAGAATGTGCTTCGAGAATATGCCTGCGCTTCGAGAACCATGCCAAAATTCCTCCAGGGTTCTGTTTGGTGGCTTTAATTTGCATACTTTAACTCTTACTATCCGGCAAGCCCCGTGAAGTGGCGCGGGTTTAGTACCAATTTTACGGCTCGCCCCGTGAAGTGGCGCGCGACGGTAACGATAGCTAAACTAGCGCTTAAAAACGCGGTTTTAGCTCATGAATAGTAAGAGTTAAGAAGGGTCACTAGTTGGAAGAACTGTTCCTCTCATCATGTCACTAGAATGTTTAATTACAGTGTGGAGGTTAATAATGAAATAAGAAGTCATTAGCCCTCAAAACGAAGGCTTATCTTTCAGTCAGTGGCAAGTAGGTGGTTGTCTGGAAATATGACACTTTCTGTCCACACGTGTCTCAGCTGGAGTCAGCTTTAGCATTTAGACTTCAATATACACGCAACAGGTACGTTGCATCGTACACTGCCTCTCCAGGTTTTGTCTAGTGGTTACTCGTTGATGCAACCCTGCAACAATGAACAATGCCTTCCTAAATACACTTCATATACACATCTCCACACCTAACAAATAAACATCGTTAAACATTCATAGTGATCAGCACAAGTGCTAATCCATAGCTACAGTTCCTAATTGTATTGTGACTTCTTCTCAATCAGTGGGTATCTGCTCTTTCCCACATGGCTTCAACGCCTCTGTCACTTAGACTTTAGTTATCTTTTATATCATCAGCTGGGATACACTCTTTTCTTTTTTTCTTTCTAATGATCTGTTAACTCGGGTAGTATGACTTCCTATTTAATCTCCAAGAGTTATTGGAACACTGTGGCCTGTAGAGAACTGCCAGTAGCTTTCTGGTCTTATAGTCAAAATATTTTGTTATGCATTGCAATATTCAAACACCATTTACATTTTGTTTTTCTGCTTCAATGGTCTGCTTAGGCATGCATGTGCTCCCTTAGGATGTCATAAGCTTCCACAATAGCAATGTCGCACAACACAAAATTTGTGGGCGCCCTATCTGGGTTAGCCTCTACACATTAATAAGAATATTAATAAAACATTTCTCTTACCGCAATCAATGAAATATGTTACACAATACACAAGATGACTAGCAGAAAAATATGGCACACTTTCAGTCTGCTGTCGCCCAGAGGGTAAAACAAATTCAGAAAAGGTCTCCCGCTGCTCTCATCTTGGCACTGCAGTTAGAATTTACAAATGGCGTTTTAGCCTTGTATTCTTTTCTTATTATCAATCGTACTAGCCAATGGAACAACGTGTCCAAAAATTTGACTCTCTTTTGAAAACCCCAAACATTTTTGGGTGTTTATCAATGCGTTGGTCAGTCTGATTTTAATCGTACTGTATAGAAATATGTTTCGCTTTGGCTAGCAAATCTTCAGTTTTACCTCCCCGTTCCCAACTAGCCCCACCCAATCAAATCAAGTCAAACGGATTTGAATTTTTTTGGCGAAGATTTTCAAAACTGAGCGAGGTTATCAGTGAGTCTGTGGATCTGTCTAAATTTCTTATTTCTACCATATCTCTGTTAGTACCTGTGCGATTTTAAATGTGAAAAGTGATTAGTAACCAGACCACTGTCCTTTATCTGGCTATTATGGTTTCATATACTTATTTATCTTCGTTTTCATCTTTGTAAATTTTTCTCTATATTTATTCCAACTACAATACTTTTCTATAAGGCAAGATAATTTATTATAAAGAAATAATATGATCTTTTAATAAACAATATTATCATAACTTTTCAAACATCCCTTTTTATTTCTGTATTCTTCTTTCTTTCCGAAGAAATAATTATCTGAGTTTCCTCTTTTCCCTCCCCCCCCCCCCCCCCTTCTCTGCACACATGCTTTAGTCGTTTCAGTTGCCAAGTAACAAGTTAGGCTAAATTTTGTCACTTTAACTACCTCCTCCCCTCTCTTCTTGTATATTCAAGACGGTGGCGATTTGGACCGATGTCAAGCTGTCTATCCGTCGTTCATACAATTAGTACTGGTGTAGAAAAAGTGGGGTTTGGTAGGTGAGACTTGCCCGCTTGCTAACAAATATTCAAATGCTTTATTTTAAATCTTGGCTATAAGGAAAAAAAAATATGCCCTAACAAAGGTTGCTAAGGCTATTTCTATTAATAGATCCTAAGAATGCGTTAGTTAGTTTTTTATTCTGTGACCCTTGGTAATTTTCAAACTAATAGCATTGCCTTCGCCCAAGGTCACATGTAGAATGTATTTTATAGCTTTTCCCCGGCAATAGTGGAAAAATTTCAAATATCAAGCGGGTAGGGTACTGGTGTCAGGAAGGGTGCTAAATTTTTCTTGGCTTAGTGGAAAAAAATTCAAATGCTGAAATATGATTATACGAGGGGCGTTCAGAAAGTAATGCACCACATCGTTTTTCTCAGGAGCTGTTTATTAAAAAAGCATGACATTTATTTAAGTTTCCGTGAGAGGTATTTGCCAATATCCCTTGGCTAAGTCAAATTTGCTAAAGTAGGTTGCTTTAGAAAGTTTTGACAGTAATTCGTCAAGAACTGGCATTGGCTCTGCGTCAGACTCCGTTATGGAATTGAGTTTACAAAAATCCATGCATAATCTGATATTATTATCATTCTTCTTGATTATAACCATTGGGAAAGAATAAGCAGACTCTGATGGTGCAATAATGTTAAGCTGTAATATTTGACCTAATTCTTTTTCAACCTGATCCTGAAAGCTGATAGGGATAGGGTAAGGCTTTAATTTAATAGGTTTGTGATCTGTGAGTCTAATATCGTGAGTGATTATAGACGTTCGGCCTGGAATATTAGACAGAACTTGCTGATATGACTCTAGAATAGAAAGAATTTGAGATTGTTGTTCGCTGGATAGATCCGGACAAATAGATACATTTACCCATGATTCTGTCGGGTAAAGAGACGTGACAGGAAGTTGCAAAGGTACATCATGAAAAGAAGTGGGTTCTTCTTGAATCACTGACAATGAAGAGTAAGATGAAGGATGATCAGTGATTACTTCATTAACAGCATCTAAGATAGGTTTGAGATATTCAGGTCTATCATGGAATTGTTTGAGCATGTTGATGTGAAAGGTTTTATTTTTGCCTTTCACGTCAAGAATGTAATCAACATCTGTCAATTTTGAAATAATTTCATATGGACCACTCCACGAAATGAGAAGGCTATTCTCTCTCGTTGGTAGCAGGACGTAAGCTTTGTCTCCAGGAAGTAATTTCCTTAACTTTTTCCAACGGTTTTGAAGAGATCTAGCTTTTTCTTTTGCCTTTTCAGATGAATCAGTCGCTATTTTCCAAGCGTCTATAAGTGTCTTTCGTAGATTCACCACATACTCATGGGATGACTGGCATTCCTGAGTCATCTCCGAACCTGTAAGTAATTGTTTTATTATCGACATGGGTCCTCGTGGTGGAGCACCATACATGAGCTCAAAAGGCGAGAACCCAGTGTGTTCGTTTGGGACTTCCCGATAAGCGAACAGCACTGCTGGGAGCACTCTATCCCAGTCTTGTGGATACGTCGTGGTCACTTTCCCCAGTAGTTGTTTCAGCGTTTTATTTAAACGTTCTATCATGCCATTGGACATAGGATGATAAACAGAGCTAAGAGATCTATCAATATTGCATAGTTTCATGACATGCGACATGACATCTGACACAAACTGTGTTCCTCTATCTGATAAAATATTGTCAGGGAACTCCACTCTCGTAAAAATGAGGAATAGTGCATCAGCCACATCGGTGGTAGCAATGTGTTTAAGAGGTTTTGCCTCTGGCCACCTGGTGCACATATCAATACAGGTGAGGACATATCTATGACCTCTGGCTGACGGAACTGACAGTGGACCTATTAAGTCTACGGCCATTTTTTCGAATGGTTGCACCAAAATATCCGCAGCCTGTATAGGTGCATTATGGTAAGCACCCTTTGTAGCCACTTGTTGGCATGTCTTGCACGAACGACAAAATAATTTGACATCCCTGACTACTCCAGGCCAATAAAAATGTTGTAAGACTCTATATTTCGTCCTAGCAAAGCCCATGTGGCCTGCACAGTTTGTATCATGCGCATGTCTGAGAATGTAAGGTCGAATATTGGTTGGTACCATAATTTGCTGCTGTACCGATGTAGCATCTCTAGCATTACGAATTAATATGTCATTTTTAATTGTATACCAAGTTTGTGACCTTTCCGAGCAACCGACATCATCTGATTTTACCAATTTGAAAAATCTTTTTAAAGAATTGTCATTCTTTTGCATATCAATAAATGATGTCTTCGTTAACATCGGCCTAAGATGTTGATCTTCCTCTTTGTCATGATTGTTAGTCATTTCTTCTTCCTCTTGAGCTTGTGCCTGTGCTCTTGTAACGACCATATTAGCGAGTAGTATATGCTGACGTTCCCAGATTTCTATATCTTGGAGTGAACACGCTTTTATACCGACAATATTGCCCATGATTATGTCAGCAATTGGTTCCTGTAATAAACAAGCTTTTACTTGACCTGAGAAAAATGGAGTATCAATGTGCACAATGGCCACAGGATAGAATTCCACTGTGCCTCCAAATAGGACACATTTTACATTCTCCCCGGTGCAGCAAGATGGGTCTACCAACGATTTGCGTACTCCAACAGTTGTGCAACCTGTATCACGCAAGACTGAAACTAGTTGATTATTTAAAAAACCCCTGTGAAACATTAGCGAGCCTTTCCCATCATGAGAGGCTAATGCAGGTAACAACGCGGGCACAGGATGACCGCAGGAAAGTCTGGAGACCACATCTGGCTGAAACAGAGTGCTGTATTCTGAACAATTTGATGGATTAAATAAATCAGCTGCACACGCATTTGCAATATTTGTGTTTTCCCCATTGGGATTAACTGCTCCTGTGTTACTACTCGTATTATGATTCCAGTTCGAGTTTTTTCGATCCATACTCCAAGAGCGATTAAAGTTGTTATTACCCCGGTAATAATTCAGACTCTCTCTACCATTCTGAGGATTATTAGAATGCTGAGGACACGTACAACCTGGACAGTGTTGAGATGGAGAAGAGTTTTGGTTGTTATTTGTATAATAGGATCTGTCTCCTCTGTTCATGTAGGTATTATCAGATCTACGCCATCCTCTGTTAGATTGAAAGTAACCCTGTGATGGTCTATTTCCATCAAAATATTGTTGGGAGTTTCTCTGATATTGATAAGGTTGATTGCCAAAATTGTACCGTCCTCGGAAAGATCCACTATTTCGGTCATTATTCCTGCCAAAATTTCGATCCATACTTTGCGATCGAGCTCTAGGGTTGTTTATCTGCACTGAATGAGCTGATGCAACAGGTAATGCCTCTTTAATAGTAGAGTTGTTCACACTCTTCCCTAGGTGTGCCGTCATAAACTGGCGCCCTAACAACTCAAGGGATTGTAACGATTCTGGCTTCCGTTCATGTAAATAGGCCAAAAAATCAGGGCTAATGGAAGAAAGTACTTTGTCTCTCAAAATAAGGTCCATCAAGTCCTCATATGTATGTTTGATTTTAGCCAACTCAATCCAGCGATTGAAGCATAACTTTATAGTTGAAATGAATGTAGTGGATTTTGATGGTATTGTATGGTTGAGATGTTACCTAGTGTAATGAATGAGGTCAGCTGTGAAGGCTCCTGAGATAAATGTTGATGCGAATTACAGAAGGCCCTTCTTACTACCACTTACGACCTCAAACATATCTTTTTTTTCTCTACTAATATGAATGTAGCTACGTTAAAAGTCTAGGGTACTGAAATGTAATGTGTTGTAGTAGATTACCCACACACACCCAGATATTTAATAAGTCTAATAATAATAATAAAATTTATAACACACTGAACTAACTCAGGATGTTTTAGTTTTAAATATTAAATCTTTTGTTAAATTTATTTGTTCTGAACCAAATGTTTGTTGGTCAGAACATATGAAATATTATGGAGTTATAAATGGAATGCATAATTATATGACATAATAAAATGGAATGTGATTACAAAGGTATGTTATAAGTCTGGTTAATATTAATTATATTAGATTGTCCCAGGAGAACTATTACTGAATGTACTGTTGGGGTGGTATCATCACGCCCAGTCTATGACTACCAAACATTGTCCATTGACTTATGGGATGATGCGTGATGCCATATGATGATGGATGGTATCCGCATGTCTGGTTTTGTGTAGTGTGCAGATGTGTTCAGTCAAACAATGTTCATACAAAAATAACAGGGCAATCCACATAGGACGTCAGTAAACTCACGACGTATAAAGTCAATGATTCTTGTAACAGCCGTTGACGTTTTTCTTCATTATTTATTGTGGACGCCAAAGTGACAAAATGGTTACGCGAATATGTAGGCACATCAAACAGTCATTATCACAGCAACATTCAATACAGCAATAGACGGTAGACAGCATTACAATGATGAGTCAGATGCATGTTATATTTCATAGTGCTGTAAATGTAGTCAGGTGAAAAACTCCATCCTTTTCTATAACAGCCAGGAGATAACCAGATGTATGAGATCAGTTCACTCTCCTTAGTCTGACTTCAGCAAGACAGACACGTCTGCCGAAGTATAAATAATGTCCTCAAAAATATCCTCTAGATAATAAAGGTTTTCCAAACCTAGTTCATTTAACAAAGTAGCAAGTAATGGTCCTTGGTACATGCATCAACCGATGCAGTACAATACAGCGACATGTGAGCTGGGAAAACATCTCGTGACGACGACTTTCGAAGACAGGCTATGAATCGAAATCGCTCACGACCCAAAATCGATAGAGTTAATGAAAAGTCAATTTACCTTGCTTTCATGAAATACACAGAAATATCACGCCTCCCGACATGTGGGAAACACTAGAGGTATTATCTCGAATAAACGAAATATCCATTAAGAGGACTACACATCCCTGACAGAACAAAAAATAGCGGAGATCCCCTCTTCAACGAGGCATCTCTTTCGCCATTCCAAATCGCTCACTCCACTAGTGGTGGGCGGAAACCGATCGACCAAAAAACAAGACAAGTCATGCGCAGTCCAGCGCAAAAAGACCACAGCTCAAAACTTAACTGCATTCGATACCAACGCGAGAAGACAAATGCTTACCGAGAAAAGTGACTATAAATTTCAAGCAGTTGTTGCCCTTGCGTTATAAAATAGATATTGTAATAAAACGATGTTGCGAGAATTTATCACGCAACATATCACCACCTCCTCCCGATAAAAAAAAAATGTGGAACATATTTTTTTTTTTAAATATCAAAGAGCATGCGATAAGCGGCTCAAAACGCACGAATTATGCGCTGATAATTAATTAAATTGCCTAACAGTAGGCTAAATGTAGAGTGTCTGGTGAGGATATACCTCAACAGAAAAATAAATATGTCTCAAAAAATATTCACATCGGGGAGGTGTCACCAACACACATCACGTTAGCATGTAAACACAATATACGTATGCAAGTTACTATAATCATCATTAAACAGCATACTCTAATATTGTCTTTAAAAATGGATGTACAAATCTGATAGGAAAATTTAAATAGTACATTCTTTGACATGTAATGACATAAGTACATAGTAAAGTTAAACTACATGACGATCCAGGACATATGCTCTGGTATTCCGAGGGTAAGTACACAATCTAGAACTCGTCATGCTTGATACTAGTAAGGTAAGTCCTCAGCTCAACAATGACATTCTGAGAAAGTACAAGCAATATAATGCTAATTAATAACTAATATGCTTCATAAGGTACAATACATTATTAATAATTGTGGCTGTTTAGTAAACTAACGGCCCTTATATTAACTACTCAGTCCTCCTCTATCATCTTAAAAAACGAACAGAAGAAGATGACAACAAAGCACGATAGTGTGTACATATAAAGTAAGTACAGATGTGCTAATCTATTGTAGAAATATAGGTGTGTTATGACTCTGTAATATATGGAAATATAGGACAGAAGTATTAGTTGGAGTCATGTGGGCATCTAGACAAAATGTCAGCCATCACATTATCCGCACCACGGATAGCTCGTACCGTGAAGTGAAAAGGTTGAAGAGCTATAGCATATCGAGTGGATCTCGAACTCTTCAAATTCTTAGTCTGAATAGCTGTAAGAGCTTTCTGATCAGTCTCTAGAATGAAATGTGCGCCCAGGAGGAATCTTTGTAGCTTTAGAATTGACCAAACCATCGCTAACAACTCACGGTCTAAAACCGAGTAGTTCCTCTCTGCCGCATTTAGTTTTCTAGAAATGTACATAACAGGATGCAGAGTATTTGCATATTCTTGCATCAGTGCTGCTCCAATCCCAGTGGATGAAGCATCACTCCGAAGAACAAAAGTCCTATCAAGAGTAGGTAATCTTAAGATGGGAGGAGAAGAAAATATATTCTTGATTTGGTCTAGTGAAGATTGGCATTCTTCAGACCAACGGACCAGATTAGGCGAACCTTTCTTCAACAATGTTGAGAGAGGTGCCATGATCGAAGATAAATTTGGAATAAATCTCCCATAAAATTGAATTAAACCTAAGAGACTCCTAACTTGTTTCTTCGTTTTAGGAACAGAGATGTTCAGTATTTTGGAAGTATTGTGGTCTTCTGTCTTCAAGAGACCATGACCAACACGATGACCCAGGAAAGAGATTTCACCAAAACCAACAAAAGCTTTAGAAGGTTTTGCTGTCAAATTATTCTCACGTAGAGTGGACAGTAAGTCATATAACCCTAAATAGTGATCTTCCCAGGTATCACTGAAGAGACAGATGTCATCTAAGTATGCGATGACATCCGAACGATGTGACAGAATTCGACGCATCATGCGAACGAAAGTGGCAGGGGCGTTCATGAGACCAAAAGGCATAACATTCCATTGAAATAGACCCCTAGGTGTAGAAAAAGCAGTAAGAGGTTTGGCATGCTCTGCTAAAGGCACTTGCCAATAACCTTTAGACAAGTCAAGTTTAGTGAAGAATCTAGAATTAGAAAGTCTAATCAGTAGATCTTCTAACAAAGGCATCGGTTCAGCATCGAACTTTGTGACCTGATTCAATTTGCGATAATCAACGCAAATTCGTATGTTCTTATCCTTCTTCCGGACAATAACCATGGAAGAAGAATATGGTGAAGTCGATGGTTCAATTATATTTAATTGAATCATTTCATCCAATTCCTTTTCCACTTGCGACTGAAAGTGTATAGGAATAGGATACGGCCTAACCCTAATTGGATTATTGTCGGTAAGAATTATGTCATGTTCTATGACATCTGTGTGTCCAGGAATGTCAGTGAGAACATCCTGAAATGTTTGTAACATCGACGAGACTTGTCGATGTTCGTCACCAGAAAGATTAGGAGAAACAGAAACGTTTTTCCAAGATTCCGTGGAATGTAATGGAACCACCGGAAGGGGAAGGTTGACATCAGAGAAGGTAGCTTCCTCATCCTGTATGACAGACAGGGATGAATAATGACCGTGAGGTGCAGGAGCATCATCCGTTGCCTGGAAAATAGGCAGCAAATAGTCCGGACGTTCGTGAAATTCCGAAAGCATGTTTATGTGGAAAGTTTTATGCTTTCCATCAATATCGACCACATAGTCAACATCGGAAATCCGAGAGACTATTGCATACGGACCTTTCCATGCAATAAGAAGTCTATTTTCCCTACTGGGGAGTAGGACGAATGCTTTGTCACCTGGACAAAGTTGTCGTAGACATCTATTCTTGTTAGCAAACTGCCTTGCCTTCTCTTTAGCAATTTCTGATGAAGCAGTTGCTAGCTTACATGCCTCAATGATCTTTTGTCTAAGAGCAATGACATACTCATATGAGGATTGAGTTTCATCGCTAATATCATCGGCAGTGATGAGATCGTGTAATAAAGACATAGGGCCGCGTGGACGCGCGCCAAAGACAAGTTCGAAGGGAGAAAATCCTGTGTGTTCATTAGGGACTTCTCTATAGGCAAAGAGAGCCGCGGGTAAAACCCTGTCCCAATCTTGAGGATGATCTTCAGTTATCTTACCAAGCAAAGTCTTGAGCGTTCTATTCAGACGCTCAACTAACCCATTAGACATAGGATGGTAGATACTACTGAGAGATCGTTCAATATGTAAGGTAGACATTACCTGTGACATAGTGTCAGATATGAGTTGAGTGCCATGGTCTGACAATATTTCTCTGGGGAACCCCAAGCGAGAAAATATCAACCAAAGAGCATCTGCGATATCTGTAGTAGATATGCTCTTAAGAGGAATAGCCTCTGGCCAACGTGTGCACATATCGACACATGTAAGGATAAACTGATGTCCTCTGGCCGACTTGACCTTAAAAGGGCCAATAATATCTATGGCCATTTTCTGAAACGGCCGAATAGGAATGTCAGCAGCCTGGATAGGCGCAGCATGTCGTGGTCCTCTAGATTTGACCTCCTGACATACCTTGCATGATCGGCAGTAAATACGAATGTCCTTATTGACAAAAGGCCAAAAGAAAGCCGCAAGGACTCTCGACTTCGTACGGGCAAAACCCATATGTCCAGCACATTGCGAGTCATGAGCATGTTGTAATATTTGCACTCTCATGCTCTTGGGAACAAGAATTTGCGAATGTGCCGACGTAGTCGAATCTTGTACCATACGTACAAGTACGCCGTTTCTCATTGCAATCCAAGATTTTCTATTTGTATCCTGATTCGGATCACCTTTCTTCGCAAGAACGAAGAATTTTTTTAAAGAAGGATCTTCTTCTTGCAATTTTATGAAAGAGTCACGAGTGATTACTAAGTGACTATCTTGGCTATCAACTTCATTATCACTATTCAGTGAAGTTTCGGGTGTTTGTAGAGCTTGTGCTCTTGTAACTACTGCATTTGTAGCTTGCATGTTATTATCTTCCCAAGCAGCAATCTGCTGTGGGGTACACTCCCTAACTCCGTGAATACGACCAATAATAAGGTCCGCAATAGGATTAGGTAAGAGACAAGCATGCACATCTCCAGTAAAGAAAGGAGTGGCAATGCGAATTACAGCAGTAGGATATTTTTCTAGAGTGCCGCCAAATGTGACACATTTAATAACCCTTCCTGTAGCACAAGATGGATCTACAAGCGATTGTCTAACACCAATAGTGGTGCATCCGGAATCGAAAAGTAGTGAGACCGGAGTATCATTAACAAGACCCTTATGTAGAATTAAAGAACCCCTCCCGTCATGCGCAACAGCAGCAGGAAGAGCGGGAAGTGGGTGACCACAACTCAAAGTAGTTATGGTACCCGGTTCGAATAAAGTACTGCATTGGGGGCATTTGTTTGCTCTCTCAAAGTCAAAAGCAGAACCAGTGACAGCGTCAAAGTTTTTACTATCAACAACATGATTACAGGCTCCCTCAGTTTCCTGTTGTACAGCATTAGCCTGCTGATATCTCTTTTTTTTGTGTTGAGATCTACCCCGACTATTATTACCTCTGAAGTTATCAGAGTTATTATTATCTCTGCAGTTATTATTGTCTCTATTGTAATTGTTATCCTGGTTCGAATTCCAGTTTCCACGATTACTATCATGTTCACATTGATGCGAACATCTATTTGTTTGGTTCTGAGGTCTTCGGCAGGAATAACCTCTATTACCATATCCTCTTTTGAAATGCTTATAATTATTAGGGTGATAGTAACGAGTACTATCAGGTTGTCTCCAATTCTTCGAAGAAGAATCACCATGAAATTGATTTCCATGATTTTGACAGAAATTACCGCTACTCTTTCTATCAAAATTTTGTTGGAATCTACGAGCAAAGTTTTGGCCATACGGAGCTGCCGAAGCAACTGGTAAACCTTCTTTCACCTTAGAGTTACCCATGGTTATGTGTGGGTGCGCAGTTACGTATTGGCAACAGAAATCTTCCATTTCTTTTATTGTTTTAGGTTTACGTTCATGAAGGAAAGCAAGGAAAGACTCATTGACAGACGACATGACTTTGTCTCTAAGTATTAAGTCCATAAGTCCTTCATAAGTTTTTTCCGTCTTAGATAGTTCAACCCATCGTGAGAAAGTAATGCGTATTCTTGCAATAAACTCGGAGAATTCAACTCCATTTTCAGGTAACATGTTTTTAAATTGTAGACGATAGCCGTCTTCGTTAAGCTGATATTTCTTTAACAAAGCGGCCCTGACAACCTCATAATTGTTCTTGTCAGGTTCATCCACCATATTTAATATACTTAGAGCTTTACCTGTCAGTATCCCTGATAACTGATAAACATATTTTGCTTTGTCTATGTTATGAGCTGTACATGCTTGTTCAAATCTGTCCAGATAGAACATTATGTCATCACTGGAAGGACTAAATGTTGGTAACTTAATCTTAAAAGTATCATTATTAGCCTTACCAGAAGATGAACCCTTGTTTGAATCATTACCATTACTCATGCTCGTCAATTTCAATTTTTCCAACTCTAAAGCTAAGACCTTTTCTTCATGTTCCATTTTTGCTTTCTCTTTCCTCTCATCAGACTCTCTCTGTAATCTTCTTTCCTCAGCCTGAGCCTCTTTTTGAAGTCTTTCATTTTCAGCTTCTTTTTCAAGTCTTTTATTTTCAGCCTCTTTTTCAAGTCTTTTATTCTCAGCCTCTTTTTGAAGTCTTTCAGCTTCTAGCTGTAGCTGGAGTTTTCTCTCCTCAGCTTCTGATTCCCTTTTTTGTTTTTCCATTTCCATTTGGAATCTTTTTTCATCCACCTGCATCTGCAGTTTCTTTTGTTCAGCTTCCATTGCTTTATCATATCGAGCAGTTGCAAATTCTTCTAACTTATCACCAGTCTTCCCAAGCAATTTACCCTGCTCAATAAAGTGCTCAAATGTAGACATGTTGTCTAACATATGAGTCCAAAACCTGAAATAATTAACTAATTTATTTCAAACCTAAGTGTAACAAGTCTTAATTAAGCACTTGTATATTCACATCACATTATATTATCCCAGTCTCTGTGGGAAACAAGTCTCCAATCAAAGAACTTGTATATGAAATATCAGCACTCAATTCTTGATCATAAGTGCACTTCTCATTCAATAGTGCACGACACTATTCATCATTCATTTATCATCAGTGTAGTAGTAACAGTGCATTAGCATAGCCCATTAACTAATTACTATAACTGTAAACAATGACTATGTAAACACATGCAGAATGTAAACATTGAAAATGTAAACAATGCAAACAATGTAAACAATAACAATGTAAACAATAACAAAGATCAGCAACAATACAAAAACTTTCGCAGAAATCAACTAAAAATAAAGCAGAAATTAATGAAATATCACAAAATGTGACGATATCTGCGATAGAATTAAACAAAATACATGACACCACAGTGTATAAACAAAAATGTTGTATGAAACTAAATTATAGACAAGAGTAGGCTAACAAATACAAACAAATCACAACAAAACTAAAGAATGCGAAATAATAACGAAAACAATATTAAAACATGTCATCACAGCTAACATAAATAGCAACAGAAGTCGCTTAGCAAATTCCAGTATCGGAAATTTGCAAACCCTACAGAAAACGCTCACAATAGACGACCTCTATGACGTGGCATAATCTAACGGAGACACCACCCAACCGAGAACCCGCTGAAATATAAACATATAAATATACAAATAACATATAACATATAGAATGAGATGATACACAGAAGACTCAGCAGAAGTATAAGGGCACAGTTTACATACAAACAGGCCACTTAACTTATAGGCTTCCAATCGTAGAACAGCAGAAAAAACGGATGTCAATCAACGTCCTAAAGAGCGAAGCTCCAACGATGATGGCACATCTGAACTGCTTCCACTGCTAACACGATGGTACAAGAGCTTCTGAAATACTGTGTGTTGAGTTGTTTCGGCACTTGACCTTCTAATCCAAAAGTAAGTTGATGGAAATCGGTACTTGGCCTTCTTCAGAAAACAACCCGTTTCAACCGGCACTTGACCTTCACAAAAACGACAGCACTGGAACCTTGACAGCAGCAACTTGCTTGACTTGCGTAAAAGATAACAGCAGTCCGAGTTATCCGGCAACATGTAACAACGCCGGGTACTGTCAAATTCTTGTTTCCGTCAAAAAGTTGAAATTTTGACTTTTACCGGGCAACGCCGAGTACTTTGAAAATTTTGAAGATGTTGACTGTATTGAAGAATGTTAATTTCTTGAAGGATGCTGATGAATTCTTGTTGAAAATGAAGTGGGTAAGGGACCCCGTGTTTGCTGGTACCAGAATCAAACCAGCTTATGGCCACCAAATGATGCGTGATGCCATATGATGATGGATGGTATCCGCATGTCTGGTTTTGTGTAGTGTGCAGATGTGTTCAGTCAAAACAATGTTCATACAAAAATAACAGGGCAATCCACATAGGACGTCAGTAAACTCACGACGTATAAAGTCAATGATTCTTGTAACAGCCGTTGACGTTTTTCTTCATTATTTATTGTGGACGCCACAGTGACAAAATGGTTACGCGAATATGTAGGCACATCAAACAGTCATTATCACAGCAACATTCAATACAGCAATAGACGGTAGACAGCATTACAATGATGAGTCAGATGCATGTTATATTTCATAGTGCTGTAAATGTAGTCAGGTGAAAAACTCCATCCTTTTCTATAACAGCCAGGAGATAACCAGATGTATGAGATCAGTTCACTCTCCTTAGTCTGACTTCAGCAAGACAGACACGTCTGCCGAAGTATAAATAATGTCCTCAAAAATATCCTCTAGATAATAAAGGTTTTCCAAACCTAGTTCATTTAACAAAGTAGCAAGTAATGGTCCTTGGGACATGCATCAACCGATGCAGTACAATACAGCGACATGTGAGCTGGGAAAACATCTCGTGACGACGACTTTCGAAGACAGGCTATGAATCGAAATCGCTCACGACCAAAAATCGATAGAGTTAATGAAAAGTCAATTTACCTTGCCTTCAGGAAATACACAGAAATATCACGCCTCCCGACATGTGGGAAACACTAGAGGTATTATCTCGAATAAACGAAATATCCATTAAGAGGACTACACATCCCTGACAGAACAAAAAATAGCGGAGATCCCCTCTTCAACGAGGCATCTCTTTCGCCATTCAAATCGCTCACTCCACTCGTGGTGGGCGGAAACCGATCGACCAAAAAACAAGACCAGTCATGCGCAGTCCAGCGCAAAAAGACCACAGCTCAAAACTTAACTGCATTCAATACCAACGCGAGAAGACAAATGCTTACCGAGAAAAGTGACTATAAATTTCAAGCAGTTGTTGCCCTTGCGTTATAAAATAGATATTGTAATAAAACGATGTTGCGAGAATTTATCACGCAACAAATACATGGTTTATTTTCCCACAATGGTATGTCTTTATTAGATGGTGAATTAGTTGATAAATTAGTTGATAAATTCGTTGATAAATTAGTTGGTGAATTTCCAGCAGGCCAGATTCTCACGTAACTCGACTACGTCGATCTTGTTCAAGAGTCTGGTGGCCCCTCCTCTCCGTGCTGGAGTACACTATTCGGCTGCTCTGACACAATGTTAGACTGCACTGGTCCACGCTTGTGTATTTCACAACAGCATTTGGCACCTCTACGGTGCCAAACAGAAACTCACAATTCTGAAATAAAAGTTTTGTGGCATGTGTCAGAACTCTACCTACTGAGCCACTTCTGCACACAACACTACACAACAACACCACACAGACTGGGTCAGAGCTCTCCGACCACACAGCACATCTTACCCAGTTGTTTTCATATAGTACTAGTTCCCCAAGACTACATTGCATCTGATATATGTTCAATAGTTTCCTTCTATTCAATAAGATAGGTGATATGTTCCACTGATCTCAACAATAGATCCGCCTTCCATAGTTTTAGTAGGCGTCCATATATTTTGTTTGTCTCTAGACCCTGAACTTGGGCTGGGGATCTAGAGCGAGCACTTACTTGTCGTAATCATTTTATATGATATGGCAGTATCAATCACTCGAAATATTAAAATGTACAAAAGAAATACTTTCATTCTTACCAGAATTCAGAATTGAGAACACAGTTAAATGCTAGCAAAACTCAGCTGAGCTGCTGGCTATATGATGGCGTCCAACTAAAATATGTATTATCTTCTGGAAACAACACCACAGGTACTAAACCACTGTGTCTCTGGACAGTCTTGTAACGAATGGCAAAAATGCGCATCTCTGTCCTGCCAATATGATTTCATTCATCCAATCACCGACTCCCCCCCCTAACTTTCAAATCTACAACCAAAAGTCAAATTTCAGTCAGCTCTCAGTCAAGTATGTATTACTGTCTGTTGGTTCGTCTGTCTCTACTTGTTTTTTCATAAAAAAACACGCTTGGTTCTTGGACCAACGCCATGCAATACCCTACACACTTCTGCCTCCGAAGTTATTTTTAGCCACAATTCTCCCCCTTTCCCCTCTCTTTAATTACAGCTCGATTTTAGCACTTGCGTGTCTCAAGGCCGAAAATTTTGAAACTTTAGTGACATTTTTTAACAGTGCAGTCGCTCGTCTGATATGAACAACACAGTCTTTTGTCAATATCTTCCTTATTATCTATCCGTCTGTATAATTTAAAGTATATTATTTCGCTGCTCAAGACGGGCTATCAAACTAGCTAGGTTTTATATTCATAACATTATTATTAAGAAAAAGTTACTTTTTCAAGGTTAGTTTTTTTCTTTTGAAATATGTTCGAGAACCTTCTCCACGGCGTTTGCCGCTGAATTCAAATAACAACCAAGTATCGTAAAAGTCCAAGAAATGACTGTTTCTGACAAGAGCTAAAGTCGTTTTTTGTCCATTTCCTTACCTTGTGTCAACTAGTGACGTGAATTTTTTCTTTTACTACCAATTGCGTCTTTTAGCCTTGCTATCTTCAAACACGTGTTCAGTCATATTTTTCCTTTAGTGTTCTCCGTTTTCTATCCCATCTACAAAGGGTAAACGTTTCGTCTGCACGTCTAACTCGTTAGTTTTAAATGGCGGGTAGGAAAACGGGCATGGGCGAGCATGTCTCCTAGTATCTTACGTATTAATTTTTATCCCTACATTTCATCGTTAAATTTGGAGATATTTTAACGTTGTATCATGGTAAATTCATCACACATCTCCCCACCTGAGAACATGCACTACGGCAAGTTCCAAAACCAGTGATACACATAGATAAAATTACTCCTCACGCCTGCCACTACTCTAATTTTGATCACAGGGGTGCCGACTGAGGAAATCTGCACCGATATTCAATGACCCTGGGATGTATTCGATAATAAACTGATAAGGTTGTAATAATAAAGACCATCTCAACAATCTTGCGTTTTCATGCTTAGCCTGAGATAAGAATACCATGGGCTGATGATCCGTCTGGACCACAAAAGTCCTACCATACAGATAGATTTGAAACTTTTTTATCTCCCAGATTAACGCTAAACATTCTTTTTCGCTTGTGGAATATCCTTGCTCCGCTTTATTCAATTTGCGGCTTGCATAAGCGACTGGGTTCAGTTCCCCATCGGGTGAAGATGACCTTTGCAACAAAGCCGCCCCGAGGCCTACATTACTTGCATCTGTTCTCACCACGAAGTCCTGTGTCAAATCAGGCAATTTGAGAATAGGCTTGCTAGTGAGTTTATCCTTTAACTCTTGAAAAGCTACTTCACATTGCGCAGTCCAAACAATTTTATCTGGAAGTCCCTTGCGAGTCAGATCAGTCAGAGGAGCACAAATAGAGTTAAAATTTTTGATATATTTTTGGTAAAATCCACATAACGACACGAATGATCGCACATCCTTTTTTGTTTGTGGTCTAGGTGCTCTCTGCAGTTTTTCCAAGTTCTTGGGGTCAGGGGTCATGTTACCCTGATATACAGTGTGTCCCAAGAATTCCAACTCTTTGCATCCAATACAACATTTTGTTGGCCTAGCAGTTAAGTTCGCCTCCCTAAGCCTATCAAATAACATTTTTAGAGAGTTAATGTGTTCTTCAAATGTCTCTGTGGCGACGAGAATATCATCCATGAAATTCGTGATACATGGGTTATTCAGGGATCCAACAATTTGCGCATCATCCTTGAAAATACACTCGGAGCATTTTTCAATCCGAATGGTAGCATGTTGAATTCATAATGTCCTTCCGAGGTGCTAAAAGCTAAATAAGGTCTCACTTCAGGCTTCACTGGAATCTGGTAATAGCCTTTACTAAGATCCACCTTTGAAAAGTATTTTGCCTTGTTTAATCTGGCAAATAACTGTTTTGTGTCTGGTAATGGATCCACTTGTCCTTCTGTGACAGCATTCAGTTTCCTGTAATCTATGCACAGTCTGTGTTCCCCAGACGGTTTCCTCAACAAAACTACACTGGAGCTAAAAGATGATTCACTGTGTGAAATAATCCCCTCCTTCAACAAATAATCTATTTCTTCTTTCAATGCCTTCTCCTTCGCGAACGGAATAGAATAGGCTCTCATACAGATTGGGTTTGAGTCTACCAGTTTCATGTCATACTGTAGCAAATTTGTATGTCCTGGTTTATCTGTTAATACATCTGTATGTTCCTCTAGAACCTGTTGAACTCTCTCCCTCTGATTTTTAGTCAGGTGCTTACTGACTTTTACTTGTGCCGCTGTTTCACAAGGATGTAATGGGTATTCATGTGAGGTGAGTGGTTCCTTTTGCATTTGAGTTGCGATAGCCAAGGTCAGTAAGGGGGTGCTTTCCTGGAGTGGTCTGTCCAGATACTTCTTTAACAGGTTTACATGATAAACTTTCTCCTTCCCCTTTTTGTCAATTTTATAGTTTGTTCTAGACACCTTCTCTAGAACCGTATATGGACCTTGCCATCCAATTTGTAATTTATTCTGGCTGCCGGGTAGTAGAAGAAGCACCTTCTCTCCCACAGCTAGTTCTCTGTCCTTTGCCTTCCTATTAAAATATGCTGCATGTTTCTTCCTGGCTTGTCTCAAATTATCATTTGCCAGTTTCCATCCAGCTTTCAGACGAGTGGTCAGTTCGTTCACATATTGATACGATGAGGTAACAGTCTCTTCTGCCTTCTCATCTGTCCAGGTCCTTAATAAAGCTTCCAATGGACCTTTTATTGGCCTCCCAAATAGCAGAGTTGCGGGAGCCATCCCGGTTGAACTATGTGGTACCTCCCGATACGCAAACAACGCGGCGGGCAGGAATTGATCCCACAGATCCGGTTTTTCGTGTGCCAGCTTCCTCAGGATAGAAATGAGAGTCCCATTGAACCTCTCTACCTGGCCGTTCCCTTGTGGATGGTACGGACTACAATGAAAGTGTCTGGCTTGAAATAGCTTAAAAACTTCTTCCGTTAGTTTCCCCTTGAACTGTGAGCCATTATCAGTCAAGATTTGATGCGGGAATCCTAATCTTGTGAATATTGTAAGTAGTGCCTCTGCTACATGTTTTGAATCAATTGATGGCAGGGCTACCGCCTCTCCCCACATAGAACAAGTGTCCACCAGAGTAAGGATGTAACTGTTCCTCCTCTTGGTCCGAGTGAGAGGTCCCACAATATCCACTGCAACCCTCTCAAAAGGTGTTCCCACTATGGGCATTTCCCCTAGAGTTGCAGGAGCAGTCCAGTGCTTTGGAGCTACCCTTTGACATTCTGGACAGGATTTGACATATCTTTTTATATCCTCCGTTATCCCTGGCCAGAAGTAATGACAAGCTATACGCTGTCCTGTGGCGCTGATCCCCATGTGACCACTGAAGGGAATCGCATGCCCGAGTTCCATCACTTTATCCCTATATGAAGTGGGAAGAACCAGCTGGTTGTGACCATTTGTTCCAGTTCCGGCCTTCCTATATAATAATTTGTTCTTCATAAAGTATTCTCCTTTCTGGATGAGCATTTATAGGTTCACCTTCTTCCTCCTTTTTCTGTGACCTGGTCTGCACTGTCGCCATGATCACAGGTCTCTCGGGATTCCCCAAGAAGACGTACCTACACCCCAATATCAGAGGGTAGATTGGTTCATCTATCACTGCTGCTCTGATTTCTCCTTCCACATAGCGAGTTTTCACCGTTATCCTTGCGATGGGAAGTGTCATGAGTGGTATGTCCTTAGTCGCCCCATGTATTTCCACTGTTTCTGTGGTATACTGACTTGGGTCCACTAGGCTAGACTTCACAACTGAATCATAATCCAAACCTGTATCATAAAGGCACCTTATGGTGACCCCATTACAAATAACATCCTCACAAACTGGGGGGTGATAAGGTTCCTGCTGTCCATTAGGATTAACCTTTAATCTTTGAGTCCCCGACTTCATTGCAGCAATGTTTGAAGGTTTCCTTCTACAAAATTCGGTGTTATGGTTGTCTTTCTTACACCATTTGCACCATCTTTTTCCTTGGTTTAACGGTTTTCTTTCATTATATTTTTGGTCATTGAACTGTGAGTTTCTGTCACGATAGTCATTTCTTGGCCTATCAAAGTTTGTCCTGCCTTTATTACCCTGTTCTCGGTTATCAAATTTATTAAATTGCTGTGGAGCTTTAAAATTTTCTATGTGCTTCTTTTTAGTGCCACTTACCTCTGCCTGGGCTGCCTGATACCTCTCAGCGACATTTAAAACCTCCCCCAACCTCTCTGCACCTTGTTCCATGAGAAATTTTCTCAAGTCTGGAGCCATGGACTCTCTTAATTGCTCTATCATGATCATTTCTTTAAGATCTTGGGTCTTCCCCAGAGCAGTCCATTTCTCCAAATAGGTTTCCAGTCTGGCAGAGAATTGGTGGTATGTCTCCCCAGACAACAGTTTGGCATTTCTAAATTTCTTACGGTAAAATTCACCATTTTTTTCGTATCTTAATAACAAAGCCTGCTTTAGCATGTCATAATTGTCTTGGTCTTCTCTGTTCATTTTTGCGAAGACTTCATAAGAAGTACCTCTCAATCCCTGTGATAACTTTAAACTCCACCTCTCTCTCTCTCTAACCCATATGTAGTAGCTAATAACTCAAAACGACTGAGGTACCCCTCGATGTCATCGTCTTTCTCAACAAAATGGTCTAAATGAAACCCCATAGCCGAGTTTGAGAGTCCCTGACTGGGCGTAGTATCTGAGGCAAAAGGGCTGGCACCATTTTCAGGAGCATGGCCTTGTAATTCCAGCTCCCTTAGTCGTAATTCGTGCTCCCTTTGTAACCTTCTATCTTCTGCCTCCCTTTCGGCAGTCAATCTTTTTTCTTCTGCTTCCCTTTGCTGTCGTTTTTCTTCTGCCTCTAATGCTTTAGCCTCTTTGTCAGCCTCAATTTGTAACCTCTTCTCTTCAGCTAACCTCCTATCTTCCCTTTCAATATACTTGTCACATTCAGAAGTTACATACTGAATTAAAACCTGACCATCCATTCCCATTTCCTTCGCCGTTAGCACAGCAGCTGATCTGAACTTTGCCAGGTCAGCCATCATACAAAATAACACTGACCAGGGTAAATCTAATTACTTAATGACAGGTAATTCTACTTATCTAATGACAGGTAATTCTAATTAATTAATTAATTAACTAACTGGCTGTGAAGATTCACCAACTTTGATTTTCCACTTTTATATTTTAAGGGACAATTTTAAATTTTTACAATTTGTCCCCACTAGGAGATTCTAATATTTATGATTAACTAAATATCCCTGGACAAGACCCCAAGATTTGTAGTGGATTTTGATGGTATTGTATGGTTGAGATGTTACCTAGTGTAATGAATGAGGTCAGCTGTGAAGGCTCCTGAGATAAATGTTGATACGAATTACAGAAGGCCCTTCTTACTACCACTTACGACCTCAAACATATTTTTTTTTCTCTACTAATATGAATGTAGCTACGTTAAAAGTCTAGGGTACTGAAATGTAATGTGTTGTAGTAGATTACCCACACACACACACAGATATTTAATAAGTCTAATAATAATAATAAAATTTATAACACACTGAACTAACTCAGGATGTTTTAGTTTTAAATATTAAATCTTTTGTTAAATTTATTTGTTCTGAACCAAATGTTTGTTGTTCAGAACATATGAAATATTATGGAGTTATAAATGGAATGCATAATTATATGACATAATAAAATGGAATGTGATTACAAAGGTATGTTATAAGTCTGGTTAATATTAGTTATATTAGATTGTCCCAGGAGAACTATTACTGAATGTACTGTTGGGGTGGTATCATCACGCCCAGTCTATGACTACCAAACATTGTTCATTGACTTATGGGATGAATACATGGTTTATTTTCCCACAATGGTATGTCTTTATTAGATGGTGAATTAGTTGATAAATTAGTTGATAAATTCGTTGATAAATTAGTTGGTGAATTTCCAGCAGGCCAGATTCTCACGTAACTCGACTGCGTCGATCTTGTACAAGAGTCTGGTGGCCCCTCCTCTCCGTGCTGGAGTACACTATTCGGCTGCTCTGACACAATGTTAGACTGCACTGGTCCACGCTTGTGTATTTCACAACAGCATTTGGCACCTCTACGGTGCCAAACAGAAACTCACAATTCTGAAATAAAAGTTTTGTGGCATGTGTCAGAACTCTACCTACTGAGCCACTTCTGCACACAACACTACACAATAACACCATACAGACTGGGTCAGAGCTCTCCGACCACACAGCACATCTTACCCAGTTGTTTTCATATAGTACTAGTTCCCCAAGACTACATTGCATCTGAGATATGTTCAATAGTTTCCTTCTATTCAATAAGATAGGTGATATGTTCCACTGATCTCAACAATAGATCCGCCTTCCATAGTTTTAGTAGGCGTCCATATATTTTGTTTGTCTCTAGACCCTGAACTTGGGCTGGGGATCTAGAGCGAGCACTTACTTGTCGTATTCATTTTATATGATATGGCAGTATCAATCACTCGAAATATTAAAATGTACAAAATACTTTCATTCTTACCAGAATTCAGAATTGAGAACACAGTTAAATGCTAGCAAAACTCAGCTGAGCTGCTGGCTATATGATGGCGTCCAACTAAAATATGTATTATCTTCTGGAAACAACACCACAGGTACTAAACCACTGTGTCTCTGGACAGTCTTGTAACGAATGGCAAAAATGCGCATCTCTGTCCTGCCAATATGATTTCATTCATCCAATCACCGACTCCCCCCCCCCCTAACTTTCAAATCTACAACCAAAAGTCAAATTTCAGTCAGCTCTCAGTCAAGTATGTATTACTGTCTGTTGGTCCGTCTATCTCTACTTGTTTTTTCATAAAAAACACGCTTGGTTCTTGGACCAACGCCATGCAATACCCTAAACACTTCTGCCTCCGAAGTTATTTTTAGCCACAATTCTCCCCCTTTCCCCTCTCTTTAATTACAGCTCGATTTTAGCACTTGCGTGTCTCAAGGCCGAAAATTTTGAAACTTTAGTGACATTTTTTAACAGTGCAGTCGCTCGTCTGATATGAACAACACAGTCTTTTGTCAATATCTTCCTTATTATCTATCCGTCTGTATAATTTAAAGTATATTATTTTGCTGCTCAAGACGGGCTATCAAACTAGCTAGGTTTTATATTCATAACATTATTATTAAGAAAAAGTTACTTTTTCAAGGTTAGTTTTTTTCTTTTGAAATATGTTCGAGAACCTTCTCCACGGCGTTTGCCGCTGAATTCAAATAACAACCAAGTATCGTAAAAGTCCAAGAAATGACTGTTTCTGACAAGAGCTAAAGTCGTTTTTTGTTCATTTCCTTACCTTGTGTCAACTAGTGACGTGAATTTTTTCTTTTACTACCAATTGCGTCTTTTAGCCTTGCTATCTTCAAACACGTGTTCAGTCATATTTTTCCTTTTGTGTTCTCCGTTTTCTCTCCCATCTACAAAGGGTAAACGTTTCGTCTGCACGTCTAACTCGTTAGTTTTAAATGGCGGGTAGGAAAACGGGCATGGGCGAGCATGTCTCCTAGTATCTTACGTATTAATTTTTATCCCTACATTTTATCGTTAAATTTGGAGATATTTTAACGTTGTATCATGGTAAATTCATCACAATGAACTCACTAAAGTCCTTGTTGCTTTTGGGTGTGGGTTTTTTAAATCTTAGCCTGTATCCATTCTCGTCTAATTGATACTTTCTTAAAAGTAATGTTTTAGCTGCCTTATAAGATTTTATGTTTTTCTCATCCATTGTTGACACAGCTGTCAACGCTTCACCTGTCAATAATGACATTAAATGTATCACCCATGATGATTTTTCCAGTTTGTATTCCTCACACACTGTCTGGAATCGGTTTAGGAAGCACGAAATGTCGTCTATATTTTGATTAAATTTAGGTAAGTGAAGTTTAAATGATGAAGCATGTTCTCTCTTGACCGAACCTGCACCTTCTTGATTACTCTGTTTATTACTAGCTTCCACTTTGAATCTCTCCAACTCTACAGAAGCCATTTTTCTTCATGCAGAAATTGGGCTTTCTTAGCCTCTAAATCTATCTCATCTTGTCTTTTCTTTTCTGCCATTTCATCTTGTCTTTTCTTTTCTTCAAATTCTTCTTGTCTTTTCTTTTCTGCTATTTTTTCTAACTGAATTCGTTCATCTTTTTCGATCTCTCTCATTCTTGCTCTATCATCCCTCTCCAGTTTCTTTTCTTCTCTTTCCAGTTGCTAAATGGCAAACTCTTTAAGCTCCTGGCCTTGCATTCCCATCTCTTTACCTAGCTGGATAAAATGCTCCAGACTAGACATTATGTAAGTTTAAGTATATATATATATAAGTTACTTAGTCTGAATATGAATATGGGTACTGATGAGCGATTTTTTTTTTTTTTTTTGCGTACGCCTGCTAATACTCGAGGCGAAATCTCAGGTTATTACTATGTCTAACCTGACATTGATTTTACGTGAGTATCCCTTTTTACTTGTACAGAGACAGGTGTCCCTCGCCATTCAGGCAAATACTCTCCGATTTCGGAGGTACCCATTGCAGCTGGGTCGGCTCAGGAGCCGCCAATCCCTGGTCGCCCACACTCCTTCAAATGTCATCGCCAGGTCTCGAGTTAATCCAGTCCAATTCCCGGTCGACGAAAAATCCTCAAATGCCGTCGCCCGGGTTTGATCCTGAATCACCCGGTCGCCAGAGCGGTGTTGTAACCACTACGCTAGCGCGGCGATAAACAGCACCAATGCCAATTCGTTAAAATTCAGTACTCTGCAAATGTGACTTAGCAAGTAATCAATGCAAACAAAAAAAATTAGTGTCGTACACTATAAGACAAAACACGTAGTACAATAGTGTAGCAACAGAAGAAAATACTAAGGTGTAGAAAAAAGGATAATGTTTGAAATATATGCTTACACTATAAGGTTAGACTAGATAAGACGAATTTACAACAAAAATCGATATATCAACATAATGATAGCCAGAGAAGACCAACAATAGACGTACAAAAATGCAGAAAACTAAATTAAAAAAACAACTGACAAATACAAACAACATTGAAAAAACAGGACTGCACGTCTATAACATAAAGTAAATATAGTATATTCACAAAGAGCGCTTTCCACACAGCATTTTGAGCCGGGCCTCTTTGAGAAAATGTTACATAAATTTCCCTACTGACACCCTTGATTGCAGACCGTCCGAAGATGAGATGTAATTCTGCTTATCAAGGTCCCACAAACCCCAACAAACATAAAACAGATAAACAAAAAGGCTCTACTATAGAATTGTGTAAGACTAAGGCTACAACAAACTAGTCCACTTATCTTTTTATGATCCTTCCTCCGAAGTATAAATGCACGTGACAGTATTGTTGCCTCCAACATATGCAACAGGTAGAGCGAAATTTCATCGATGCAGATTGCTCCCACATGTAGAACTATCCATCTTGTTTCACTGGTTGAATGACTGTGCTTTGTCTTGACTGCAGAAATGTTGTTTGATTACTTTACTTTTTCCTGACGAATCCAACCTGGAACTGCGTAGAGTGATGATGACTTTCGTCTCAAAAATGTTGATGAAGAAAATACGAACTTCTATTGGTAAAGTTCAGCAAATATTATGATTGAAGTGTGCTGTTTACTCTTTAAGTTTCTTCTTGCCGGCCCTAGTTTGAAGAAAACCGGTTGGCATAGGTTGCGCAGAAATTTCTATTGCTTTTCGATATTGTAAATGTCGTCGATGGGGCTAGGGACAGTAGTATCGTTTGATAAAATCTTGTGGGTAGAACGAAATCCCGTGTATACTGGCCACCACTTTATACTGTTAATAATAATAATAATAAATTCTTTAAGCACCAAACACGGCGCATAAGGCAGAAACCAGTGCTCTCCAGGTTGTTCGTTGTGACGCCACTCCTCTTAGCTCTTGCACATTATTTAGGCCCAACGTTCTTCCTTCTCTTATTATTGTTCTTCTGAGTGTTTCTTTTGGTCTTCCTTTCTTCCTCTTACCCTCAGGAACCCAAGTGAGCGCCTGTAGTGGTATTCTGTTGTTTTTATACTGTTACCTTATACTTATTGAAGGCTATTGGGTAACGAGTATATTAATGTGCTGCACTGGTCTTGTAAGATATTTTGATATAATAGACAACAGTCTCAACAGTAACGTACGAAATGGCCAACTTGAATAATCTTGATCAACAGCTTGTTGTATGTTTTATCACATTTAATATGTCACAATACAACATAAGTGTACTTCACTTCTTTTGAGAGCATATGATGATATGACGTTACACCAGTAATACAAATGTGATCAGTAGCAGTCATAAGCAATAATGTCGTTGTGCCGGTTTAAAGTCAGAATGTCTATGTATCGTCTACAACGCCTTCATACTTTACAAATCCGTATTGATTCAAATCACTTACTGTCCATCTCCTTAAGCCACACCCAATCAGGCACACATTCTTAATGAATTGAGTCAATTATCCTGACTCTGAAATATTTTATAACAATAAACACTGGTCTGTCGCTCTCACATAAATATCCGTACACTTCGAAAACACAAGCCAGGCACAACTGTCCTAACGATCACCTTCGTTCCCCCCGCAGAAGACCCAGTCCACGTCATACACTAAATACCCGTGTCACACACATACCACAACTCGCACGCTTTTACAATCGAAGCGTATTCGCGTTCTGCTCCATTGCGCACAGCGATGAATTACCAGCCTGTGAGCAAAGTGATAGGTAACAACAATATACATGGATATGTCATGTAAACAACGGTATTATTCAACATAATCCCCATCAACTTGTATGGCTTTATGCCAGAGCGAAACAAGTGCATGTAGTCCTAGCCCGTACCAGATTTTGTCTTGATCATGTAGCCATTTCTTCGCTGCATGAATCACTCCTTCAACATCTCCAAACCTTGTCCCACGGAGTGCATCTTTAAGAGGACCAAATAGATGAAAATCAGAGAGTGCCAAATCGGGACTATAGGGTGGATGGGGTAGTACAGTCCAACCCAATTTGGTGATTGCTTCCCGTGTTGCCAGACTTGTGTGAGGTCGCGCATTGTCGTGAAGGAGAAGCAGGTCTGCTGGATTCTTGTGCGGCTGAACTCTGCGAAAACGTTGATTGAGTTTTTTCAATGTCTTAATGTAAGCTTGCGAATTGATTGTCTCTCCTCTTGGCATAACGTCCACAAGAATCATATCTTCAATGTCCCAAAAGACAGCGATCATGACTGTCGTGAAACATTCTAAATCCACATATCTAAATTAAAAAGTAAAGGTAAAGCCTAACGAATTAATTCAATAAAAGGAAAGAAGAATGGTAAAAGACCAGTGCTGTCACAATGGCTTACAAAAATCCCCTTTTTCTACTTCGTCTGCATAGTGTAACGCTTTCACGTTTGATAGTAAAGCCTACAGCAGCATACACGTGTTTCAAAAAAATAAAACCGGTACTGTGTTTCTTAGAAAACCTTGAGATAGACACACTGCGTAATGACCTAGATTAATATTCCATTCATGTCATTTTATGCACTAAGTAAAAGAAAAGACAGACGAGCTTAGAAGAGAGAGAGAGAGAGAGAGAGAGAGAGAGAGAGAGAGAGAGAGAGAGAGAGGGAGGAACGCATGCAATACTACCACAGTCTCGCGATTAATATTAATGCCACCCCCAACGCGAAAGGCATGAAGCACTAACTTTTTTTCAAATAAACATTGACAAAAAAACACTACCAATACACGGTTAGGTTTTAAAAAACATGTTTAATGCTTATTAGGAAACATGACATTCTACTGTTTTACGTCTGAAATCCTGACAGTACAGAAGACACCCCATAGTTTGGAAGTGAGGAGGTGGTAACAGCACGACTATCCTAGAAGAAAATACATATTTTGAACGCAGCCACTTAGCTCCATTAAAACTTATATATTTGGGTGCCTTAGGACTTGCTGACAAAGAATATGTTAGGTGTTAAGCAACTAGTCTAATAATTAACAAATTATAGCCAAAATAAAATAGTGAGGTTGTCTGACACCACCAGATCATAATTGCCCAGTGGCATGTTTTAAAACCACTATTTTACGGGAAATAGGCCAACAAGTTAAATCCGATTTGATTGGCTAGAAGAATATGTAAGCCTAAACATGATTAGTCGATTGCAAATACTATTTTTGGTTGTTACGGGAAACGGTAGG
Organism: Oreohelix idahoensis; assembly: GCA_024509875.1. Taxonomy (NCBI): domain Eukaryota; kingdom Metazoa; phylum Mollusca; class Gastropoda; order Stylommatophora; family Oreohelicidae; genus Oreohelix; species Oreohelix idahoensis. The sequence continues at coordinate 261,459 of JAMPIV010013334.1, forward strand.
AAGGGTACTTTCTTCAAATACTTTTGTAAACATGGTCTTATTGGCTAGACCATTTGATATAGTCAATTAGGAGCGTCTGTTCAGTGCCACATTTTGAAAATAAACTTATTGAGAAGCAAGTGCGTTGAGATCCAGCTCATATTTTTCTAATGAAAGCCTGGGACAGAGGCAGATCGGAATTGTGCCATAATTCATCGCCAGTCAACGTATTTGTTTATTATTTCCATGAATTGTGGTAAGCTTGACATATTTGATATCTTTTAGATGAAAAATTGAATGTGAATTGATAAATTATGTATGTCTGTGTGTAGTTCAGTAGCAACCATGAGGAAAAGCCTAGATATTGCTCCACCAGGAACAAAACTTGTCGGAGAGGAGTATAACTGCATAGGCCTATATGGGATTGCCAAATAGTACTATGACACCTATCTTATTGAATATAAGGAAATAATGCTGAAATTGCAGAGGCGTTGTAACCATTAGGGAGAGGAATACTGGTGAATGTGTTACATGAGAAGCAAACAGTTGGCCTACCGCGCTGAACTTGGTGTTTGTTATGTATTGTGCTTCAGTGTGGAAATAGATTATAAATTAGTTCTGAAGTAGGAGGTACAACCTTCTTGTTTCAGGGACCGTGGTCCTAACGTATTGAATCAGCACCTGGTCTGAGTTTTGCTGAATCCAGAGGCTGGTAGCATACCCCTTGGTCCAGATATCCACCAGGGTTGTTTCTCAAGAACACGGTGAAGCAAGCGAGCAGTGGAGACTGTTTCCTGCCGCTCACACAGAAGTTAAGAGTGTGTGGCCAGAGCAGCTCAATCTTGTGTATAACCCCCCTCTAACAGTGACTTTACCTTAATTCAAGAGGGACATTTATTTGTTTCAAATCAAAAGAAACTGTGAACCTTACCAATATTATTTCCACCAGAAACAAACACTTGAAGTCATGATGACAAACAACAACTTAGCTTGACAAGCCAGTATTACCTCATAGTACTACAGCACAACTTACACACATATTGCAATAATAATATATGTCAATACAAAGATTCTATCTATAAATTGTGTACATACAACTTGTGATTACATTTGATTGTGATTTCTGATTCACTTTGTAGTTGAATCAGGATATCTAATATTTGAAGGAATTAATACATATATTTTTAAAAGTTACACTTGACTCATTTAAGATAGTCTTATAGAGTGTTTTATGTGTGTGAGTGTCACAGTGTTGTAAAGTATTGTGTATTAAATTAAAGTGTTTATCTGTCTGTTGTTGTTGTGACACACACTTCATCATTATCATAACCCTAGACATTCAACGTAGTCATCACAATATTCCAGAATAAGTCTGACTGAGGTCTAAATGTGGTAGCAAGTAAGGTTATCTGTAATACACCACACTTATTAGATACAGTTACCTTCACAGCTGATCTCAGTCAGTACACTAAGTCCCCTATAAATATTTATAACATCCCACTTTACCACAATGACCTTTCCAACTCAAGGAATTGTCTTGAATTTCTTTCTTTGTGGTGATTGCGGATGATGCCACTTCATTGACTGTCATTTTGTCTCAGGTTCAAAATGATGTGCCCAGGTTTCGTCACCTGTAACGATCTTAGACAATAAGTTCTCTCCATCAGCATTGAAACGCTCCAACAATTCAGAAGAAATTGCTTTCCTTTGCAATCGGTGGTCATTTGTGAGACTTCGAGGAACCCATCTTGCGCAAACCTTAGAAAATCCGAGAGTTTTTATAACTGCATTTTCACTACAAATGCTGACTGACAGCTGTAAGGCCAATTGTTGAGTAGTGATTCGCCTATAAGTAAGAATAATGCCCTCAGCACATTTCAACATTTCTGCATTGGTGGCTGTGGCAGGACGTTCACAGCGCGGCCGATCAAGCAGCTCCGTATCTCCACTTCCTGATTCTTTGATTCTCTGAACCCACCGACTGACTGTACTCCTGTCGACTGCAAAACTTCCATACACATCACATAGACGCTTGTGAATGTTCACAACAGTTTCCTTATCTGCAACGAGAAATTCTATCACAATTCGCTGCTTATAACGCAAGTTGCTAACACGATCCATTTCAACGGTTTAGGGCAGCCGTATTATTTGGCCCGTTGCGGTGCAATTTGGTGCACACAATTGGCACATGTCGTATTTGAAGTGTGCAAAATTTCATGCTTCTATCTTCATTATTATCTGAGAAAAATGATGTGGTGCATTACTTTCTGAACGCCCCTCGTATTTGAGCGGGGGGTTAAAACGGAGCATTTTATCACAGCATGCCAAAAGCATGCTCGCATCTTCAATAGGAAGGTGAAAAACCGAGTATTAAGCGTGACAGATAAAGTACTGCTGCTTCTGCCAGCACCACCAACAAACTCCACATAGGATGGCAAGGACCGTTCACTGTCATAGATAAAATTTCCCAGACCAACTATAAAATAATCGTCCGAGGAATGCAGAAAATGTATCACACAAACCTCCTTAAACACTATATGGAACGACCGGTGGCGGATCCTGTACACTTGATGACTCTCGCGTCGGAAGTGGACTTTGAAACTCACACCGAAGTGGAGTATCCACTCTGACGCCAAGAAACGTATGAGGACACGAAAACGTGCTCACAGCTATTAGAGGTAGAAAATAACCAGGTGATGCCACTTTTAAGGAATTTTAGCGGAGTGCTCACCGACCAGCCCGGGCTCACCCATTTAGTCGAATTTGACAGGACAGCGGTTAGAGCAAAACCATATCCTCGCCCCTAAGCTAAAGCCACAGCTTTGAGGGAATAAATAGAGCATTTATTCAAAGCGGGCATCATCGCTTAATCGGACTCTCCCTGCAGCTCTAGTGTAGTACTCCTCATGAAGCCATCAGGAGAGCATGGGCTGTATTGATTACCGCAGGCTAAACGCAGTAACGGAATACCAGGCACAGCCTTTGCCAGATAAGAACCTATTATTTGCTAAACTGAGCAAAGCTCATTTCTTCTCTAAGATAGATTTGAGCAAATGTTACTATCAAATCCCTGTAAAAAAAGAGATTTGGCAATTGCTTGTGTTTAGCACAATGGAAGGACATTATGAGTTTAATATGCTCCCGTTCGGCTTGAGTAATGCACAAGGGGTGTTTACTCGTTTGATGAGAGAGTTATTAGCCCCTTTGCAACACCCTGACGTCCATAATTTCATGGACGGTATCTTGATAGCGACAGAAACGTTCGAAGAGCATGTGAACGCTCTACAACTTCTGTTACAATGATTGAAGGACACGGGATTAATAGCAAGGCCCTCTAAATGTCAGATTGGATTTAAACAGTTGGAATTTTTAGGGCATACCATATCGCACATGTGTATGTTTGCAATCAAAAAGAACGTGGAAAAGTTGCGCAACGCGCCCAGGCCCGTTACTAAGAATGATGTAAAGTCATTTGTAACACTATGTGGGTTTTATCAGATACATGAAAAACGTCAATGCCCTTATGCCCCCCCCCCCCTCAATGACTTGACGAAGAAGGGACACCCCGATAAGGTGGTATGGACTGTGGAGTGTGAGGAGGCCTTCATGGCGTTGAAAAAAACATCTCACCTCCATACCCATCCTCCAATTGCCCAATCTGACTGAAGCCTTTGTTTTGCATACAGACGCCAGTAACATTGGGGTTGGAATTACTTTGCTACAACAAGGGAGCAGAGACCCAACGAAACTCTTCTCATCGTTTACACCAGTTGGAAGCTAAACATAGCTGAGCGTAATTACTCCACTATGGAGAAGAAGTGTCTGTCACTCATTTGGGGTATCACGAAGTTCCAAGCCTACTTGTATGGGGTAAAATTCGTGGTACAATATGACCACCAACCACTCATGTTCCTGGCCGCGTCAAAGTCATTAAATGGACGTCTCATGCGTTGGAGTCTTCTGCTCCAAATGTACGTTTTTCAGGTTGAGTACATCCTGGGAAAGGAAAATGTGGGAGCTGACTATCTGAGCAGACACCCAGTACAGGGAAGACAGGAAAACTCTATGACAGAAAGAGAGACTAGTGCACACACCTGTCGTACATTTTTAGATAGGTATAGAGATTTATTTAGTCCCGTCTGAGTAGAGGTGATAGTGGTAAATATGTGAGAATAAAGGTGTACGAAATAGATTTTCACGAGGGAATAGTGTAAGAGGAAGATCAGTATCTGAAGTGAGTAGTTCCTCTAGTCCAGCCTGTCTATACAACTATATTTTAATATCAGACGACCTTTCTCTCCCTATATGAAATATAAGTTACACTACACATGCCCATGCACACACAATTTATGTGACAACAATATGCACAAACGTGAAAAACTATGGATAATTGGGTATGGGTGTGACCGACACACTAAATTAAGTTTTTATTTAGTTTATTATCACTTAAACTTTACAACATCAAACATATACAAATAAATATATTCATGTTTACAGACATAGGAAAATAACCCAATAAGTGCCCTCCCCCCTGTTGAGAAAAGATCCCAAAAGAAGTTAATAACCCAAAAGGTCAAAGATTAACATTAGGGTATAGAATAGACAGTAAAGAAAAAGAACAAAGTTCCTACTTAAGCTTTCCAGTAAAGTACTCAGGTTAGCGAAATAAAAAAAATAGAAGTTAGTACAATGATTGTAACAAAGGAAAATATTTACGCTCTCTCTGTCTCTCACTCTGTCATCTGTGGCCACATACAATCTTCCTTACCTAATAGTGATGTAGGTATCCCTTGAATGATTACAATAGTCTGAACATATATTGTCAGGTGGGTTGCCAAGTCTGGCCCCAGACCAGCCTTGGTATCTAGTAATAATTACAAGGTGGTCACCAAAGTTGGTGGGTTTAATTTTTCCTGGATGAGTCCTGTGTCACTGCATATAGTTACTGAAGCAAGACGTTCTCGGGACGTTCACAGTTAAACAAAAGAAAAAGTAGTTCCTGTATTGTCTAGCCTCTGGTTGCTCAGAAAAAAATGTTACGATATGTAAAAAAAACTGATAAATAATGGTTAATTGAAGGTCCAAAATCGAAGACCCAATAATAATAAGAATGTTACTGGTGATATTAGACCGCTGGTTTTTGATTGAGTGCTAGATAAGGAAGAAAAGAACATTTAAAAAAACTGCTACTTTCCTATCCACCCGTAAGCCGGGACAAAGAACAGCGCACAAAGTCCTTTAATCAATTTATCTATATGTGCACTTTAACAAAATCTGCCTGTCACTACTAGCTATTTGTCAGCGTCTGTTGTTTTGTCACATAACAATTACTAGTCACTATTTTAATTTCACACAATGAAATATAATGTGAAATCTATTTGGTCACTGATCCATCACACTTAATTATCTCAGTCAGCTAAGCTGTATCTTCTTATGTAAGAAAAATGGGGAATTTGAAATTACATTACTCTGAACGACTGGCAAGAAATATATATGAGTTAGGTTATTTCACTAGTTTTAAACGTTAGGGAATTATATTTAATAAAATGGTAAACCTAACACATTTTTAACACTTAAGCACAATTTCTATTACCACAAAACAGAAAATTAAATCCCCATGGGACAATTTAACACATCCAGCTAAGAAATAGTTCTAGTTTTACATGCTTAGATTATTCAAGAAATTTCTGAGCGACTCTAATACTGAGTTTGAGAGAGCGCTGTATATATACAGATTTGAGTGTTATTATCTAGAGAATGTGAATTTTCACACTTCTCATGAATAGCAGAAATTCAGGAAACTAATTCCCCCCCCCCACCCCCAATCAAAATTCCTTGGTCACTCTGTTAGCTGTTGCAAATCGACAACAAAGGCTTACTCGTGTAACAGTTTTCCTCCTGAGATTTTGTTCACTTCTGATATCAAACGATTATCTCCCTGTATGTATTAACATCAAACAGTTATGCCCGGAAAATTTCTGCCCGCGTTTCCCTTCAAAAGAACTGCTTATCTCCCATGTGCTTCTGTCTGTCAACAATGATGATGGCAATTCAGTTCGCATGAGAATTCAGGTAAGCAAATCATGGCTTGCTGTCTTCCACTGGCAGGTCGCGGACTAGATAATATGTCTGTTTGTAAACACTCATTAGCGCATATAAGACAGGAAAATAGGTGTGGCTTCAAAAGTGAGTCAACAGCGAATTGCGTGATTTTGCCTTCCATAAACACTAATTGCGGCAGCAAAGGTGGTCAGATTTTTGAGGCTATATTTACATTTCCACGTCATAACACCATGTTAAAGTGCATGCCCTCACTTAGATTTTAATAAATTATCTTAGGTGACGGGGTATATGTAATGAATCAGTCGTGCACTTTTCATAACTCTCAGTCACTCTGGCAGTATCATTTTATTTTGTTATTTCTCTCTTTCATCGTCCTATTATTTGGCATAACTTTTGCCCTACATTCTTTTGCTGCAACCACTCCTAGGCATATTTACGTTCCGCTAGGTGAACTGTGGTATTATCAAGAGTAATTACACCGGTCAATGAAAATACGTTTATCTCTTTGAGTTGGTCTAGCAAAATTTGACAGACTGTCATTGTTTGTGCAGGCTAGTCTCACACGATTAATGAAAGGAAAAGCCACACTGGCTAGCTATAGAAAACCATATCGTTTGTCTAAGCTATCGGTGATCCTTTTGTTTGACTGTCTGGAGAAGGCATGAAAAACACGGGCGATACTGAGGTAAAATATATATATATATTAAACACGTGTGGGATATTTTGAATTAAAACACCCCAACCCAGTGCTAAAGAGCTTGTCATTGGTTTGATTTGAGAAGCTGGAATAAACAATGAATCTCATTGGAAAATTTTGCGGAAGTACCAGCTGAGATTTGAACTGGAAACTGAAAATATAATATAGCAAAAAGCAAATTAGACAGAATTGCACTGTCAAATTAGAAACTCCCAGAAGCCAGTGAGACATTAAACTTAGAATTCCATAATTATAAGTGACAGATTGAGTAGTTAGGCAACTTTGGAACTTACAAGTAAACCCGCATTTGTAAATACCAAGACTGGAAACTTAAAAGGACTAGGACAGATCAAAGTATTTGGGAAACTTTAACACTTAAAAAAGTAAGCCCACATTTATACATACAAAGACTGGAGTGCTAAGGAATCAGAACAGGAATTAAAATATTTCCTAGACCAAGTGATTCGCAGAATGCCCGTCATAAGAGGAATTGAAAATTTCCAGGCCAAGTGATTCAAAAGCATATAACCTAAATTGCTTGTGTCCATTCTACACTGTGCGAGGAGATTGTATAACCCATTTTGCATTAGTCGTGAACATTTATTTTACAAATGTGAATTTGACATGTTTTCTTGCTTAGTGGATATATATGAGGCTGGCAACCTCAACATATGAAAATAGTATATTCATAAACCACTACAGGAAGAGATGGGTTTGTTTTATGCTAATTCACTAAGAAACGCAAAAGCAGCAGTGGCCCAAGTCTTCAACTGGAGCAGTGATGAGTGACAATTACATCACATGTGCCTCAAGTGTATCATATCATTTTGTGAGATATATGTAACTTTTTAATGTTAGTTCAGGCACAAATCATTGTTTACGCTGTCCAAGCACATAGTTTCCCAGTTTAATACCCAGAAGAATAGTGGTGATTTCCATTCATCTTTTCTGAGTTACACTATGTATACTCAAGAACTTAATTATTCTGAGAGATTAACAATGGTGGGTGGACAGCGACACAATGTGCCTCTTAATTGGCAGGCCATAAATGTACTTAGCAGCAGCATTTGTTCTTTATAGTTTGTCTATAAAGTTCGTGGAACGAAGCTGTGAGTTTAAAGAAGAGCATCAACCCTACCTGCCTAAATCGGACAAGTTGTGGAACAAATGCCCCTATCACAGAAGAATTGATGAAAACACAACTGCAGGACTCACTTAGACAAGCTAGGTTGTTTGTTACAGCGAACAGCAACAGGACAATTTTTTAAAAAATATATCCTCCACCTAAGCCTCCAGGAAGACAAATTTAACCCTGATCAGTCAGAGCTAGACATGACTCAGTTCCAGTCGGTAACAGTGAGAGGCTTACCTCAACCAAGTATTGTCTAATGTATTTCTGTGGCTAGAGGGTTTGGTTCTGTAATCTGACAGTCAGAAGCCTGATGTTAGATTCATATGTGTAATCCTGCAAAACTGTCTAGGAGCACAAAACTGATCTACACAGAGTTACTAGTATCCCTAATGTATGGGACGGCCAGTGCTGATTGCTAAGATTGACAGATGTGTGTCATGCATCACCATCAACAACTGGTTGGCTGAGACATAAAGCTAGCAGTCCAGACATCAAAGACAAGTTTTATCTTAAAAGACTGATTTCACAAACATTATCGAGAGTGCACCGTCATATGATGACAATTGATTCAAGAATAAGTCAGAACTCATAGATGAGATATAAACAGTGACTTTATTGTTATCAAAGTGATGCCAAGTGTATATTGTAATATTTTGGTAATACCTTGACATAATTCTATGAATATCTACAATATAACATTTTCCATTTTAAAGAAAGAAGAAAACATATCATTATACATAAGTAAATTGATTAATAATTGTACCCATGGACTTTGTTAACTCATCATTGTTAAAGTTACATGTTTATTTTGATTTTACCTAGACTAAGGCATAGGATAGTCTTAAGTGAGTAGACATGTTAGACTCTTGTACTACTTCTTACCACCTGGTCAAGAGAACTTCACAATCTGACTATAACCTGTGCCATCCATACACCAGTGCTCATTTCTGAGACTGGAGTATTTCTTATAGTCCAGAATTCTTAACATGGACATCACCAGACCACAGAACTGAGAATCAGATTGATCACATATGCATAAGTAAGCAGTTTAGGTCATCATTGCATAATGTGAAAGTATGTAGAGGAGCAGATGTTGTATCAGGCCACCATCTTCTGTTGGCTAAAACAAAATTAAAACTCAAGAAATTTACAACAGTATATAGCTATAGACAACCGTATAATGTGGGATATCTAAAAAATCACAAAATAAGAGAACAATTTTCAATCACAGTATCCAACAAATACCAAGTACTCCAACAGCTGGAAGATAAAACAGATATGGGAGACCACTGGCGATAAGTAAAAAAATATATGGAATGAGACATGTGAAGAAGTACTGAGAAAAAGAGAACATCAGCACAAAGCATGGATAACAACAGAAACCATTAGCAAGATAGATGTCACAAAATTAACAATGATACGACGTTAAAATATCTCCAATGATACAACGTAGGAATAAAAACTAATGCGTAAGCTGCTAGAATACATGATCGCCCACGCCGCGGGTCATCACCCGCCATGGAAATTAAATTGTTAGACTTGAAGGCAAAACGGAACGGGATAAGAACGGAGATCAAAAGGAAAAATCTGACTGAACGCGTGCTTGAAACTAGCCATGCTAAAAGGCGCAAGTGGTGGGGAAAGGAGGAAAAAGTCACGTCCCCAAGTTGACATAAAGTAAAGAAATCGACAAAAGGGACCTTGGATATTATACGCCACAGTCATTTATTGGACGCTTTTGCGATAACTTAGTCCGTTTATTTGAATGCAGTGATGAACGCCAGAAGATTCTAGAAAATATTTGAAAAGTAACTTTTCTTAATAATAATGTTAGGAATATAAAACCTAGCTGGCCGGATGGCCCATCTTGAGCAGTGAAATAATATGCTTTCATTTATACAGACGGACAGATAATAAGAAAGATATTGACAAAAGACTGTGTTGTTTATTCAGCGAACGTCTGCATTGAAATAAAACCTGTCACTAATTTTCAAAAAAGTGTGGCCTTGAAGACGCAAGTGCTAAAATCTAGTTGGAATGAAGAGACGGGGTGGGATGGTGAATTGTGGCTAAAAATAACTTTAAAGGCGAAATTGTGTAGGGGAAAGCAGGGTTGGTTCAAAAAAACAAGTGTGTTTTTTTGTGAAACGCAAGTAGAGACGGACGGACCAACAGACAATAAGGCATACTTGACTGAGGTCTGACTGAAATGACTTTTGGTAGGATATTTGAATTTGAAAAAAGAAAAGGCAGTGATTGGCCCTAGATGAAGATATTATCGGCGCTCAGACGTGCATTTTGTGCCATTCAGTATTAGTTGTCCTTGTAGACACAGTGAATTATTAAGTGGTGTAATTCCCAGAAGCTATTGAAATATTTAGAGGGACGCCATCATAAGGCCAGCAGCTCAGCTGAGTTTTGCTAGCATTTATTTAACTGTGTTCTATATTCATATTTCTGGTAAGACTGAAATTATTTCTTTGTACATTTTAATATTTGTTTAAGGTTTCGAGTGATTTGATACTGCAATAGCATAATCTGTCCCTTACAACAAGTAAGGATTCGCTCTAGACCCCCCGCCCCAGTTCAGGGTCTAGAGACAAATAAAATACATAAACTCCAGCAAGGATTAGGAAGGACAGATCAAGTGTTGAGATCAGTGAAACATATCACCTATCCTATTTTATGGCAGGAAACTAATGAACATATTTCAGAATCTGTAGTCTGGGAGAACTTATCCTATGTGAAACCAACTTGGTAAGATGTGTTGTTTGGTCAGAAAGATCTGACCCGTCTATGTGGTGTTGTTGTTGTGTAGTGTTGTGTCCAGAAATGGTTAGAGGATGGAATTCTGACACATGACTAATACTTTGATTGCAGAGCTGTGAGTTTCAGTTGGCACCAATGCGGTGTCAAATGAGTTGTTGAATTTTACCAGAGTGGACCCGTGCAGTAATATTTGGTCAGAGCAGCCTATTATAGCCCCCAAGCACGGAGAGGTGGGGCCACCATATTTCTGATATTGCCCCCAAGCACGGAGAGGTGGGGCCACCAGACTTCTGATATTGCCCCCAAGCACGGAGAGGTGGGGCCACCAGATCTCAGCACCAGAGCTACACCTTCAAGCTACGTGAGCGCCTGGTCTGCTGAGAATTCACCAACTCAACTTATTTGCTAACACACCCATAAATTTCCATCAATTAACTGGACAATGTGTAATCGCCATAGATAGGGAGTGATGAGGCCACCCCAACAGCACATCCATTAACTGTTCTCCCAAATAGATTAATACTGTAAACAATAATAATATTAACTAGTCTAGTAACATATATATGTACACACCTTGCATTTATTATGTAATATCCATGCATTTCTTTCATAATTGATAAACCTTTCATATGTTCTGGCCAAAATAAAACCTTGGTTCAGAACAAATAAATGTAAGAAAATTACTATCCAAATTTTACACACTTGAGTTAGTTCAGTGTATTATAACCTTTATTAATATTATTAGACTGAGTAAATCTCTGTGTGTGTGTACGTAAACTACCACAACACATTACATATCATTACCCTAGACATTTAACGTAGCCACATTCATTAGTAAAAAAAGATAGGTGTGAGGTCGTAGTGGTAGCAAGAAGGGCCTTCTGACAATTCACAGCTACATTTTATCTCAGGAGCCTTCACAGCTGACCTCATGCATCACACGTAGTAATATCACCATCATACAATACCATCAAACCCACTACAATAGAAGACAGGAAAAACAAGAAAGCAGATTTAAACAGAAGCAAAACCAGAAGCTCCAAAGCCAAGGCTCATGACGTGTACATAGAAGTAAACAAAGAAGTAAGAAGAAACATCAAAAGAGACAAGATGAAATATATTGATGATTTGGCAAGGGAAGCAGAGGAAGCTGCAGCCAAAGGAAGCTAACAGGGAAATATAAGCAAACAAATGGCTTCATGAAAGATAAGGATGGAAAATTGCTTAGTAATATACTTACTTACTTACTTAGTCATTCCCCTTCTACCGTGAGGTGTAGAGGTTTGGAAGAGAGAGCGCCAGACTATCCTATCGGCTGTCTTCCTCCTGGCCTGGTTCCATTCTAGTCCTCGGTCCTTCAAAGATTGTTTAATGTTGTCCTCCCAACGGACTCTGGGTCATCCTGGGGGTCTGGATCCTTGGCTCTTTGTTTCCCATGCTTGTCGTGGTAGCCGATCTTCTCCCATTCTGCAGACATGGCCAAACCATCTTAGTGCTTAGTAATATACAAGAACAAATGAAGAGATGGACAGAACATTTTGAGGAAGTTCTCAACAGACCATCTCCAACTAATCCCCCAGACATCCAGCCAGCAGAAGAGGAGCTACAAATCAGCGGTGAACGACCAAGTAGAGAAGAAATAAAGAAAGCCATAAAGCTTCTGAAAGATGGAAAAGCAGCTGGTCCAGACTGCATTCCAGCAGAGGCCATCAAAACAGATATTGATACCTCTACTGAGATATTATACAAACTACTTGGCAAAGTCAGGGAGAGAGAGGAAATACCAACAGAATTGAAGGAAGGTTATCTGGTCAAGTTGCATAAGAAGGGAAATTTACAAGAGTGCACAAGTTATAGAGGAATAATGTAACTATCAGTGCCAGGAAAAGTGTTAAACAGAATCATCCTTGAAAGATTAAGAGAGTCCATAGACAAGCAACTGAGAGATGAACAAGCAAGTTTTTGACAAAACGGATCCAGTACAGACCAGATAGCCACAATGAGAATAATAGTTGAACAAAGTCTGGAATGGAATTTACCGCTAAACATCGCATTCCTGGACTATGAAAAGGCATTTGACAGTGTAGACAGAGAATCGCTTTGGAAATTGATGCGGCATTATGGAGTTCCCATGAAGATCATTAACTGTATAAAGAATACCTATGAAGACATGATATGTAGAGCTCTTCATGAAGGACAACTTATAGAACTGTTTAGGATTAGAATGGGAGTGAGACAAGGATGCCTCTTGTCTCCATTTCTTTTCTTACTAGTGATAGATTGGGTCATGAAAACATCGACATCACACAACAGAAGTGGAATCCAGTGGAATTTGACTAATCAGCTCATTGATCTGGATTTTGCAGATGACTTGGCTCTTCTGTCCCATAACCATAAACAAATGCAAGAGAAAATGAAAATTCTTGATGAGAGGTCACAACAAGCGGGCCTGAAAATACACAGGGAAAAGACAAAGTTTATGAGATAAAATGCAAGAAATGATAACAAGGCTGAAACCACTAAAAGATGTGGAATCGTACACATATCTTGAAAGTAATATAGACAAAGTTGGAGGGACAGACAGTGATATCCAAAGAAGAATAAAAAAAGCAAGTGGAGCTCTCATTGCATTAGGAAACATATGGAGAACAAGAAAAATCAAGTCCAACACGAAAATAAGAATCTTCAACTCAAATGTTAAGTCAGTCCTATTGTATGGCTCTGAGACATGGAGAGCAATAAAAACCAAAAAGCTGCAGACTTTTATAAATGGGTGCTTGCGTAGAATAGAAGGACTGAAATGGTATGACAAAGTCATGAAGACAACACCGCTGAAGCCCACCCTATACCCTGTACCATGGGAACAGGCCAGCAGTGCCCTCCAAATTAATACATCAGTCAGTGGTCTCACAAGTGGATATGAGTATATTGATCTGCAAAAACGAACTGCTACATTGAGTACGATCCAAGAAAGCTATCCCGAACAATCATGGATACATGCCTATACGGATGGATCAGCAACAAATGCTGTTAGGAATGGAGGTGCTGGTATCTTTATCTCATATCCTGACAACCACTCTGAGACTAGGCATATTCCCACTGGTAAATTCTGTTCCAACTATACAGCTGAGGTTCAAGCTCTAGAGCAAGCTGCCAATATGATTTATAACACCAACTCTGACTGCCACCAGTTAGGCATCCTCACTGATGCACTGTCTGTCCTGCAAGCTCTCAAGGGTGGTAAACTCCCGCATCTGAGAAATGAACTAAACAGGGTAGCTGCCAAAAAGAGAACCATACTTCAGTGGGTACCATCTCATTGTGGTGTACCCGGAAATGAAAAGGCAGATAAACTTGCAAAATAGGGAGGAGAATGTGAACAAGAAGATAATGAAATCACATACTTTGAGAAAAGAGAGCTATCCAGACTATCAGAAGAGAACAGGATCAACCCAATGAAGACTACCACACTCTTGACCGGCTGGGACAGACCACCATTTTTCGCCACAGGACAGGGCATAACAAACTGAATAAACACATACACAAGCTACGATTGTCTGCTTCACCACTGTGCACATGTGGATTAAACGAACAAACTGCTGAGCATGTTCTACAGGACTGTCCTCTGTACGACCAGTTAAGAAAAATATACTGGCCCAATGACTCAACACTAAACTCAAAACTATATGGAGCTAAACAGAAACTTCAGACAACTGCCGAATTCATCATGAGAACTCGTCTGACGGTGTAAACATCAAAGTTGTGATCGCAAGAAGAAGCAGAAGAAGTATGACAAAGTCACAAATGTGGAATTGATGACAAGAACCAGACAAGTGCCAGTGGAACAAGAGTTGAGAAGAAGATGCTGGCGATGGATAGGACTCACATTGAAAAAACCTGTTGATAGCATTACAAGGCAGTCCTTGTTCTGGAATCCACAGGGAAAGAGAGGCAGAGGTAGACCAAAAAACACATGGAGAAGAGAACTGGAAACAGGTGAAAATGTTGAGGAAAACATGGAAAGAACTTGAGCGGATGGCACCGGACAGGAAGAGTTGGCATGTGTTTGTTGAAGGCCTATGCTCCTTGGGGAGCTAAAGGGTATTGATTGAAGTTTCTGTTCTGAGTAAATGTTGCACCACAAACATCACACTTGTAAGACTTCTCTCCTGCATGTATTATTTTTATGTACTTGTAAGTTACTGTTCTGAGTAAATGATGCATGACAAACATCACATTTATAAGACTTCTCTCCTGTATGTATTTTTTTATGTACTTGCAAGTTACTGTTCTGAGAAAATGTTGCACCGCATACATCACACTTGTAATGCTTTTCTCTTGTATGTATTCTTTTATGTACTTGTAAGTATCTGTTCTCAGTAAATGTTGCAACACAAACATCACATTTGTAAGGCTTCTCTCCTGTATGTATTCTTTTATGTACTTGTAAGTATCTGTTCTGAGTAAATGTTGCATCGCAAACATCACATTTGTAAGGCTTCTCGCCTGTATGTATTCTTTTATGTACTTGTAAATTTCTGTTCTCAGTAAATGTTGCACCACAAACATCACACCTGTAAGGCTTCTCTCCTGCATGTATTCTTTTATGCACTTTTAAATTATTTCTTTGAGTAAATGCTACACCACAAACATCACACTTGTAAGGTTTCTCGCCTGTATGTATTCTTGTATGGCTTTGTAAGCTACTTTTTTGACCAAATGCAGCACCACAAACATCACACTTGTATGGCTTCTCACCAGTATGTATTCTTTTATGCTCATTTAGATAAGTGCTTCGATTAAATGCAGCAGTGCAAACATCACACTTGTAAGGCTTCTCATCTGTATGTATTCTTTTATGCCTTTTGAGATGAGTGCTTCGATTAAATGCTACGCCACAAACATCACACCTGTAAGGCATCTCGCCTGTATGTATTCTTTTATGCTCATTTAGATGAGTGCTTTGATTAAATGCATCAGCGCAAACATCACACTTGTAAGGCTTCTCACCTGTATGTATTCTTTTATGCCCAGTTAGATGAGAACTTTGAGTAAATGCTACGCCACAAACATCACACTTGTAAGGCTTCTCTCCTGTATGTATTCTTTTATGTAATTTTAGGTCACTTCTTTGCATAAATGCTGCACCACAAACATCACACTTGTAAGGCTTCTCACCCGTGTGTGTTCTTTTATGGTGATTTAGATGACTGCTATAATTAAATGCTACACCACAAACATCACATTTGTAAGGCTTCTCTCCTGTATGCTTTCTCTTATGCACTTTTAGGTCATTTCCTTGCATAAATGCTGCACCACAAACATCACACTTGTAAGGCTTCTCACCCGTGTGTGTTCTTTTATGGTTATTTAAATGACTGTTATAATTAAATGATACGCCACAAACATCACACTTGTAAGGCTTCTCTCCTGTATGTATTATTTTATGTAACTTTAGATCACTTCCTTGCAAAAATGCTGCACCACAAACATCACACTTATAAGGCTTCTCACTCATATGTATTCTTTTATGATTATTTAGATGACTGCTTCGATTAAATGCTATGCCACAAACATCACACTTGTAAGGCTTCTCTCCTGTATGTATTCTCTTATGCACTTTTAGGTCACCTTTTTGCATAAATGTTGCACCACAAACATCACACTTGAAAGAATTCTCCACTGTATGGATTCTTTTATGTACTTCTTGGTTATCATTCCAAGTACATGCTACACCACTAACATCACAGTGGTAAGACTTTGCTCTTGAATGTACTCTTGTATGTACTTGTAGATGACATCTGTGAGCAAATACCACACCACAAACATCACAACTGAAAGACTTCTCTCCTGTATGTATTCTGATATGCTGCTGTAGGTCATCTTTCCCAGTAAATAATTCACCACAAATATCACACTTGTAGGACTCATCTCCCTCAAGTTTCTCATGAGACTGAATGTTTAAATCACTGCAGGTAGCAACAGCTCCATCACTCACACTAGACTGAAAATTTTTCTCATGGACAGAAAATATTTTACTACAATTTATGTTAAAAACTTCGGTCTTTAAAGCTGATGTATTACCATTTAGATTGTCACAAACTTTAGCTGTCCTTTCCTGACTATAGAGTAATTGCTCCTTATGTGTGAGTCTCAGTTTGATGCTATCTTGTCTTATTGCATCAGCACAGGTATAATTTTCTTCTCTTATTGCATCAGCAGAAGTATCATCTCCTATTTTATTTACTGTTTTATCCATTTTTTTTCCACTGCCCTGTGGCAACACGTCCTGAAGATCAAGTTTATTATCAAACTCACACCATCCATTTCTGTGTACTGTTTTTATATGCTCATGTAGGACATCAAGTTGGAGGAAACCAGTGTTGCACAGGGGACAGGAATATATGTCTGAAATGATGAAAAATATGAGCACAGATAAATGATGAAATGTATGTCCAGTATGTAAGAAAAATGTTATAACATAAATATAAGTATTATGTCCAGCTAATGATGTAATATGTAAATATCACACAAGTTTACTGAACATTTTGACATGCTTTGAAATCTCTGTGAAAGGCATAATGGCTGCTAAGAATTAGATGTTATACAGTACACTCATTAAAGCACTTAAATTTACATAGTCAAAACATGAATGTAAAACAATAATATTAAATATAAATTTAAAATAATAAAATTGTTATTATCCATACCTTTGTCATCTCCACATGAACCTAGATGTTGTTTGCTTTCTGTCACTTCAGAGAAATCAGTATGCTGTATCTCCATTTTAACAAAGCTGTTGTCACAATCAGCCTGACAGAAATTTGGATCCATCAGACATTAATGAAACAGGCTGCACACAAATGTCAAATGTTGGTGATGTGTGTTTTTCTGAAATCTCTTTCTAATTACTATCATGACTTATGTACTAGTACAAGCAGATACACATACATATGTATGAACACAGACACACAACCATACTTAGCAAAATAGAAATTTCTAAATAAAATGCAGGTTCTGTGAGGGTAAGGTGTGTTTTAAATCTGTAAGTGCAAATAAGCACACCAAATAAAAAAATAAACAAAAAACAGAAACAACAAGGAATAAGACTTAAAAAGGCTTGACATAGTTTGTCTAGACAACTGACTATACAACATCCTACCTCAATATTAGCATTATGGGTGACAGGTTCAAGGTTATGGTTGGTATAGTTCAGTGGTTCTTAACCTTTTTGGCTACTGACACCTTTGAATTCTCAAAATGTTTTCTCGCAGCCCCCATGATAAAATATCTAATTTTTAAGATTACTGTGTAGAACGAAAATTGTGCTTTCATTACTTTCAAATTTAGGAATGCAATTGATTTAATAATAGTTTGAATTTAAATTATATGTGTCACATCAGATACACAAGATATTTAGTAAATTGTATAATTATAAATTCTTCATAATTCAATGAGATAATCGTTCAATAAAGTTCTGTTGTCCATTCAATTCTGATAAAAAATAAATGATTCCAGTATCCATCTGCCAACAGCTTCAGTATCTCCCTCGGAATAATATCCTTGGAAAGAGTCCTTCAGTTGTTGCAGATCAATTGCACTTGCCTGTGCAAGTATTCTATTGTCCTCATTATCCAAAACAAATTAATCAAGCAAAGGAAAATTGGCGAAATTACTTTTTTCTACACATTTTATCCAAACTGAAAGATTACAAAAGCAGACAATTTTTTCTCATGCTGTTATTGTGCTCATCCCAAATCCTTATACTGATGTGTTTAATCCATTTAGATGAGAGAATATATCGGCTAAATATGCCAACTGAAGGGCTGTTTCATTTTTCAAATTCTTCAACTACATTAATGTGCTGTTTAGTGAGAAAATGAATGATCGAACATTTAAAAAACTGAGCATTCATCCCCGAGGTAGCCACCTGTGTGCACAACTGGTATAGTTTGTCTGAGTAACTAGATATACATCCTACCTCAATATTAGCATCAGGATTATGGTTGGTGTAGTTTAAACAACTGGATGGATATACAAAATCCTACCTCAATATTAGCATCAGGGGTGACAGGTTCAGGTTTATGGCTGATATAGTTTGTCTAAACAACTGGATATACAACATCCTACCTCAATATTAGCATCAGGGGTGACAGGTTCATGTTTACGGCAATCTTCATTATACTCCTGTTGAAATTCCTCACAACCTGGGTTTTGATTACAGTACAAGATCATTTTAAAAGATGACATATAGACTGGCCTATTCTCTAGTGTATTTCTACAGTCAACCTCATTACTCTTCTTTGCCTGTCCCTGGCACTTTTAACATTCTTCTGTAAAACCACATCTCTGTGGCCTCTAGTGCTGTTCCTACTTGTTTACTAATTGTCCCTGACTCACTCCCATTTGTCAGGATTGGTTCTATATAACACGAAAGAACTCTTTCTTACTTCAAATGATAAAAAAATTGTTGCATAAAACACTATTCATTTTATAGAATGCTGCTTTTGCCTAAGCTATTCTGCTCTTCACTTCAGAGATGCATCTTCCATCAGTTGTTATTAATGTGCCCAGGTATTTGAATTTATCGCCTGTTTTAAAACTGCTCCCTAAAATTTCCAAATTACAAAGCACATTTAAGTTCCTCATGTGACGTATTCTTTCCAGAATGTTGTCTCCATTACAGCTGCTCTGAACGCATCACGATTCTGGGCAAGTCGACCTGCATCAGCCAAAGACAAGTTCAGACTCTCTGTGATGTCCTGGGTCCACCGTCGTCTAGGTCGACCCCTTCCCCTTTTTCCAGGGACCATGCCTTCCATCACTGTTTTTCCAGACTATTATGTCTTTTTATATGACCGAAAAATTTCAGCTTCCTTATTGCGATGGTATTTAGGAGCCAATGTTCCTGTACGTTTAGTGAGTGCAGTACTTCTCTGTTGGTCTTTTTTTCTGTCCAGGGTATTCTCAACATCCTTCTGTAGCATTTCATTTCAAATGATGTAATCTTTTTTGCAACTGTTTTATTGAGTGTCCAAGTCTCGCAGCTGTATGTTGCTACTGGGAATATACATGCTCGGATCAGTAGCAACTTTGTTTCTTTGCTTGTGCCTTGCCATAGGTTTTTCATCTATATTAGTTTATGTGAAGCAATTGCAAGTACCCTTCTAAATTAGACAGCACACAATAATATTTAAGTATGGGTATGGTAAATATTTTAAAATTCTCCAGTCAAAAAAGAACTTAATGTTCTGTTAGCGAGACAAACAAACATTGCACTATGCTGTATGCCACATTGTCTTGAGGCCTTTCTATATGTCACATTTTACCACAACATAATTTTCTATATCATTATAAAATGTAACCTGCCTTGTGTAAAGACACACTATACAGACACCAGCATGCCACAGCACACTGTTTGATGAGAACTGATTTACATAACCAAACATAATGAGATCAGTTAGGTTTTCTCTCAGTTGGTTCTTGTAATTGTTTTTTAAGGTAAACAGATGATTGGCCTGTTGTGCCTTTGGAAGGTGGAGAGGCCGCCCACCTCTTTTTTTTTCAGCTGAGTTTTGGGCCAGCCTATGCAAAGTCAGCTACCATGACAGATATGGGAAACTAAGCGCCAGTGATTGTGAATGGCGGCATGAAATATCACCATATAAATTCTAATCCAATATAGCTACAAGGCGGACAATACTCAATGCCTTACTCCACCTTAGCTCCAAAGGCGGGACCAACTCATCGCCTTAATATGTTCTCCATGAACATTAACCAAAGTTCCTCCAGAACACTCCTAGGCAGGAAGACGTCGCCTATACAACAATATGTCAGACATAATCACTATATTCATAATCACTATATCATTATCTCCACTGTCACATAATAGGAGCACCCAGCTCGATCACATATCACAGCCTCAAGCACACAGCTCGGCTATCAAGCACAGACTCTCACTAGTCACCTTCGGGTACTCTCTCAGCCACCCAGACTAGTTCACCAAACACGCTTTCTCCATGCGCACGCCCAAGTCACAACATACTGACATGAAGTCAGACCTAAACTCAATCGCTGAGTTAAACTTAAATATTGACAACCTCAGTGATCCTTACTTCCACTCACTCCATCATCCACCCATGAAACTGCTCTGTGACAGTCAGCTACCATGACAGATATGGGACACTAAGAGCCAGGGATCCAGACCTCTGGATGATCCAGAGTTTGCTGGGAGGACAACATTAGACAATCCCTGAAGGACTGAAAGCTTGATTGACACAAGACCAGGAGGAAGACAGCAGATGTGACAGTATGATGTTCTCTCTGGCAAAACTCTACATCCTAGTGTCGAAGAGGAACAACTAAGTAAGTAACATAATTAAGAATGAAGGGGTTTTTGACATATTAGACAGATAAACACTTTGATAGTTTAAACAGTGAACCACTTTGACAGTTTAGACAGAGAAACACTGTGACAGTTTAGACAGATAAACATTTTGAGACAGTTTAGACAGACATACCTGCCAACCACCTGAGACAAAAACCTGAACGTCGGACCAGCAAAAACCTTACAAAGACCCAAAAAAACCTTACCTTACGCAAAAAATATTTTGATAAATTATATGCGACATGGTTTTAAATAACAAATAACATATTCAAATTAATTAACATTTGAAATATTTTTCTTCTTTAATCCTTAGCTGCCGACCGTCAAAGCAGTCAGTGGCCATCACGCCTGGTGGTGTCTTGTAGGGCAACAACAAATTGATTCCATTTTGCTCGGTCCGTGGCCATCCTTTGTACAGTGCCCCAACTCTGGTTTATTCTTTGCATCTCAGTCTCCACAGTCCTCCACCAAGTTGTTTTTGGTCGGCTTTTCTTTCAATTTCCTTCAACGGTCCATAGCATAGCTGTCCTTGTGATGGCATCGGGGTCTCTTCTGAGGACATGGCCAACCCAGCTCCAGCATCTGCCAGCTATGATGGTGTGCATGTCCTCTTGCTTGCTCCGAGTAAGCAGATCTTGGTTGGTGATGGTATTCGGCCGAAAGATTCAGTGAATTTTTCTTAGGCATGTTGTGTGAAAAGATGACAACTTCGACATTTCCTTCTCTGTAACTCTCCAGCATTCCGCACCATAGAGAAGCACAGAAAGCATACAGCTCTGATATAATATTAATTTTGTCCTTGTGCTGTACTGAGAGGACTTCCAGATGTTGTTTAGACTTAAAAAGGCTGTTCTTGCTTTGTTTATTCTGTTGTTGATGTCTTTGCTTGCTCTGCCGTCTGGTGTTACTATGCATCCTAGGTATGTGTCTGTCTGTTCTAGTTGCTGATTCCTTACTGATATGGACTCAGGGTTGCTCACATTGAGCATCATGACCTCTGACTTCTTTAGATTGATGTTCAAGCCTACCTGCTGGCAATTCTTATTAAGTCTATCCATTTTTTCTTGGATGTGTTGATGTGAATGTGCTAGTAGTGTAATGTCATCTGCATATTCCAGATCTTCTAATGTAGAAAATGTAGTCCATCTTATTCCTTTTGGACTGCCCTCTGTTGTCTGGTGCATCACCCAGTCTATAATAATAATAATAATAATAGCCCCTTCAGTCATAACTGACTATGGGAATGCGCCCCTGACGTGGCAGCCCTCAGCTGCTTATTTTCCTGGTGCTCCTTTCGACGTTTTCTCCTCACCTCTGCTTCTTGTGTGAGCCTCTCTTCGCCCAATCTGAGGTGGCGCCATTAATAGCATCGCCACTTAGTGCGATCGGCAGCTTCATCCTCCCATGTTGCTGGATTCATGTCCAGTGCCCTCATATCTCTCTTGCACACATCTTTGAACCTCAGCTGTGGTCGCCCAACTGTTCTCTTGCCATCTGCTAATTGTCCGTAGAAGATATCTTTTGGGATGCGACCATCTTCCATGCGGCGAACATGGCCAAGCCAGCGAAGTCTGCACTGTCTAAGCAGCGTATACATACTTTGAAGGCCAGCACGTGACAACACCTCGACATTTGTCACTTTATCTTTCCACGAGATGCCGAGGATGCGGCGTAGACACCGCAAATGGAAGGTATTGAGCCTTCTTTCTTGCTTAGCATAGGTCGTTCAGGTCTCGCTGCCATATAGGAGTGTGCTAGTGACGCAGGCATTATATACCGCAGCCTATAACTGTTAAAAATAGATTGGTTGATAAGGGGCATCTCTGTTGTACTCCTGTCTTCACCTCGAAGGTTAGGTTGCTCTGCCCAACACTACACGTAAAGTTGGCATAGAGGTTTTTTATGATTGACACTATGCAGCTTGGAATTCCATAAGCCCTCAGTATTTTCCATAAACTGTCCCTATGTATACTGTCAAAAGCTTTTTCAAAATCAAGAGAATTAATGTACAGCTGTCTTTGCCTTTCTGAGCACTGCTCTATAATGTTCCTGAGGGTAAATATATGATCTACACATCTTCTGTTCTTTCTAAATCCTGCTTGTTCTTTAATCAGTTTGTGGTCTACTGTGAAATTCTCTGTAAAATTATCCTGCCTAGTATTTTGCTGGGAACTGAGAGAAGAGTGATTCCTCTCCAATTATTGCAGCCTGCAAGATCTGCAAGGCTAATAACACCCATGTATTTTCGCTGGGGCCATAATAATGCCCATGTATATTTTCGCTGGGGCCAAAATAAACCCATGTATTTTTGATGTGCGCACTGCGCGCTTCAAATAGTATGCCAGCCCACATGACTGTGCAAGCTCTCATCACTGGCAGGCATCGCTCTGCTGAATGTTCACCTTGCGTGTGAAAAGTCTGATGCATAAGAAGTGGTCAGTTTTGTGAGATTCGCGGTAGAGGAAAGATGTGAGAAGAAGACACCCAGAGTCAGTAGAAGTTTGCACAAGGCATGGAGGATAGCAACACTGGCTGGGTGTTTGTTTAGCATTCATTTATTTGCTTTTTGTTACTGAAAGGATTGTAGGAATAAATACTTCCCCTGCCTTAGAATCAAGAGTTTTAACTCTTACTATACGTGAGTTAAAACCGCATTTTTAGGCGCTAGTTTAGCTATCGTTACCGTCGCGCGCCACTTCACGGGGCGAGCCGTAAAATTGGTACTAAACCCGCGCCACTTCACGGGGCTTGCCGGATAGTAAGAGTTAATGTTGTATGGGTCTGATGCAAGAGTGTGAATTGGCCGCAAGAAAGTGATCACATATCACAACACCATCATTCCTCGCCCACCCTATCACAATAATTGTCCATGACTCACTCCCATATGTCAGGATTGGTTCTACTGTATATAACACTGAAGAACTCTCTTTCTTACTTCCAATGATAAAGAATTGTTGTATAAAATACTCTTCATTTTATAGAATGCTGCTTTTGCCTGTGCTATTCTGCTTTTCACTTCTGAGATACATTTTCCATCAGTTGTATTAATGTGCTCAGGTATTTGACCTTATTGACCTCTTTTAAAACTGTTCCATTTACTTTGATAGTGCATTCTGGGAAAGCCATTTTCTTTGAGATGACCATAAAATCTGTCTTTTTGCTATTAATTAAGGATGAGGCTTTTATTTTCACTTTCTAATACTATTGTATAACAATTTCCTGCAGCTCCTTTTAACTTTTTGCTATTAAGACTGTTTCATCAGCGTTTCTCAAGTTTTTTATGTTATGTCTGCCGAATAATATTCCTGGCACGTCCTCTAGAGATCTCATTATATTTTCACTATACAGATTGAACCTCTGAAGCTGTTTGATGTGAAAACCAGAGAGATGGAGGCGCTTTAACCTCTCCTCTCCCCACTGCCTTGTGGGTTTTACGTTTTAGTCAGAGGCTAGTGGAGACAACCAAACACAAACTGATGGAAAGCTACGGGAAACTACTGTCATTTTATTCCTTGCATAATCATGAATCAAATCAACTTCCTAATAAAAGACAATGACTTTAAGGGGGATTCCAGAGGTATCACCTCATCCGATAGTAATATTATTCCTCTGTAATTTCTACATTCTTGTCAATTTCCCTTCTTAAGCAACTGAACCAAATAACTTGTCTTCCTTTCTGCTGGTATTTCTTCTCTTTCCTAGACTTTCCCAAGTAGTTTGTATAATATCTCTGTAGAGGTGTCAATATCTGCTTTGATGGCCTCTGCTAGAATGCCATCTGGACCCGACGCTTTTTCATTTCTTGGAAGCTTTATGGCTTTCTTTATTTCTTCCTTCATTGGTCTTTCACAGTTAATTTATAGCTCTTTTTCTATTTGCTGGATGTCTGGTGCAATTTATGAAGCTAGTCTATTGAGCAAGACCTCAAAATGTTCTGTCCACCTTTTCATTTGCACTTGTATAATGCTACACAGTTTTCCATTCTTGTCTTTAATGAGGCCATGTGCTTGCTTGTATATCCATGTTAGGTTTCTTTGTGTGTTTATTCATGTATCTCAAATTTTATTTTGTAGCTCTTCCTCTTTTGCTAACTCTTCAGTATGCTTCCTCTTGTCTCTTTTGATGTTTCTTCTCACTTCTTTGTTTACTCCTGTGCACACTTCTTGAGCCTTGCTTTGAAACGTCTGGTTTTACTTCTGTTTAAACCTGCTTTCTTGTCTTTTCTATCATTTATCTTATCTATGATTTGGGTTGTTATTCATGCTTTGTGCTGGCATTCTTTGTTTCCCAGTATTCCTTCATATCTCATTCCATATAATTTTGATTTGCTACCAGTGGTATTCAGTATTCCCTATACCTTCCAGCTGTTGGAACACTTGGTATTTGTTGGATATTGTGACTGTAAAGTTCTCTTTTGTTACTTGATTTCTTTGATGTCCTATATTAAACTGTTGTCTATAACTCTATACTGCTGTATATCTCTTGAGTTTCATCTTTATTTTTTGATATCATAAGATGGTGATCTGATGCCACATCTGCTCCTCTGTATACCTTTACTTCATATAATGATGACCTAAATTTTGTGATTTTGCAAGTATGATGAATCTGATTTTCTATTCCATGGTCTGGTGATATCCATGTTGCTCTGTGTATTTTTTTTGTGTGCAAACATGCTTCCTCCTATAGTCAGCTGATCTGAAGCACAGAAGTTTGTGAACAGTTCCCCATTTTCATCATTATTCCTAGCCATTGTTTTCCCATGATTTCGTCAAAGCCAGTGTATCTTTGCATTCATGACACCCATTAAAATTATGATTCCCTTTCTTATCCAACATATTTTGTAGTCTAGTGCAAAATTCTTCTTTCACAGAAGATTCTTCTTTATTATTGGTTGGTGCATAACACTGTATGTTTATCTTTATTTTCTTTTTGTCTGTTTTGAATGTAACTGTTACAATTCGGGGTCCCATTGCTTCTCCTTCTATAATGCATTCTTTGCTTCTCTAGGTAGCATTACAGCCACACATTCATGTGGTGGTCAATCTCTTCCTCTCTAAGCCCTTCTATCTTGTCTCACAAAGACCCAGGATGTCAATCCTCTAATTTCTCATTTCTGCTGTCACCAGTGCAGATTTCCTGTGTTTTTATTTAGAGAGCCAGTATTCCAAGCATCACTCCAGGAGATTTTCCTACACAAAAACAAAAAAATTAAGTTAGCTTGCAATCCAGACTCCTTTCTCTGGGTTGTCATGCATCATCCTCCTTTACAGAGGACCTTCTTACTGTCTTGAACAGTTGAATTTACCTATTTTCTGAATTTGACTTATCTATATTGTGTTAATGTTTGTGTGGTAATAATTTTTAACAGGATGGTGTAACCGGCCGCAAGTCCAACCCTCTTTAGTTACTTTTCACGACAAGCATGGCAGGCCACAGAATTACTATTCTTCATTTGTCTGAAGAGACAACATTTCGAGTACAGATTAAATTTCTTTGAGAAGTAGTAAAATATTGCCAAGTAAACTGTCCCCAGTAGGACAAGCAGATATGGAACTGGTCTTACTGAGTAAATTGTCCCCAGTAGAACATGCAGATATGGAATGGCTCTTACCAAGTAAACTGTCCCCAGTACGACATACAGACGTGGAACTGATCCTCTTATTCTCCCATCCAGCAGAAACAAGACCTTCCTTCTCATCGTGTCTCTCTTCCTTCACTGTGTGTCCCTAGAAACAAAACACTGTGCATGTGAGACAAACTGCTTCAGTTTTAAACATGGCCACACTTTGATATCTGCACATTTGATTTACTGAGTAACATGAACTCACTTCCACATTTCACCTGTGGTATTGCTGGGACATAATTACATGATGAGTATGAGTATTTAATAATTTTTAAAATTTGAAGTTCAATCTGAAGAAAATAGAAATCATTAAAGTTTTGCCAAATACTTGGACATGATATAACTCACACTGGTAGAAGAGTTAAAATAGAAGCACAACTATTTACTACTAAACACAGTGTTACATTCATAAAATAAAGAATTAATGGATTTAGATCACCTTCTTTACTCTACTTTATAAATTTCTATCCAACAGGATCATCACTGAACATCGCAGAGCTTACATGACAACAACCTCCAGGTTGAGAATGGAGGTAGAGGCAGCTACTGTGGCTTTAAGGTGGTTGTCTGAAACTTCATTAACAAGGGCATTTATAGTGTCAGGCTTCAAGAGATCCAAAATGGATGACTAAGGCATGAATGGAAAACCTCCATAGAAGCCTTGAATCTTCAAGAACTGGTGTGGATCTACTGTCCTGGTCATGCAGGGGTACGAGGCAATGAAAGAACTGATAAGACTAGCTTCAAGAGCCCCTATAGACGTTGCGCTGGATATGGACAAGGGAGAGATACTGAGGACAATTAATGATTACCTATCGCCTAATAGAGAATGACAATGTAATTGATGAATCATCAAAGTTAAGATTGCTGGAGTTTGGCATTAGAAGCAAGACTGGCAGGGATAAATGTACGAGAGGATGCATCTGCTGGCATATATACAACCAGCATGCAACAATTAGCATTCATACCCTTTGACATTTGCTGAGGGAAACAGAGCACCTATGGGTTTGCCCAGAGTGTAGTGATGTTGATTCTGAACAACAAAAACAATTACTCGTACAATAAATTTGTTTCTGAACCAGGATAATGTGGTTAAAATGTAGACCTATGTTTTTAACCTTGTCAGATTGAAATAACTAATTTTCATTCACCTTACCTTAAAAACCACAGGTTATTTTGTAACAATTTGATCATTGTTTTAAAACCTCATAGTAATATTAATATAAAGTGGCATTAATTTGCTATCTGGCAATAAGAGTGACAGAGCATGCAAATAATGTAACAGTGGAATAACATGTAACAAAGGAATAATGCATAACAGTGGAAAAACATGTACCAGTGGTAAAACATGTAACCGTTGAAAAACATGTAATAGTGGAGTACCACGTAACATTGTACTAGCACATTCACATCAACACATCCAGGAAAAAATGGATAGACTTAATAAGTATAGCCAGCAGGTGGGCCTGAACATCAATCTAAAGAAGACAGAGGTCATGGCACTCAATGTGAGCAGCCCTGAGCCCATATCAGTAAGGAATCAACAATTGGAACAGACAGACACCTTCACATACCTAGGATGCATAGTAACACCTGATGGTGGAGCAAGCAAAGACATCAACAACAGAATGAACAAAGCAAGAACAGCCTTTTTTAGTCTAAACAAGATCTGGAAGTCATCTCAGTACAGCACGAACACAAAATTAAGACTATATGAGAATTGTGTACTTTCTGTGCTTCTCTTTGGTGCAGAATGCTAGAGAGTAACAGAGAAGGAAATGTCGAAATTGTCCTCTTTCCTCACAACCTGCCTAAGAAAATGTTCTGAATCTTTTGGCCGAATACCATCACCAACCAAGATCTGCTTACTCGGAGCAAACAAGAGGACATGCACACCATCATAACTGGCAGACGCTAGAATTGGGTTGGCCATGTCCTCAGAAGAGACCCTGATGCCATCACAAGAACAGCTATGCTATGGACCCCAGAAGGAAAACGAAAGAGAGGGCGACCGAAAACAACTTGGCGGAGGACTGTGGAGGCTGAGTAAGTGAGTTGCAAAGAATGAACCAGAGTTGGGGCACTGTACAAAGGATGGCTACTGACCGAGCAAAGTGGAATCAATTTGTTGCTGCCCTACAAGACGCCACAAGGTTTAATGGCAACTGATTGCTTTGACTGTCAGCAGCTAAGGATATAAGAAGAGAAGAGATGTAGCATTGGAAGACATGTAACAGTGGAATAACATATAACAGTGGAATCCTGCGTAACAGTAGAATATCATGTAATGCTAGAAAAAAACATGTAAAGATGAATAACATGTAAGAGAAGAATAACATGTAAGAGTGGAATAATATTAACACTGGTATATTATGCAACTATGGAATAACATAACACTGGAGTAACATGTAACAGTGGAATAACATGTAACAATGGAATAACATGTAACAGCTGAATACCATATAACAGTGGAATACCATGTAACAGTATATTACCATGTAACACTGGAAGATGATGGGAAATGACCAATACTATTGGCAATAGACTAAAACTGACAAGTTAAAAATTAATTACAGTAGTTCGGCCAAAGGTATGTCACTTAAAACTTTAAGTTTGGGAAACGTAAGTGAAGTAATCCACTGGATTGTTTGAAAACAAACACTTGTTTTCACAAGGCCATATTTTAGTATTGCTTAATATCAAGGGTCCATTTTCCTCAGGACTGACACTTCTCAATATGGTATCGGTGGCTGTTTCATGCAATGGGAGGATGAAATGCAGCATCCATGCTTTTATGTATCTTAGAAGCTCACTCCAGCCAAAACCAAGTATGTTACTGGAGAACGAGAGATGCTTGCTGTGGTCTGGTGCCTTTCTAAACTATCAAGGTATCTCATCAGCATGCTCTTTTTCCTGCAGACTGACCAAAGCCTGCTGTCTTACATCACAATAAAATTGCTCAAGTATCCACTGATGGTATCTCATGATTCAAGAATACTCTTTTGATATCATCCCAATTGCAGGAGTTGACAACGTTCTTGCAGATGTTTTGTTGTGCAATATATTGAACTCTTAGTTATTATTATTGGTACTGTATCTATTCATATGTTTATCGTGTAAAACTTTTCATGGTTTTAATGAAACTTTTCATACCCTTCTGAGTTCTTCGAGGACATTACGATTTTGTTTCTCCAGGAGAATATTCACGTTTTCCTATGAACAACTTTTTTTTTTTTTTTTTGGTTCGGTTTTTGCCTTCTTCTGGTGAGGCGCATTCCTTTCAACGTATTTAGTTATATCAGAGCGCATTTACCATCCAAAAAAAACGTCAACTCTGTTGACTGCTAACCCGATCAGCATTGATAGATACTAAGTCCATTATCTATCAGCTGGCATTAAAGCCCTAAAAAGGACTCGCCAGCTGTGCCAACGCTCGAGCTGGTCATTATGTTATGACTAAATATGAACAACGTTAGTGTTTTAGTAACCCTACATGAAGAAGAAAATTTTCTCCTGTGTTTTTATGACTTAATACTCTTTTGGCATGTATTGGTGCTGTGATTTTGCATTTACATATTTGACTTCGTTTCAACTTAGTATGCAAATACACATTTATTGTTGATTTTGCTATCTCCACCGTATTCCAGCGCGACCCAAATGTCATGCTCGGGAACAAGGGGGTTACATGTTGGGAGCTACTTCATGGTGGGTAATTATCTTAGCTGGTTTAGTTTCAGTCGGGATGATTGCACCATGTAGCATCCCCAACTAAGACTCACTTAGATGCATCGCGTAAAGTAGAATGACGTGTTATACCTAGTGACAAGTAAGTCTTCATGTGGCATTCATGCCCAGTGGTAGTGTTTATTACATGTGGTTTATCCACTAGCATAAACGTAGTGTTAGTCTGCGTTATGGCTGCTGAGCCCAGTGATAGTGTTTTAGATTTAATGTGGTTTTAACCACTCTACAGCACGTAGAGCAAAGTGTGGCCTGCGCAGTTAGATTTATTGATAATTTGCTAATTATTGAAAATCACCGTGTAATGGCAACATTGCCAGAATAACTAGTAAAGATTAAAGATTTCATGGTAAGCCAAATACAAATAAATATGAATTCAGAATTAAATTAAACTAGCAAGACTAGAAATGAGTTCGCAGACATAAAATATAAAAGTGTCTCATCATGAAGCATGTCCTTTGCAGAACGTCGCTCTCATCACATCCCGTCTGAAAGATTCTCGATCTCTAGCCAGCCTTCCTGCCTCCTCCATTGTCGAATTCAAGGTTTCTTCAATGTCCTGTATCCACCGTCATCTTGGTCGGCCCCTGCCTCACCTTCCAGGTGCCATACCCTCCAACACTGCTCTTTCTAAACCACTTTGACGTTTAATGTGGCCAAAGTATTTCAGTTTCCAGGACATGATATTGTTTTCCTCGATGTTCAGGTCATGTAGGATGCATATATTTTTCTTCTTCTTGGTCCAAGATATTCTGAGAATTTTTCTGTAACACTTTGCTTCGAAAGATTCAAATTTTTTTCTTTAATGTTTATGTAATGATCCATGATTCACATCCGTACGTTGCCACCAGAAAGATGCACGTTCTCAGAAGATTATCAAAGACAGTAAGAGTTTAGTTCTAGTGTTTTTCATGCTTCATAAGAAAATGTGAATGTTTATTAAATCTATGGTCAGTCGTCATCGCTGGTTTCTTCCCACTGAATTGAGTTTATCTTGCGTGATTTTGACCGTTAATGTTGACCTTCAATGATATTACTTTTGGTATTCATTAAAGATCGTTCTTAATATAAATGAACACAAGCCCCTAACAAACTTTGGCTCAAGTTGTTACAATGAAAATCAAATGTTTAGAATAATAACTCAAATAATCAGAACGAACTTGTTTAATGAATAGCAATGGTCAAGAGATATATTCAAGAACCTGATGGGGAAACTATGAAATCAAAGTATAAATCTGTTCACATATAGTTCCCAAACATTCATTGGAATGTTTCCCACTAATGAAAAATTGAGTTTTAACCACAGGTTGAGAACCACTGCTGAAGATTTTGTCTTCTATAAAACAAAAGTACAAGAATAAGGTCTGCTTAAAAGCTATACTCTCACCTCACAGTTCACTTCCTGTTTTATTCCAACAGTTACATCTGACATGTTGGCTTCAACTGTTCTTGTTGTCTGGGTAATAAACATAAAGAAACTCAATACTGACATCATTCTTATAACAAGCAAGATAGGGACACTTGACAGTAAAACTACAGAACTTGTATCTCTTTATTTTATACCAACAATATTGGGAGTATTCAATATTTTGTTTTTATTTTAGTAACAGCTGAATCATTCATCCATTACCCTAAGCTTCTCATAAAGCATAGGACTTCAACAAACACTTGTCAAGTCCCTCCTGTCACGTGCCATCATCTCAAGTTCTTTCCACATTCTCCTCATCATTTTCACTTCTGTCTCCAGCTCTCTTCTCCATGTGCTTTATGGTCTACCTCTGCTTCTCTTGTCCTGGGGGTTCCAGCATAAGGGCTGCCTTGTACTACTATCAACAGTTTTCTACAGTGTGTGTGCTATCCATTGCCATAATCTTCTTCTCATCTCTTGTTCCACTGGCACTTGTCTGATTACAGCCGAATGATTTCCAATTAAAACTATTTTTGGTGCTTGCTTTAAAGTGAAGGCAGTGTAACTTAACAGTTTACACATTACATAAGAAGAACAATAGTACAACAGTTAACATTTAGCAGCAATATGGTTTAAATTTGATCAGCTGTATACAGTTTTGAGTGTATTAAGAAAGATATGTGAGTTTAAAAATTAATCACTGAATCTCATTCCTATTATGCTTACAGTTAGATGGAAGGAAACAGTTTTCTAATGGTCTGGTGAAGCTAGTAGCAATCAGTATTGCATGTACATATGTTATCTTATTAAGAAAAAAAAAACCTAGCTATCAATGATTGTTAAGTATGAAATGGTTTACCAGATTTAGTTTTGTTTTAAGGACTTTCTTCACTGCACACAGAAAACTCCATCAGTGTTCAGATCTCCTCCCTAAGATCATGCAAGGAGGATCTCAGCACAGTGCATGTGCTCTGAAGCACAGTGAGAATCCCAATGTGTGTATATAGGAATCACATATTTTATAAATATTTTTTTGTGGTGGGTAGGTTTCTAATTTTTACATTTTGCCAGGGCAGAAACCTTATGGCCTACTCTTTACGATTTCCAACTACCGTAAGATTTTAATTGTGCACAACCTGCACATTGGACCTCCTA
This sequence comes from Oreohelix idahoensis, assembly GCA_024509875.1. NCBI lineage: Eukaryota > Metazoa > Mollusca > Gastropoda > Stylommatophora > Oreohelicidae > Oreohelix > Oreohelix idahoensis. The sequence continues at coordinate 294,413 of JAMPIV010013334.1, forward strand.
TTATTTTGTCCTTAACAGAGAAGGCTAGGAATCTGATCTCACTACCCAGGAGACAGGGGGAGTATGACATCATTAGGACAACTGGTTCTAAAAAAATTGTCCATAAATTATATTCCCTCTACTGAGAATTGAACCTGGTACCTTTACAATTTGAGGTAGATGCCATATATCTTAGCCACCCCAAAGCCATCAGTTACCAGATTTCTCTCAGTTTAACTCATCATTAATGTATTAAGATTTTAATAAAGAAATAAATGGAAAACTTCACTGCAAAATCTGTATTTATTTCCCGTTTAAATTTCTGATCCAGGAATATAAACTTCTTGTCCATATTTCACGTAATCTGGAGAAAAAAAAAAACATTCGTTATTTGTGAATACATTCAGTTAGATGGTGTGCTAAGATACTGTTGTCACAAGAAACAATACTGAGGTTAGATACGGCATGATATATGTAAAAGCGAAGGTATGTAGTGGGACCATTTTTTATTGCTTTGTGCGCGAAGGTGGTGGGTTTGCCGGTTAGTGGGGGGTGGTGGTGTCGGCATTGGTACAGAGCGAAGCAGGGGACTGGGGTTAGCTCTATGTCTGCATTTTCGTTTCTTGACAGCATTTTTGGGGGGAGGGTGCCTATTATGGTTCGGGGGTGGTGGTGGCGTTACTGGTGTGGAGCGTGGAGATGTTAGGTCTATGCATTTTCGTGGACAATTTTTAAAAAATGTAGAGTGTAGTTATGGGGTCATCGGTGGATAAATTATGTCATGTTTCTCAGTGTTGTGTGTTTGCACATAATATAAATTGTCGTAAGCACGATTTAAAATGAAATTAGAAACTAAAGGCATTATATATCATAACTGTAACCTGTCAGAGATTGAACTGGATACTTTTCGTTCAATTTGATCGGATTTTGGTTAGGACCTAGGCCTAGTGTTGATAGTGGGTATTTTACAATGTGTCGAAGCGATACTGTTACTTGTCCGCATAAATAGCGTTCGGGCAAAATGTTGGGCCTTGCTCTACCATTCTTCCCAGCTACCCTCACGAGTGCCTTAAACATACCTTTATGTTCTTCAAATATGATTTTATAAATATTGACATTTTTTCGTTACCTACGAATGGAATTTATTGCAGTTCTAGCGCACCGGAAATGTAACACCAAAGGTCACGTGGTATTGTGGTGGTAATGTGTTAAGTCGAGGAAGGTAACGGGAACTGCGGTAAGACGTGGAGTACAATGGATGGGTATTTTAAAAAAAATCGAAAAATAAGTGATTCGTCTTACAAGGGCAAAAGACAAAGAAAATAGCAAACGTTGCGGCCACAAAGCCTTCGTCAGGGACAGGAAAGAAAGTGAAGGCTAGATAGGACACATGTGACCGCTTGGCATACACTACCATTAATACGTGTTAAAAACCACATACAATGAGAATAACAACGTTAAAAGCAGTTAAGACATTTGTGCACAAAAAACAGTATCATGAAAAGTTCACGGCTTTGATTGAAGCTGTCCCAGAACAACAAAATAGTAACTGCATGTTTTTGAATGGAAGTTTTGTGAGAAGTTGCTAATCTGGGTTTTTTTTCCGTTGTTAGAGTAAGAGACGTGTGGAAAAAGTCGAAAAGCTGAGGAAACGTGTGCAAATGCAGATGTTTTGTACCGTGTGAAAAAGAAAGCATCGTGTGAAAATTGGCGGGAAAAAAGAGTGGGCTGTATAAATAGGAGAGAAATGCGAGAAAGAGCATGATTCCAGGATTTATAATTCCAATGATTCCATGATATTAAACTAGAGGATTTTACAGATAGTGTTAGTGGAACCGCGTCTTCGAGATTATCAAGACCAGTTTATATTTTCTTCTGTTGGATACATTTTCATGTTGGATATATCTTTTTTTTTTCAATTTGGATACTCACTACTTTGTGTAAGCAAGAAATAAGTACTTCATCACTGTGTTAATAACATTGCTGTTCTAATCACATTAATAAACTATATTTTATTTTTCTACATTGCGGAGTTTTCTTTGGAATATTACAGTTGGATTATTTGACAAACCATTATACGAAGACATTGCTTTTCACTAAACCTAAAAGGGTACGAACGAATACTGGGAAGAAGAATAAACTAAGGTCAAGAATTTCCATCTCAGGCGGACTGGCCTGTAACGACTTGAACCAAAACGTACAAGAGTTAGCTCACATCAAAATATTTTCCTGCGCACACTATTAACTGAACTGACCCAGCCAGCTGACGGACACACACATTCTCACATTGATGCAGTAAACACAGCCCGGTTACATCTCTCTAATTGGTGCCGTGACTTACCCGGGCACACACATAAGAATCCAAATAATATAAAAATAAAACCTGGGTACTTCCCTTAAAAGTCAGAGGTCATGACGCTCATTGTGAGCAACACTGAGCCCATATCGGTAAGGAATCAGCAACTAGTACAGACAGACATCTTCACAAACCTAGTGTAGCGAGAGGTTTAAACGTTATGATATCCTGGATAAATAGGTGTATCAGAGGATACCAGGGTAGTGCCAGATAAGAGACTGGTCTTATAAGTAATACCCCCTTCTCTGAAAAAGTAAGGGTGTATAGACATCAAAGTGGGATCAAGCTATGTAAGTTCCCAGAGAAGATGATGATGATGATGTACTCTGAGTCCCTAACTGCTACCTCTCATGATCCCACAAAGATTAATGGTTATTGTTTGGTTTGACTTGTTATCTAGGGGTAATTTTAATAATATAATAATAATACATTTCAAAACAGAACTTAAACTTTAATAAAAGTATCAAGCAAGTCTGAATGAAAGTTATTTACAATTTAATTGTCTTGCACCGTAATATGTTTTCGGGCAGGAATACTCAAAAGAAATGAAATGATATTTACAGATCAAAATAAATAAACTGGAAAATCTTTTCCATTATGAATAATGTTCCAAGGAGTAAACTAAATGCACTTTCTGTTCTTCTTGATGTTAAATTCAATATCACTGTTCTGTAGGTTTTTTATTAATATAATCACTGTCCTTTATATATATATATTTATATATATATATATATATATATATATATATATATATATATATATATATATATATATATATATATATATATATCATCATATAAGGGTTTTTATTTGTTGTACGTTTTAACTGTGATGATAATCTGGAGTAGTTGTTCAGTGGACCTTATTGGTCACTTATCTGGATATGCTGTTGATCTTCACTTCATAAGTCAGGACTTCACAACTTGCAGCTCCTGGCTGAGAGATCCGGAGTATAGCTCTAAATATATGCAGAGCTTTCGTCTCCAACAGACTTCTTCCAGAGTGGATGCAGCTTAAGTGGTAATGTCAAGACAGAACCATCAGGCACACAATACATAGGCTGAACCAGCCTTCAAAGGCACTTAGAACAGCTTTCAGGTCAGAACGGCAAAAGAATTTGCAGTTACAGTGTTAGGTTTAGTTTGCTGCGCATGTATTTTCAAAATTAGTGGCGGACTTTCTGAGTCCCCAGTTATATATATATATAGAGCTACATCCGACCAATGAGATGCAACGCCCAAAATTATTTTAAGAATCATATTACAAGGGTTTCCTACCCTGCTCGTACGATGTGACTAATTTTATTTATTTTATATTACAGTTATTATTGGACCTATTTTAATTCTTTAAAGTGATAATGAAACGGCCAATTTATTGCTATCGTTCTATATGTATATTCATTATCTATTTCCTGGCATTTCAATCTAGCTAATTTTTTAAGTAATTAAATCGGTTGCTACCCTGATGTAACAATATCACTAAAATACATTTTTCTCTTTAATTGACTTACTTTTATGAGGCCGGATTTGTACCTATATATTAAGTGATATATCAGATGTTATACTAGCTATGTATTTATTTTTATTTATCGCTATTATTAAAGAAATAAAATAACTCCTTCCCGTCAAAAACACAGAATAGGCCCTTTCTGCATAATCTAAAAAAGTTTCTTTATAGACACTAGAAAAGGAGCGTTCGGATTGGCTAATATATTTTGGACCATTTATTTTAGACAGAGCGTGGAAATTCTGACTGTTGTTAATACAGATTCAAATCACGACACATCTCGGCCGTTAAAAAAGCGTGAACCACTAGTGAAGCTTTCACATCTGTATTACAATCACGTCATATTAGCTTAAATTGAATTTCTCTCTGCCTTAGTTTTTTTTTTCTTTTTTTTTTCGTACGCCCGCTAATACTCGAGGCGAAATCTCAGGTTATTATTTATGTCTAACCTGACATTGATTTTACGTGAGTATCCCTTTATTTCTTGTACAGAGACAGGTGTCCCTCGCCATTCAGGCAAATACTCGCCGATTTCGGAGGTACCCAATGCAGCTGGGTCGGCTCAGGAGCCGCCAGTCCCTGGTCAACGACACTCCTTCAAATGTCTCGCCAGGTCTCGAGTTAATCCAGTCCAAATCCCGGTCGACGAAAAATCCTCAAATGCCGTCGCCCAGGTTTCATCCTGTATCACCCGGTCGCCAGAGCGGTGTTGTAACCACTACGCTAGCGCGGCTCCCTCTGCCTTAGTGTTATCCTGGTTTCCTGCAGGTGGGTGCCTACTTAAGAAATCTGCCCCAACGTTCTGCGATCCAGGAATGTATTCAGTGGTAAACGAGTAAGGTTGTATGAGAAGAGACCACCTTAGCACTCGTGCATTACCATGTTTTGCCTGAGTAAGAAAAAACAGTGGCTGATGATCTCTTTGTACCACGAAATGCCTACCATACAGATAGATTTGGAATTTCTTGATTGCCAAAACTAAGGCTAAATATTCTTTTTCTACTTTTGAGTAATTTTTCTCCGCATGTTCAATTTGCGGCTGGCATAAGCAACTGGGTTCAATTCTCCATCTGGTAATGGAGATCTTTGTAACAATGTTGCTCCCAAACCCACATTACTCGCGTCCGTCCTGACAACGAATTCTTGACTCAAATCTGGTAGTTTCAATATGGGCCTACTGGTGAGTTTGTGCTTTAGCTCAGTATATGCTAGCTCACATTCTGCAGATCACTCTATTCTGTCTGGCTTCCCTTTTCTGGTCAAATCAGTCAGAGGAGCACACACAGAGTTAAAATTTTTGATATATTTTTGGTAGAATCCACATAGTGAGACAAAGGATCTCACATCTTTCTTAGTTTGTGGTCGTGGTGCTTTCTGTAATTTTTCTAAATTCTTAGGATCAGAGGTCATTCTACCATGATGTACAGCGTGTCCCAAGAACTCTAATTTCCTGCAGCCAATACAACATTTAGTGGATCTAGCAGTTAAATTTGCCTCTCTGAGTCTGTCAAACAACATATTTAGAGAAGATAAATGTTCCTCAAATGTTTCCGTGGCGATGAGGATGTCATACATGAAATTGGTAATACATGGAATTTTCAGGGGATCCAATAATTGTCTCATCATTCTGGAAAACACACTCGGAGCATTCTTCAATCCAAACGGCAACATATTAAACTCATAGTGCCCTTCCGAGATGCTAAAAGCCAGATAAGGTCTGATCTCAGGCTTCACTAGAATTTGATAATATCCCTTACTGAGATCTACCTTTGAAAAATATTTTGCCTTATTCAACCTGACAAACAGTTTATTGGTATCCGGTAGTGGATCCACCTGACTCTCTGTGACAGCATTCAGTTTCCTGTAATCTATGCACAGTCTATGTTCCCCAGAGGGTTTCCTCAACAATACCACACTGGAGCTGTAAGGAGATTCACTGTGAGAAAAAATTTCTTCTTGCAATAGATATTCTATCTCTTCTTTTAAAGCTTGTTCCTTAGCGAATGGAATAGAATAGGCTCTCATACAGATTGGTGTTGGAACTAGCAATTTCATATCATACTCCAACAAGTTGGTGTGCCCCGGTTTGTCCGTTAACACATCTGTATGATTCTCCAAAACCTTCTGAATCTTCTCCCTCTGCACTTTTGCAAAGTGATTACTGACTTTTACCTGTGCAGGAGTTTTACATGGTTTCAGGGGGTGTTCGTAAGAGGTTCATTTTTCATTTTAGTGGCTATGGCCAGGGTCATTAAATGTGCACCTTCCAACACCTCCTTGTCATAATTTTGTTTAAATCTAGGTGGTTGATCCCTATTATTATACTCATCTTGGTCTTGTGGGGTTTTATTACTATCTACTTGTTTCTTACTGATACCAGCTACTTCTTTCTGAGCTGCTAGATATCTCTCAGTAACTGTGAGTATCTCCCCCAACCTCTCTGCATTTTGTTCCATGAGAAATTTTCTCATGTCTGGAGGCATGGACTCTCTTACTTGCTCCATAATGACCATTTCTTTTAAGTCTTGGGTTTTCCCCAGAGCAGTCCATTTCTCCAAGTAGGTTTCTAGTCTGGCAGAGAATTGGTGGTAAGTTTCTCCAGACAGCAGCTTGGTAGTTCTAAATTTCTTTCTATAAAAATCAGCATTCTTCTCATATCTCACTAACAAGGCTTGTTTTAAGAGTTCTTAATCTTCTTGGTCTTCCCTACTTAATTTGGAGAAAACTTCAAAAGAAGTTCCTCTCAGCCCTTGTGATAATTTTAAGCTCCACTTCTCCTTTTCTAGGCCATAGTTAGTAGCTAGCCTTTCATATCTAATGAGATAGGACTCAGTATCATCTTCTTTCTCCACAGATAGATCTAAAAGGAAGTTCATGGCTGAATTTGAGGCACCCTGACTTGCACTAGTATCAGAGATAGTTGGGCTTCTTCCATTGCCTGTAACATGTTCTTGAAGTTCCAACTCTTTCAGCCTCAACTCATGTTCTCTTTGCAATATCTTTTCCTCTGCCTCCATTTGCAATCTTCTTTCCTCTTTTTCAGCGCCTAACCTCCCTTTCAGATTCTAACTTCCTAACTTCCCTATCTGCTTCTAATTGCAACCTTGTCTCTGTTTCTAACCTCCTATCTTCCCTGTCTATAAATTTATCACATTCTGTGGTAATATACTTAATCAAATTGTCCCCACTCATGCCAAGTTCTTTTGCCGACTGCACTTTAGCAGACCTAAATTTTGCCAAGTCTGCCATTTTTAAAAAATCTTATACAAATTATTAACACATAGGGTATCAATAAATGTAAATACAGACTTAACTACCTATAACCACTGACAGCTCATCCAGTCACCACAATTTGATTAATTTTATTTCTAGACTTTCTTTGTCTATTATTACTTTTATTTATATTATCTTAAGTAAAGACCCCAGGGTATGAATAGAAAAATCCCGGCTTGGCCCCCAATATGTAGCGAGAGGTTTGGATGTTATGAATATCACTAAAATAAATTTTTCTTTTTAATTGACTTACTTTTATGAGGCCGGATTTGTACCTATATATTAAGTGATATATCAGATGTTATACTAGCTATGTATTTATTTTTATATATCGCTATTATTAAAGAAATAAAATAACTCCTTCCCTTCAAAGACACAGAATAGGCCCTTTCTGCTTAATCTAAAAAGTTTCTTTACAGACACTAGAAAATGAGCGTTCTGATTGGTTCATATATTTGGACCTTTTACCCTAGATTTTGAGCGCGGAAAATATGATCGTGTTGTTAATACAGATTCAAATCATGACACCTAGGATGCGTAGTAACACTAGACGTCGGGGCAAGCAAAGACATCAACAACAGAATGAACAAAGCAAGAACAGCCTTTTTTTTAAGCCTAAACAACATCTGGAAGTCCTCTCAATACAGCACAAGAACAAAATTAAGATTATATCAGAGCTGTGTGCTTTCTGTGCTTCTTTATGGTGCGGAAAGCTCGAGAGTTACAGAGAAAGAAATGTCGAAATTGTCCTCTTTTCACACAATATGCCTAAGAAAATTCACCGAATCTTTTGGTCGAATACCATCATCAACCAAGACCTGCTTACTCGGAGCAAGCAAGAGGACATGCACATCATCATAGCTGGCAGACGCTGGAGCTGGGTTGGCCATGTCCTCAGAAGAGATCCCAATGCCATCACAAGAACAGCTATGCTTTGGACCCATGAAGAAAAACGAAAGAGAGGCCGACCAAAAACAACTTGGCGGAGGACTGTGGAGGCTGAGATGCAAAGAATGAACCAGAGTTGGGGCACTGTACGAAGGATGGCCACCGACCGAGCAAAGTGGAATAAATTTGTTGTTGCCCTACAAGACGCCACTAGGCGTGATGGCCACTGACTGCTTTGATGGTCAGCGTCTAAGGATCAACGAAGACTTCCCTTAAGGGGTTTCCCTACAGTGAAAACTAACTTTTGTTCTAATAACATTTTCAAACTTTTTATGTGCTCAATAGACACAGTGTATGTCCATGAACCAAATTCTACAGTTTATTTTGTTAAAAAACATGTGGTTACCATGGTAACCAAAAAAAAAATCCGCCATATTGGATTTTCACCACTTTTCGAGAGCTAAAAACTTATGTTTCCCATTGACCAAACTTTACCAAATTGCACACACATGTTGTGACTGACAATTAAAACAATTTATCAGGGGATTTTTTTGATAAGTTAAAAATTCTATTTTTAATGATTTTTAAAAAAAAATACACTATATTTGTATGAAAAACAATGAAAAAAAAATATTTCAAAAATATATCAAAGCAAATTACCAAAATATCAAAAATAGCCCCTGTCATTTTAAAGGTTTATATGTGTCCTACATGCATGCCAAATTTCAGACTGATCTATTAGATAGTTTGTAAAAAATAACATTTTTTGTTAATAAAATGTTAGTTTTGAGAAAAATGCATTTTAGTCACCGAATGACTTGTCTTGTCCAATATACTCCATTCTGGGGGGCTGAATTTTTTTAAAATTGTCCAGCACTATATGCTGCACCTCCTTCAGCTTCCTGCAGCTGCTCCTCTTGCCTTTATCTTGCCTAATTTTTCTTCTTTCCTTCTACATGGTAACCAAAAAAAAAACAACCGCCATATTGGGTTTTACACCAATTTTCAAGAGCAAAAATCTTATGTTTACCATTGACCAAACTTTATCAAATTGCATACACATGTTGTGACTGACAATTAAAACAATTTGTCTAGGGCTTTTTTTTGATAAGATAAAAATTCTATTTTTAATGACTTTTTAAAAAAAATACACTATATTTGTATGAAAAACAATGAAAAAAATATATTTAAAAAAATATATCAAAGCAAATTACCAAAATATCAAACAAAGCCCCTGTCAATTTAAAGGTATATATGTGTCCTATATGCATGCCAAATTTCAGACTGATCTATTGGATAGTTTGTAAAAAAAAAACATTTTTTGTTAATAAAATGTTAGTTTTGAGAAAAATGCATTTTAGTCATCGAGTGACTTGTCTTGTCCAATATACTCCATTCTGGGGGGCTGAATGTTTTTAAAATTGTCCAGCACTATATGCTGCCCCTCCTTCAGCTTCCTGCAGCTTCTCCTCTCGCCTTTGTCTTGCCTAATTTTTCTTCTTTCCTTCTACCCTGGTAACCAAAAAAAAAAAAACAACCGCTATATTGGGTTTTTCACCAATTTTCAAGAACAAAAATCTTGTTTCCCATTGACCAAACTTTATCAAATTGCACCCACATGTTGTGACTGAAAATTAAAACAATTTTACTCATGATTATTTTAATAAGTTTAAAATTCTATTTTTAATGATTTAAAAAAAAAAAAAACTATATTTGTATGAAAAAATATTTTTTTAAATATTTTTTTTTAATTTATAAAAGAAAATTACCAAAATATCAAAAATGCAGATGTGTTACTTTAAAGATATAGATGTGTACTACTCATGATTATTTTTATAAGTTTTAAATTATATTTTTAATGATTTAAAAAAAAAAAACTATATTTGTGTGAAAAAATATTTTTTTTTAATATTTTTAAAAAATTTATAAAAGAAAATTACCAAAATATCAAAAATGCAGATGTGTTTTTTTTAAAGATATAGATGTGTACTACATGCATGCCAAATTTGAGACTCCTCTGTTTGATAGTTTTAGTGAGAAATCGTGCATTTTCGGCACAAATTTGAAAATCATAGCATGGGGGTGGTGCCGACAATATGCTTTTTGATACATCAAATGCATTTTTTTATGTTATAAAACCTTGCTCAATCGATTCCTCGATGATTATTTAATAAAATAAGCTCAAAAGTAATAAATCTATATTTTGTACGTAAAATCCAGTTTTCATAGTAGTGGACCTCCTTAAGTTCATAGTTATCTTGGATTCTATTTCTTCTATATTTTTGTAGGGCTGGTTGTCTTTCTTTAGTTTTTTCTGTACATTTGTTTGTCCACCAAGAAGCTGGGTTTTATTCCAGTGTTCTGTCTTGTCTTTTATGTTATTCTGCTTTGGAGATATGCGTGGTGGCATATTGGAGTGTGGTATGTGTTTGGCGGCAATTTTTAGTATTTCTACTTTTAAATTGTTCGCATATGTATTATATCTTCACTAATTATTTTGTCCAGTTTCATTCCTTTCATTTCAGTTCGGAAAGCTCTCCACATGTAAGCCTACCTTGCCGTGGTTGGAGAGCTTGAGCGCCTCAATGATCCCGGGAGCTATGCCGGCGGGAGTTTTACTCCTGGCAGGGTCACCCAAGCCGGACAGGTCCTGGGTGAGGGGCCAGACTAAATGGGCTGAGGAGTGGGTGGAACCCTATAGGTGTAGATGCAGAACCCACCGGCGAGTGGTACATGCTCTGGTCTGCACCAATCCACCCCCACTTCATGGGTTAAATGCTTTCTTGCCTCATTCTTCACTGTTTGTCGTCTATCACGCCCATGGCGACCGTTGCCTCAATTGGCTGTGTGTGGTGTACCCGGAAACGGGGCCTCCCAGTACTGAGGCAAAGTTAAGTCCCCGATGTCACTTATCGGTGCAGAATTGAGAGAGATGGCTGAGCATCACAATCCCTCCTGTGTTGCAGCATGATGAGAACCCAGCATTGCACACTGAGCTTGGGGGGATCACTTGGGCACCAGACTTAATACTGGCTCTTGACTGGATGGCCGCATGCAGGAGATTTCTACAATGGAGGGTTGGCAGGTGGTGGGTATCGGGAAGTGGCTCTGTGCAGGACGTGAGGATTCCTTGGGAGAGCCCAGAACCAGAGCACAGCATTGTGCAAGCTCTGCATAGTTGGAGAGCCCCCTGGATGACGGGGAATGCACAGTGTGCTACCCCACCTATCCCCAACTGCTAACTTAGAACCAGAAGTGGGGTCCTCTGTATGCGTGCCAGGCCAGGATAAAATGCCTGGGAAAGAGACTGGAGCTCAGAACTCCCTAACTCAAAGTTGCAGGATGGCAGAAAAGCCACGGGAAAGACAGGGCTATTTTGAAGATAACGCAACCATATTTTCACCATACGAGCTCGGACGCCGCCTCGGTAAACAAGGTCCGCGCAGAGCAGTGACACCCCCAGGCTGCTTGCGAATAGTCTACTACTGGGAACATAAACAGATTAGGGATGAGCCCACTCTCCCGTTGAACAGGTGCTAAAGTCGTAGATACTGGGCCAGAAGGCGCACCGGAAACCACAGTATCATGCAACTCGCTTTTTTTTTCTATGGAGAGTACACCGTCAAATAAATCTCGTTCTGGTGCTCGCCCTGTGGAGCTCCACCAGGCAGGTGCAGTGCCGGGCTCTGAGCCTCGACAGAGCCCACCCTCAGCTACTGGAGGACCCTCTAGACCGTCTTGTGGAGTCAACAGACGGCGGAGGAGAACTACTGACCAAAACAAAACAGAAAAAGAGAAACCCAGAGTGCCACTTGTCATGATGCACTGGAATGCAGAGGGAGTGAACAGCAAGCAGGCTGGATACAGCAAAAAGACAGAGCTGGAAAACATCTTGTATGAGAAGCAAGTCAGTGTTTGCTGTATCCAAGAGACTCACTTGAAAGCAGATCAAACCTTTAAAATAAGGGGATATCAATGCTTCAGATCCGACAGACAAGATAGACGAAAAGGAGGAGTACTTACTCTTGTAAGGAATAACATTCCTGCACACGAAAGGAAAACCTTCATGGATGGAGCAGAATATCAGCTGCTGCAGATAAAGGTAGACAAGATGGAAATAGAACTCCTGAACTATTACTGTCCGAACAACAAACCCCTGAGTCTCAGCTCTATACAGGTACCAGCCACCAACTTTATAGCAGTTGGAGACTTTAATAGCCACTCCCAGAGCTGGGGCTATAACCATCTGGATCACAGAGGTGAAGAGGTTGAAACTTGGCAAGATGATCACTCCCTAATCCTAGTCAATAATGCCACAGATACTCCTACCTTCTACTCCAGAGGATGGCACACAACTTCAACACCAGATCTTGCCTTCTCCACACCAGATATAGCTGGATCTATTAGTAGAGAAGTAGGAGACCAACTAGGGGGAAGCGACCATCGCCCAATCTTTCTTACTGTCCAGAGTGCAACTCTCAGTACAGGCCCAGCCATTACAAGATGGAACTACAAAAAAGCCAACTGGGGTTTATTCAGGCATCAGGTGAACACGCTGCTGTCTACCCTCAAGGTACAGAACAGAGACATTAATGAAGTGGTAAAAGACTTCAACAGATGCATACTACAAGCTGCAAAAGAAACCATTCCCAAAGGATGCCGGCGTAACTACATACCATACTGGTCCAGCACACTCCAAGAACGTCAGGAAGCTATGGACAAGGCTAGAAAGGACGCAGAGTCTCAGCCTTCACTTGAAACTCACAACAAATGGAAAAAGGCTGTAGCAGAGTTTCAGAGAACAAAGCTAGAAGAAAAGCGGAAAAGCTGGAGAACTAAAACGGCATCGCTGAACCTTGAGAAAGACGGCAGGAAACTTTGGAGATTAGTCAAGTCTCTAAATGAAGAGCATTCCTCACCAAGGCAGACTATCACATTGGATGAAGGTGGCAAACTTTTCAGAGGAAAACAAGCTGCAGACTTGTTTGCTAGAAGATACAGTTCAGAAAGCAACTTACCCATTAACATAGACCATCAGAGAGAGATAAGAAAAGAAATACTGGCAACCATGGGACAGACAGATACTCCTGCCCCAATGAGGGAACCCATCACACTAGGAGAACTACAGAAGGCTATTTCCAAGCTTAAGTTTCAAAAGTCACCCGGCCCAGACAAAATCAGCAACGAAATGCTAGTAAATCTGAGCTCAGCAGCAAAGACAAAACTGCTTGAGATATTCAACCACAGCTGGTTGAAAGGAACGGTACCCCAAGTATGGAGAGAAGCCATCACAATACCCATACTAAAGAAAGGGAAATGTAAGACCGAGGCTGCAAGTTACCGGCCAATCAGTCTCACAAGCTGTGTTGGGAAGACTATGGAGCGAATAGTCAACCACAGATTGAAATGGTATTTAGAGTCTGAGCAGATCCTGGTGCCGGAACAAGCTGGATTTAGAGAATGCTACAGTATAGAAGACCAAGTTACTTACTTGTCTCAAGCAATAGAAGATGCCTTCCAGGAGAAGAAAAAGGTCCTAACGATCTGGGTCGACTTCAAGCAGGCCTTTGACAAGGTGTGGAAAGATGGCCTCATTGCAAAACTTAGGAGAAGTGGAATCCAAGGCAACATGATGAAATGGATCCAGTCATACTTGCATAACAGGAGAACTAGAGTCACTCTTGACGGTCTGCAGAGCAGAAAAGTGTTGCTCCATCAGGGGGTACCTCAAGGAGGAGTAATTTCCCCAACACTCTTCCTTGTTTACATCAATGACCTGGTGAAAGATCTCCCTGCAGGAGTTAAAGCTGCCTTATATGCAGATGACCTAGTACTCTGGTGCGCTGATGAAAATGTCACCACAGCAAATTATAGAATGCAGCGGGCAGCAGACATGCTAGTGTCATGGGCAGAGAAATGGCTTATCACAATAAACACAGACAAAACCTCCACAACACTGTTCTCCCTCGCCCCCAAGGACAAATCAGCTAACATACACCTAGGGACAACCGTGATCAAGGAAGAAAGCTACCCCACCTATCTTGGGGTGACATTTGACCAAAGGCTTACATGGAATAAGCATATTGAAAATGCAGAAGGAAAGGCCCGAAGACGACTAGGCATACTCAGAAAATTAGCAGGTACCAACTGGGGAGCAAATGAACGAAATCTAAAGAAGATTTATAATGGAGTAATAAGACCACACTTAGAGTTTAGCTCAGCAGCATGGTCATCAGCTGCTAACTCACATCTGCAGTCTTTGGACAAGGTGCAAAATCAAGCTCTCAGGCTCATTACAGGAGCCATGAAAACTACACCAATAACAGAGATGCAGAAGGTTGCTGGATTACAGACATTGTCCCATAGAAGAGACACAAAAACCATGATCCAGATGGAAAAGTACAACAGTATGCCAATGCACCCAATGAAGGCAAGACTAGATGATCTGGCATTGGGACGTCTAAAGCGTAGCAGCTTTGTGCATCGGGGGAAAAGACTTATAAGACAGCATCAAGAAGACCTATCCATGAAGACAACACCACTGAAGCCCACCCTATACCCTGTACCATGGGAGCAGGCCAGCAGTGCCCTCCAAATTAATACAACAGTCAGTGGTCTCACAAGTGGATGTGAGTATAATGATCTGCAAAAACGAACTGCTACATTGAGTATGATCCAAGAAAGCTATCCCGATCAATCATGGATACATGCCTATACAGATGGATCAGCAACTAATGCTGTTAGGAATGGAGGTGCCGGTATCTTTATCTCATATCCTGACAACCACTATGAGACTAGGCACATTCCCACTGGTAAATTCTGTTCCAACTATACAGCTGAGGTTCAAGCTCTAGAGCAAGCTGCAAATATGATTTATAACACCAACTCTGACTGCCACCAGGTAGTCATCCTCACAGATGCACTGTCTGTCCTGCAAGCTCTCAAGGGTGGTAAACTCCCGCATCTGAGAAATGAACTAAACAAGGTAGCTGCCAAAAAGAGAACCATACTTCAGTGGGTACCATCTCATTGTGGTGTACCCGGAAATGAAAAGGCAGATAAACTTGCAAAAAAGGGAGGAGAATGTGAACAAGAAGATAATGAAGTCACATACTTTGAGAAAAAGAGAGCTATCCAGACTATCAGAAGAGAACAGAACCAACCCAAAGACGACTATCACACTCTCGACCGGCAGGGACAGATAACTATTTTTCGACTCAGGACAGGGCATAACAAACTGAATAAACACATGCACAAGCTACGATTGTCTGCTTCACCACTGTGCACATGTGGATTAAACGAACAAACTGCTGAGCATGTTCTACAGGACTGTCCTCTGTATGACCAGTTAAGAAAGATATACTGGCCCAATGACTCAACACTAAACTCAAAGCTATATGGAGTTAAAGAGGAACTTCAAACAACAGTCGAATTCATCATGAGAACTCGTCTGACGGTGTAATCATCAAAGATGCGATCGCAAGAAGAAGAAGAAGAAGTTCGGAAAGCTATCCAATCAGCTTTTTTATAGTGGAATATTGGTTTTTCTACTCCTTTGTTTACTGTATATTTTAATTTGATTCTTATATCTATGGGTCCAATATCCATACCTGTCAACCTCCTGAGACAAAAACCTGTATACCGGACCAAAAAAGTCCTTACAAACACCCAAAAATCCTTACGCAAAAAATATATTAATAAATTATACACAATACAGTTTTAAAACAAGAATTGACACATACAAATCTATTAGCATTTGAATTAGTGGGATATAAAACATGCTAATAGTCTCATGCTGTTCTTTACATATAAAAAACTTAGTGATCGTGACGTACTATTCTTTCGATGCACAGTGTTTTGTATTATAATCAACACACTCACTTTTTGCACTTTGCAGAATTGCATTTGTGGGCTTAAAGTCTGCACAGCATGTATCAATGTTAATCTTACACTGTAAAAAAGAAGTGAGTGTGTTGTCTGCATTCATGGACCTCCTGCAGTCTGTGTGGATTTTTTTAATTGAAAAATAAAGCAGCGAAGTTTACGCAAATAAACTTTTTTTCTAGTTATGTAGGGCTGACACAGAATATTATGACATTAATTTATTGGAAATATTTAAATGATCAAAATATAACTGGAAAGATTAAGAGAACGACCAAAAAAAAAAAAAATACAATGAGGCAAAGCAAACAGCTAACAGCATTTAAAAAAATTTACCAAATTATGAACAAAATATCAAATCTAGGAAGAAAAACGTAGCACCAAAAATTTACAAAATTATTATTTAAGAGTTGGTAGCCTAGACCAGTGATAATAGATTGCCACTTTATTAAAACATAAAGCAGCGAATCTCGACCGCTGGAATAAAGTAGGTAGGCCTACTCAATGCAAATAAACTTTTTTTTCTGCTTTTGTAGGGCCTACTCAAAATTGTATGATATTAATTTATTGGAAATATTTAAATGGTCAACATATAACTGGAAAGATTAAGAGAACGACAAAAATAAAACACAGTGAATCAAAGCAAACAGCTAACAGCAACAAATAAGAAATCAACCAAATTATGAACAGAATATCAAATCTAGGAAGAAAAAACGTACTACCAAAAATTTACAAAATTATTATTTAAAAGTTGGCAGCCTAGACCAGTGATAATAGATCACCACTTTATTTAAAAAAAAACCAGTGAATCTCGACCGCTGGAATAAAAAAGGCCTACTCGACGCAAACAAACTTTTTTTTTCTAGTTATGTAAGGCCTACACAGAATATTATGACATTAATTTATCGGAAATATACTGAAGGGCAAGATATAACTGAAAAGATTAAGACAGTGATTAAATTGCAACAAAGCAAAACAACAGCGATATTTAACCAAGTTATAAGTACTTTGCTTTTTTTAAACAAAATGGCGTCGAAGTGTCTTGGCAAGCGTGGCTGCTTACAGGTAACTTTAAAAATGCGTCATGTCACGCTGAAAACCGAAAGTGTTTGAGGCCGAATTCAAAGTTTTTGCTGAATTGTTGGGTATAAAATGATTTGATTGGTTGCTGGTTGAGATCTCAGTTTAAAAACAGACGCCGAGATTCTCAAGATTTAAAATAAAAAAAATTGTTTAAAAAAAAACCTGGGCTAGAAAATATTTTCTGATTTAAAATTTAAAAAAACTTGGGTTGGAAAATATTTTTATAATTATTTTTTAATTAAAAAAAAAAAATTTTCGATTTTTTTTTTTGAGGAGGGGGGGGGGGGGGGGGGGGGGGAGGAAGAAAAATCCGTACAACGAGTCTGTACGACCGTACACTGCTAAAAGTATCCAAAATACGTACATTGTACGAACAATTCGTACAGGTTGACAGGTATGAATATCTTTCCTAGATATCGAATGATTTGCATTGTATTAATATTTTGCCCTTGGATAGTTATGTCTATAATTTTATTTTCAACAACCCTACCATTTCTGAAGACCATTCCAATGAATACCACTAGATACCCTACAGGATGGAAGTTTATGGAGGAAATTGTCTATCTGGGTACATTAATTACATCAATTAATAACAGTTGTGAATACAAGCCAGTGATTCCACCCTGGGAGATCAAGAAACCAGACACGGACTACCACCTAGCAGAAATACTTAAGAAAACAAATAATACAGAAAATAGTAAAAACACAGCCAAACTTGAAAGTAGCCAACAAGACAATTACGACTTGTTGAAGAAAGCGTTACTTGAGTGCTTTGAAATGAATGCGCAAAAGTTTTTGCAACTGTTTCACAACAGCAGGAAGGAGAGCTCTGAAACTTTCAAGCAGTTCTCGTCTCGTTTAAAGGGATACTTGACTAAATGCCTTGAGCTTTCACAGCTCCCCTCTACCTATGAAGGTCTTGAGGAATTTGTTATAACAGAACAAATAAAGAACACTTTGTTTGCTAATACCCGGAGATTTCTAGCTGAGCAGGGTGCAGAAAAGCTTGAAGACATCTTAGAAAAGTCTGAGCGATATCACAATGCGCTGTCTGAACTACCGGCCACAAAACGGAAACCGACAGAAGAGCATTTTCGAAAGAATAATCTAGACCAATCTTCTCATGCTTCTAATCAGAATAACCACAGAGAAACTGGACCTCAAAACCCCCCTCCTGAAAAATCCAAGTTCTACAGAAACAAGTACCCCAACCACAGTAAACAGTCTGATCAACCCGACCGCCCTACATGGCAGCGCAGCCAGAAAGGACAAGGTGGCAAAGGGAAAACCCCTGAGCACGGGACAAATGATCAGAGTGAGCACACCGAGCCTAAACGCATCGGATGCTTACTAACAGTCTCGCTAGGCGGAATTATTGACAGTGATTCCCAATTTATTGGGGATACACCCTCAACGCGAGGTACTGTTATTATGAACGGTTCTCAAACTTTTTGTTTATTTGACACGGGGCTTTCTTTTGATTGCATTGTTGCCAGAAACCTGGTTAAACCCGGTCAAGAGACAGGAGAGACCGTCGAACTTTGTAGAGTTTCTAAGAGTGATGCACCTACAGCGCTTCCCATTGCACTGGTGGAGATCCACTCTGAGTTTGTCAGAGGTGTGATCAAAGCGGCTGTTATGGATGACCCCATCTACCCAGTCATACTTGGCGGTAGATACGTGTTTATTGGGAAACCGGTAGAGCCGATTTTGGCAGCAGTAACTACAAGAGGGCAAACCAAGAAGGAATGGGAGCCTGCGCCTAATTTGTTACCTATGGAACTTAAAGAAGCGCAACAAAAGGACCCTACTTTAGGAAACTGCCCATGGCTAAAGAACCCAGACAGCACATGGACATTTTTTCTAAAGATGGCCTACTATATCGCAGAACGGGAGAGCCTGACCAAGGTTACAACCAGCTCCTAGTACCGAAACAGTACAGAAGCCAAATCCTAGAAATGGGGCACTCTCTTCCCTTCAGCGGACATATGGGACAGAACACCACAAACCAACGGATAACTACTCATTATTGGTGGCCAGGAGTAAATACTGATATTATCAGGTATGTCAAATCCTGTGCCCAGTGCCAACGTGTACCACCCAAGCAACGGACACCCCCAGTCTCTTTGGGTGAAATGCCAATAGTGGGAAAACCATTCGAACGGGTTGTGATCGACATTTTAGGACCCTTAGAAAGGATTAAAAACTCCGCCTATGCCGGTCCCAAGCCCGGATGAAAAAGGAGGAGGGCGGCCTGCATGGAGGCCGTAAGGAGGCAGCCTGCGGTGAAGTCCGACTTGGGAACCAGAGAAAGAGGACACCTTGGTGGCAGAGGAAGTCAAAGAGAAAATAAGAGAGAAGAAAATGGCATGGAAACAATACTTAGGAGCTAAAAACACAACAGGACAAATGGAAAAATATAGAGAATATGTGACACTCAGAACAGAAGCAAAGAACAAAGTGCTAGCAGCAAAACAGAAGTCCTGGGAAGAATTTGGAGAAAAGCTAGAAAAAGATGCACAAGAAAACCAGAAATTGTTCTATAAGACCCTAAAGAACATGAGGAAGGAAAAACAATGCCCTCTCAAATTTATAAAGGACAAGCAAGGCAAATTGCTTACTGCCCCGAAGGAAGTAATGGAAAGATGGAAAGAATATTTCTCAGAACTCCTGGATGGTGAGCATGGTGAAGCATCAGAAATGATAACCACTAGCACAGAAGAGAAAACCAATGATGGTGAAGATGACATAAAGATGGAAGAACTGAGGGCAGCACTAGAGAAAATCAAGATGGGCAAAGCAGCAGGGCATGATGGTATAACACCAGAAATGGTTAAGTACATGGGAGCATCAGGCGACCTATTACTCTTAAAGGTCCTACAGGCAGCATGGTGCAACAAGACCATACCAAAGGATTGGGAGATTGCCATCATAACACCAATTTTCAAAAAGGGTGACAATCGACAATGTGGAAACCATAGAGGCATATCCCTTCTCAGTGTCCCTGGTAAAATCTACTCTAGAATCCTAGAGCAGAGACTCCGACGCCTAGCTGAGCCACAATTGGATGAGGTCCAGTGCGGATTCCGAGCAAACCGAAGTACTCAAGACCTAATCTTCACACTCAGACAGCTGAGTGAAAAGGCCCTTGAGTATAAGAGTGAGATCCATCTTTGTTTCATAGATCTGGAAAAGGCGTTTGACAGGGTCCCCTGGAGCAAACTTTGGGACTGTTTGGCAAGGAAGAATATTCCAGCACCTCTGATTCATGCTATACAGAGCTTCTACAAGTCTTGCAGAAATTATGTGAGGACAGCAAACCATAAGTCAGAAGAGTTCAGGACCACCACTGGTGTAAGACAAGGTGATATCCTATCACCTTACCTCTTCATACTCCTTATGGACGATGTCATCAAGGCATGTAAGGAGAGAACAAGAAAGTATTCAGTGGGGTACTGGAAGATGAGACAGGTCTATATTTCGGAGCTGGCATTTGCTGATGATGTTGCCCTGATTGCTAAATCAGAGGCACATCTCCAATCCAACCTGCAAGTCTGGAAGGAAGAGCTGGAGAAAAGAGGGATGGTCATAAGCAGCTCTAAAACAAAATCCATGGTGATATCACGAGAAGAAAGAAGACATCAGATTAAGCTGGGAGAACAGGTCCTGGAGCAGGTCGACCACTTTAAATATCTTGGAGCTATTATAGACCGAAAGGGAGGCATCAAAGAAGAGTTGGCCACTCGAAAAGCAGCAGCTGGGAGACTTTTTCAGGCCATAAATCGAGGATTCCTCAGCAAGAGAGAGGTTGGTAAGAAAACGAAGATGGCTGTATACCGCTCCACCTATGTCCCAGTCTTGACATATGGATGCGAGTCATGGGCAATGACTACAACCCATAAAAGCCAGATCCAAACCTCAGAAATGAGGTATCTGAGGAAGGTGGTTGAAGTAACAAGCAGAGACATGGTACGCAACCAGACGATACGTCAAGGCCTTAAATCCCACCCCCTGCAGACCCAAGTAGAACAGTCCCAATTAAGATGGTTTGGCCATGTCTGCAGAATGGGAGAAAATTGGATACCACGACAAGCATGGGAAACAAAGAGCCAAAGATCCAGACCCCGAGGATGACCCAGAGTCCGCTGGGAGGACAACATTAGACAATCTTTGAAGGACCGAGGACTAGAATGGAACCAGGCCAGGAGGAAGACAGCCGATAGGATAGTCTGGAGCTCTCTCTCTTCCAAACCTCTACACCTCACGGTAGAAGGGGAATGACTAAGTAAGTAAGTATAATCTTACCTCGCACAGCCTTAAAAGTCAACAAGAACATAAATACATTAAGAACCTGTGGTACCAACTAAAAGAAACACTGGTTCACGATCACAACCTAATTAAGATCAACTGTGACATGTATTAAGTTAGTGAAACTAATAGCTAATGCGGCTTGATGCAGTATTCGATTGCTAATTCCATCAAGCCCTGATGAGCTATTATCTTTAAGGCCAAGAAGATAGTTGTACACTTCATTAACTGTTATAAAAAGAATGTCAGGTGGAACTAAGTTTGTACATTTCTTCTCACAGAATGCTGAAAGTTTTGTCTAAATCACTAGGGGAAGGTGGTATTGTAGATTTCAGATTGTTCATTTCTGCCTGAAAGTGATTTCTGAAGTTGGTGAAGTAAATGAAGTGTTGGGAGTTAATGGGTCTGGTGTATTACGTTTTTCTGCTAAAGTGTTAATTGCCTTCCATATCTCCTTACAATTTGATTTGTTCTCAACCAGATTTCTAGAGTGATTTTTCTTTTCAAAGCAAATTAAATACTGAACCTTGTTCGTTTGCACCATGTATGTGCTGAAGTCTTTATTTTTGTGCACTTGATCTTTCTGTCTCATAGTTTCCTGCACTTCTTGCGTGATTCAAGGATATTTTATTTCTTGTTTGACGCAAATTTCCTTAGCAGGTACGTGCTTGTCAAATACACTATGAACGATTTTTGTCCAGAATGCAATAGCGTCATCCGGATAAGGTGGTTGGTAAATATTGGCGAGAGGTGCAATTAGCAAATCGTTTAAAAATAATTCCCGATTGAAATGTTTGAAACTTTTAAATTTAATGCTTATATGTCTATTTTTGGGAATTTTACATTTATTCTTTGACTATGTGCAGCATACAGGATAGTGGTCACTCATTGCAATATTAAGGACAGAGCATTCTATGATGTTTTCTGGGCAAGTTACGTAGATGTGGTGGATTAGTGTGGTTGATGCTTGTGTTACTCTGGAAGGCTGGTCTTGTATTTGTTTGAAGTTGTATGATAATATTATATTGTTTCATATTAGATTTGCATTGTGTATCTTCTTCTTTGATCCTTAGCCACCGACCATCAAAGCAGTCAGTGGCCATCACACCTAGTGGCGTCTTGTAGGGCAACAACAAATTTATTCCACTTTGCTCGGTCGGTGGCCATCCTTCGTACAGTGCCCCAACTCTGGTTCATTCTTTGCATCTCAGCCTCCACAGTCCTCCGCCAAGTTGTTTTTGGTCGGCCTCTCTTTCATTTTCCTTCAGGGGTCCAAAGCATAGCTGTTCTTGTGATGGCATCGGGATCTCTTCTGAGGACATGGCCAACCCAGCTCCAGCGTCTGCCAGCTATGATGGTGTGCATGTCCTCTTGCTTGCTCCGAGTAAGCAGATCTTGGTTGGTGATGGTATTCGGCCAAAAGATTTGGTGAATTTTTCTTAGGCATGTTGTGTGAAAAGAGGACAATTTTGACATTTCCTTCT
This sequence comes from Oreohelix idahoensis, assembly GCA_024509875.1. Classification (NCBI taxonomy): domain Eukaryota; kingdom Metazoa; phylum Mollusca; class Gastropoda; order Stylommatophora; family Oreohelicidae; genus Oreohelix; species Oreohelix idahoensis. Next base: position 317,171 of record JAMPIV010013334.1, read on the forward strand.
TCGTAACTCTCCAGCTTTCCGCACCACAGAGAAGCACACAGCTCTGATATAATCTTAATTTTGTGCTTGTGCTGTATTGAGAGGACTTCCAGATGTTGTTTAGGCTAAAAAAGGCTGTTCTTGTTTTGTTCATTCTGTTGTTGATGTCTTTGCTTGCCCCGCGGTCTGGTGTTACTATGCATCCTAGGTATGTGAAGGTGTCTGCCTGTACCAGTTGCTGATTCCTTACTGATATGGGCTCAGGGTTGCTCACATTGAGCGTCATGACCTCTGACTTCTTTAAATTGATGTTCAAGCCCACCTGCTGGCTATACTTATTTAATTAAGTCTATCCATTTTTTCCTGGATGTGTTGATGTGAATGTGTTAGTAGCGCAATGTCATCTGCATATTCCAGATCTTCCAATGTAGAAAATGTAGTCTATTTTATTCCTCTTGGACTGCCCTCTGTTGTCTGGCGCATCACCCAGTCTATGACTGTTAAAAATAGAGTGGTTGATAAGGGGCATCCCTGTCGTACTCCTGTCTTCACCTCAAAGGTTAGGTTGCTCTGCCCAACACTACACGTAAAGTTGGCATAGAGGCTTTTTATGATTGACACTATGCAGCTTGGAATTCCATAAGCCCTCAGTATTTTCCATAAACTGTCCCTATGTATACTGTCAAAAGCCTTTTCAAAATCAACAAAATTAATGTAAAGCTGTCTTTGCCATTCTGAGCACTGCTCTGTAATGTTCCTGAGAGTAAATACATGATCTACACATCTTCTGTTCTTTTGAAATCCTGCTTGTTCTTTCCTCAGTTTGTGGTCTACTGCTTTTGAAATTCTCTGTATAATTATCTTGCCTAGTATTTTGCTGGGAACTGAGAGCAGAGTGTGAATTGTGTTTATCGATATTGAAATCACCAAGAAGAATAACCTTCTTGACAGTGGAAAATATATTGTCCATCACGATGGTGAAATCTTTGTACCAGATAGGTCCTGCACTAGGATTTCGATGAACATACCCAACTAGAAGTGGTCCCTGGTTTGGTAGCTTTATTTCCAACCATACACATTCTATCTCTGCTGTCTCTAAATCTTTTCTGCGGCAAAAATTAAGGGAAGTGGAAATATAAACTACTATACCTGTCTCTAGTTTTTGGTTTGAGTCTTGCCGAATAGTTACAAACCATTTTACGCAATGTCATCGTCTGTTATTTTGTCATTTAGACGACTTTTTGAAAGCAGTTTGACAGAAAGAGAGAGAGAGAGAGAGAGAGAGAGAGAGAGAGAGAGAGAGAGAGAGAGGACTTTGAGAACAGTGAGGTAGTTTGAGAAAGAGAGAGGACTGCGAGGTTAGTTAGGCAGTTTGAGGGAGAAAGAAAGAGAGGACTGTGAGGTCGGTGAGATGGTTTGAGAGAGAGGACAGCAAGGTTAGTGAGAAAGCTTGAGATAGAGAGAGGACTGTGAGATCATTGAGACAGTTTGAGAGAGATAAAGGACTGTGAGATTAGTGAGGCAGTTTGAGGAAGTAAGGACTGTGAGGCTTGTGAGAACGTTTAAGGAGATAAAGAGGACTGTGAGGTTTTTGAGAAAAATAAAGGAGAGAGGGGTCTGAGAGAATTGTGAGACAGTTTAAGGAAAGAGAGAGAGAGAGAGTGAGAGAGGGGACTGTAAGGTTAGTGAGAAAGTTTAAGGAGACAGAGAGAAAGAGGACTTTAAGGTTAGTGAGAAATTTTAAGGAGAGAGAGGACTGTGAGGTTAGTGAGAAAGTTTGAGAAGAGAGAGAGGACTGAGGTTAGTGACAAAGAGAACAGAGAGAGAACTGTGAGGTTAGTGAAACAGTTTAAGGAGAGAAAGAGGAATGTGAGATTAGCAAAACAGTTTAAGGATGGAGAGAGAGAGAGAGAGGACAGTAAGACAGTTTGAGACAAGAGAGAGGACTATGAGGTTAGTGAAACAGTTTAATGAGAGAGAGAGAGAGAGAGAGAGTACTGTGAGATTAGTGAAACAGTTTAAGCAGAGAGAGAGAGAGAAAGGACAGTGAGAAATTTTGTGAGAGGATGGCGAGGTTAGTAGGAAAGTTTGAGAAGACAGAGGGGACTGTGAGGTTAGTGAGAAAGAGAACAGAGAGAGAACTGTGAGGTTAGTGAGAAAGCTTTCTGTAAGCTAACTATCTAAGTAACTGCAGCACACACACACATAAAACACCACACCTTTATGGATTACAACTCATGTGTATTCTTATATGTTTATGTAGGCCATTTATATGTTGTAATTACAGAACCATACAAACCACAATTGTAAGACTTCTATCCTGTATGTATTCTATTATGTGTTGTCAGGTTACGTCTAAGAGTAAATGTTACACCACAAACATCACATTATAACAAATTTCTCTCCTGTATGTATTATTTTCTGTACTTCTAGCCTACCCATACCAGTAAATGTTACACCACAAACATCACATTATAACAAATTTCTCTCCTGTATGTATTATTTTCTGTACTTCTAGCATACCCATACCAGTAAATGTTACACCACAAACATCACATTATAACAAATTTCTCTCCTGTATATATTATTTTCTGTACTTCTAGCATACCCATACCAGTAAATGTTACACCACAAACATCACATTATAACAAATTTCTCTCCTGTATGTATTATTTTCTGTACTTCTAGCATACCCATACCAGTAAATATTACACCACAAACATCACATTATAACAAATTTCTCTCCTGTATAATTATTATTTTCTGTACTTCTAGCATACCCATACCAGTAAATGTTACACACAAACATCACATTATAACAAATTTCTCTCCTGTATGTATTATTTTCTGTACTTCTAGCCTACCCATACCAGTAAATGTTACACCACAAACATCACATTATAACAAATTTCTCTCCTGTATGTATTATTTTCTGTACTTCTAGCCTACCCATACCAGTAAATGTTACACCACAAACATCACATTATAACAAATTTCTCTCCTGTATGTATTATTTTCTGTACTTCTAGCCTACCCATACCAGTAAATGTCACACCACAAACATCACATTATAACAAGTTTCTCTCCTGTATGTATTCTTTTCTGTACTTCTAGCCTACCCATACTAGTAAATGTTACACCACAAACATCACATTATAACAAGTTTCTCTCCTGTATGTATTCTTTTCTGTACTTCTAGCATACCCATACCAGTAAATGTTACACCACAAACATCACATTAAAACAAGTTTCTCTCCTGTATGTATTCTTTTCTGTACTTCTAGCCTACCCATACCAGTAAATGCTGCACCACAAACATTACACAAACAAAACCTCTCTCTCCTGTATGTAATCTTTAATGTCTGTTTAGATTAATTCTACGCACAAATGCTACATTACCTCTACACCTCACGGTAGAAGGGGAATGACTAAGTAAGTAAGTACAAATGCTACACTGCAAACATCACACTTATAACACTTCTTGCCAGTATGTATTCTTTTATGTACTTCTAAACTTGTTTCTTTCAGTACAGTCTGACTTCTCTCCTGTGTTTTCTTTTATGTCTTCTTCTTCTTTGATCCTTAGTTGCCGACCGTCAATGCAGTCAGTGGCCATCACGCATGGTGGCATCTTATAAGGCAGCAACAAACTGCTTCCACTTTGTTCAGTTGGCGGCCACCCATTGTACAGTGCCCCAGCTCTGATTTATTCTTTGCATCTCAGTCTTCACAGTTCTGTGCCAAGTTGTTTTTGGTCGGCTTCCCTTTCACTTTCGGAGGTCCATAGAGGGCAGTCCTTGTGATGGCGTCTGGGTTTCTTCTGAGGATGTGGCCAACCCAATTCCAGCATCTGCCAACTATGATGATGTGCATGTCCTCTTGGTTACTGCAAGTAAGGAGTTCTTGGTTATTGACAATATTCGGCCAAAATATTCTGAAAATTGTCTTTAGGCAGACTGTGTGAAAGGTGGACAGTTTCAACATTTGTATCTGTTTCTCTCCAGCATTCTGCACCATAGAGAAGTGCAGAAAGTACACAGCTCTCGTGTAATCTTGTTTTGGTGTTTGTGCTGTACTGGGAAGACTTCCAGATGTTGTTGAGACTAGCAAAGGCTGTTCTCGCTTTACTCAATCTGTTCTTGATGTCTTTGCTTGTTCCGTCATCTGGTGTTACTATGCATCCCAGGTATGTAAATGTGTCCTCCTGTTCCAGCTTCTGGTTCCTTATTGTTATGGGCTCAGGACTGCCCACATTGAGTATCATGACTTCTGTCTTCTTTAGATTGTTGTTCAGACCCATCTGCTGGCTATACTTATTCAGTCTATTTGTTTTTTCTTGAATGTGTTGATGTGAATGTGCAAGTAGTGCAATGTCATCTGTATATTCCAGATCTTCTAGTGTAGAAAACATTGCCCATCTAATTCCTCTTGGACTGCCCTCTGTTGTCTGGCTCTATGACTGTCAAAAATAAAGTTAGATTGCACAACCCAACACTGCCTGTAAAGTTAGCATAGAGGCTTTTTATGATGCAGCTAGGAATTCCATAAGCCCTCAGTATTTTCCATAGGCTGTCCCTGTGTATGCTGTCAAAAGCCTTTTCTATTGTGTTCATGAAGGTGAATATATGATCTACACATCTTCTGTTCTTTCTAAATCCTGCTTGTTCTTTCCTCAGTTTATGGTCAACTGCTTTTGAAATTCTCTGGACAATTATCCTGCCTAGTATTTTACTGGGAACTGAGAGGAGAGTAGTTCATCTCCAGCTGTTGCAGTCTGCAAGGTCACCCTTCTTAGGCAATTCGACAATTATTCCTTTACGCCACTCTGTTGGTGTTGTCTCTTTTTTCCAGACTTGTGCAAATAGTGGTTCTAAAAATTATGAAACTAGTTCAGGATCTGCCTTGAATAACTCATTATTTAAATTGTTGTAACCAGGGGCTTGTCTATTCTTTAACCCTTTGATAGCTGTGATGATTTCTTCTCTTCGTGGAATGTATATATTTACGTCTAGATCATTTTCAGCCTTAGAAATATTCAGCTGCATCGCTGGTGGTTCCTTATTCAGTGTTTCTCTGAAGTGCTCTGCTCATCTTGTTTCCTGCCCCTGTGCTGTGGTGATGAGATTTCCTTGCTTGTCTCTTACTAACATGATATTGTTTTCACCCTATTTTCCTTTGATGGTTTTAGTTATCTTATATACTATGCTTTGTTCATTTCTCAGTTCTGCCTATTCTGCCTGTCTTGCAAGATCATCCAGAAATTTCCTTTTGTTGGCTTGGGTTCGACATTTTACTACCTTGTCCAGCTGACAGTACTGTTCGCTATGTTTCCTTTAACCTGGGAGGCTTTGCTTCGATTTTCTTTCTTTTCATCTCTTTTCTCTTTGCGATGCTGTTTAACGTTTCTGGTGTTATCCAATTTTGTCTCTATCTTTCATGGAATCCCAAGCATAATTCGCTGCTTTCCTTGTATATAGTTAAAATGGTGTTGAATTTCTTGTGGATTTCTTTGTGTGGAAAAAGTTTTCTTCCAATGACCAAGTTGTTAAAGCTGCAGAAGCTTATTAGTTTATCCCCATTTTAATTTACTACTCCGCTGCCACATTTCCCCATTACTCTTTCATTATATGAATTGTGTGTTCCAACTTTCTTTTATGTACTTGTAAGCTACTATTACGAGTAAATGTTGCATCACAAACATCACACTTGTAAAGCTTCTCTCCTGTATGTATTCTTTTATGTCTATGTAAGTTACTATTCTGAGTAAATGTTGCACCACAAACATAACACTTGTAAGGTTTCGCTTCTGTATGTATTCTTTTATGGTTATTTAGATTAACTTTACATGCAAATTCTACACCACAAACATCACACTTGTAAAGCTTCTCTCCTGTATGCTTTCTTTTATGTGTTTGTAAGCTACTATTCTGAGTAAATGTTGCACCACAAACATCACACTTGTAAGGCTTCTCTCCTGTATGTATTCTTTTATGTGTTCGTAAGATACTATTCCGAGTAAATGTTGCACTACAAATATCACATTTGTAAGGCTTCTCTCCTGTGTGTGTTCTTTTATGTATTTCTAGTTGATTTCTGTGTGTAAATGCTACACCACAAACATCACACTTGTAAGGCTTCTCTCCAGTATGTATTCTTTTATGTATTTCTAGGTAACATCTCCAAGTGAATGCGGCGTCACAAACATCACACTTGTAAGGCTTCTCTCCTGTATGTATTCTTTTATGTTCTTGCAAGCCCCAATTCTGAGTAAATGTTGCACCACAAACATCACATTTGTAAGGCTTCTCTCCTGTGTGTGTTCTTTTATGTTTTTGTAAGTTATTATTCTGAGTAAATCCTACACCACAAACATCACACTTATAAGGCTTCTCTCCTGTGTGTATTCTTTTATGTACTTGTAAGCCACTATTGTAAGTAAATGGTGCTCCACAAACATCACACTTATATGGCTTTGCTCTTGAATGTACTTTTTTATGTACTTGTAGATGACATCTCTGAGCAAATAACACACCACAAACATCACAACTGAAAGGCATCTCTCCTGTATGTATTCTGATATGCTGCTGTAAGTTATCTTTCTCAGGAAATAATTTACCACAAATATCACACTTGTAGGACTTATCTTCCCCTAGTTTCTCACGAGAAAGAATTTTTAAATCATTGCAGGTAGCATCTTTGTCACTCACACTAGGCTGAACATTTTTGTCATGAACAGAACATATTTTACTACAATTTATGTTACAAACTTCGGTCTTTAAAGCAGATGTATTACCATTTAGATTGTCACAAACTGTAACTGCCCTTTCCTGACTACAGAGTAATTGTTCTTTATCTGTGAGTTTGAGGTTATCTTCTCTTATTGCATCAGCTGAGGTATCATTTATTTTATTTACTGTATTATCCATTTTACTTCCATTGCCCTGTGGTAACATTTCCTGAAGGTCATCATGTTTATTATCAAACGCCCAGAGTCCATTGCTGTGTACTGTTTTCATATGCTCATACAGGTCACCAAGTTGGAGGAAACCAGTACTGCACAAGGGACAGGAATATATGTCTGAAATGTTGAAAATAATGAGCACAGATAAATGATAAAATGCTTGTCCTGTTAGTACGAAAAATATTATAAAATCGATATACATATAATGCCCAGGTAATTATGTAATATGTTTTTTATTGAACATTTTGAAATGCTTTGAAATTTCTGTAAAAGGCCTGATGGCTGCTAAAAATTAGGTGTTATATAGTACAGACATTCAAACCACTTAAATTTGCACTGTAAACACATGAATTTAAAACAGTAATATTAAATATGAATTTAAAATTATAACAATGGTATTATCCATACCTTCCTCTTCTCTACATGAGCCTAGGTGATGTTTACTTTCTGTCACTTCCAAGGAGTCAGTACACTGTATCTCTATTTTAGCACAGCTGTTGTCACAATTAGCCTGACAGAAATTTGGATCAGACATTTATGATACAGGTTACACACAAATGTCAAATGTAGGCACCTGTGTTTTTCTGTAATCTCATTCTCATTACTACCATGACATATGTACCTGAACAACCACATACACACACATGTGCACATGCATGCACACAGACATGCACACATACATAGCACAAAGGCAACTTTTTTTTCAATAAAATGCAGACCCAGTGAGGGTAAGTTGTGTTTTTAAATCTGTAAGTGCAAATAAGCACACAAATTTAAAAAATATATATATATATATAAACAAAGAAAAACAGAATTAGCAAGCAAGCATGTTGAATCTTATTTTTTCTTCTTCATTCACCCTCAGACATCAACTTGATTATGTTCACCCTCAGACATCAACTTGATTATGTTCACCCTCAGACATCAACTTGATTATGTTCACCCTCAGACATCAACTTGATTATGTTCACCCTCAGACATCAACTTGATTATGTTCAAAGAAAGCAGTAGTCAGTCTTGAGGCTGTTGACATCTCCGTAGAGCTATTCTAGGAATGACACTGCTGATGGCCACATGTACTTTCTCTTATCCTCATATGTTGGGCACCTTTGAAGTAGATACTCAGGAGACATTATATCAGTGCCAAAGTTACACTCATCAGTCATTATATCAGTGCCAAAGTTACACTCATCAGTCATTATATCAGTGCCAAAGTTACACTCATCAGTAGTTCACATCTTTAACTTGTTGAATAGATGATATCCCAATCTGTTGTGACCTGTGTGAAGTCTGGAGATTACCACTTGTTCACTTCTGCTGAGCTGGTAATACACATTATTTTTATTGTGGCCTGGATGTTCTGCTTCCCACTTGCTCCTGTATCTGCGCTTGATAAAATGTTTAGCCTCTTCATAAGTTATGCTTGTATTAAATTGAGGTAGCTTTACCCCTTCCTTTACCAATCTGTCAGCCTCTTCACTTCTGGGGAAGGTGCAGTGAGAAGGGATCCACTGTACCACAACTCTTTTGAATTGGTGACACAATTCGGCATTGTTTTGGTTCGCCAGCATTGCCATCATTGACAGCGCATCTGAGAAGATAGCTACTTGTCTCTCTGAACTTTCTTGTCATTAGCACTTCTGCTGCAGTTTTTAAGGCCTCTTCCCTGAAGTTATTCAATAATTTTCCTGTTGTGACTGACAGCTTTTTCTGTGAAATTAGGCACTGCCCACAATACCACAGGCTGTACAACACATCTGGAACACCACATTTAGATAAAATGTCCTCGGACACCTGGCATAGACGACTTCTATAGATTAATTCACGTAATACATGAAATTCCATTATATGACACATTCCAAAACCGATTACAATATATACGTCAATATTAGCCAATATGAACACTTGGTCCTTCAGAAATCCTGCTAATGGTTTCTAGTAAGAAATGTAATGAATTTTGTGCAGAACGCACACGTAAGTCTGTCATTGACTTGTAAGTAATGAACTGGCTACCTGAGCCTCTGTTCATGGGTGAATACGCTCTCGCAGTTTATAGGACTGTCACCAGACAGGTCCCAAGCTATTTAGAAACCGTGGTTTCTATGAAGATACTGTACTTCGTTTCAATATAACTGTTCTCTAACGAATGGCCACACTGCAATTAACCATCACTGAGTGAATTACACAGCTCCTAACTTGAGCTTACATGAATCTATTCAACTCCAATAGAATTCTCATGTTGAGATATACAAAATCAATAATGAATCCACATACATGAATAAAATGGCATGAGCCGCACACATACACCTCCAGAGGGCAAAACACCTCTAGTTCGCTCAAAAGCGAAAATCACACTGACTGTTACTTTGTTCTACCAACATCGTCAAAAAAGATAACGATCGTTGTGAACAGTCGTTAACCCACGACTTCGTGAGCCGTCATGTCGTAACTGTTTATGAACACTAATATGAGCCCTTCCCATTTGTGTTAACACGTCAACAATCCTCATCAACAATGGTATGTGAACATGTATTCATAGTTGAGAGGGTGTTTTGAGGTGCAAAAACTTTGATACCAAAATATCGAAGCTACTTCACACCGCGAAACAGTCCCCAGCATGTAGCCCAATGCATCCAATTTCAAGAGGCATTTCTGTAGGGTCGCCATCCTTAGCCCTTGACTGTTTCCAGCCTACCTGCAAGGCAGCAGGTGGTTTAAAATCAGAGTTTTCCTTCTAGATGAACTGACATCTAAGGCTTACAAGCTTATTTTACCTGGAATTTAACACGTCTGGGGTTTAGGTTGGTGCCGCCCAGAGCATGGTCCACTCACCAGTTGGTATTGCGCCTGCACTTAAGGGGTCTCAAACTACTCCCGACCTTGTTATTCCACTGGGCATTCAGTCGCCCCATTGCAAACTCTGTGAAAACAGGGTCACCGCTTGAAGGGGTTGCTACAGACATGTTTGTACAGGAGAGGTCATATGCTAGAAGTTTACTATCAGAGGAAGACAGAAGCTTCCTCAGCAAACTGCACCTGGATGTAAGAGGCTGTGTGTTTGCATCAACATCTATTAATGTTGGCAGGATGTTGGAGCTCAGACCCTACATAGACCCTGAATGTTGAATAACTCTTAAAAAGGTTAGATATAATTGTCTAAACAACTGCATCATACCTCAATGTTAGCATTAGAGGTGACAGGTTCACGTTGGTATAGTTTGTCTGAACAACTAGACATACAACATTCTACCTCAATATAAGCATCAGCGGTTACAGGTTCAGGTTTATGGCAATCTCTAGTATACTCCTGTTGATATTCCTCACAACCTGGGTTTTGATGACAGTACATGTTACATTTAAAAGATGATATACATACTGGCCTATTGTCAAATGTACTTCTACAATCAGTTAGGACTATTATGACGGGCAAGATTGCTTAAAATGCTAGCTTAATTACATCAGTACTTTGCATCCTTTTTTACTTCATGGCACACTTGTGCCTTCCAAAATTACATGGCATACTTAAGTGCTCTTTAAAATCGCACAGCACAGCAAAGTGATCTTCAACATTAAACAGCTTACTTAAGTGATCAAAATTACATAGCACATTTAAGTACCCTTCTAAATTAGACGGCACACAATAATATTTAAGTAGGTAGGTATGGTAAATATTTAAAAATTCTCAGCAGTCATAAGACAATGCTCCCTAATTTTGAAAACTTGTATTCTGTTAGTGACACACATCAAAACTGATCTATGCTATATGCCACATTGTCTTGAGGCTTTTCTAAATGTCACATTTTACCACATAATTTAGTATACTATTATATGATATAACCTGCTTGGTGCAATGGCACACTACAAAGATACACGCATGCCACAGCACACTGTCTGATAGAATTGATTTCCATAACAAAACATAGTTAAGAAGGATCTTTAACAAATTAGACAGATGAACACTCTGACAGTTTAGAAGATGAACACTCTGACAGTTTAGAAGATAAACACTTTGATAGTTTAGAAGATGAACACTTTGACAGTTTAGAAGATGAACACTTTGGCAGTTTAGAAAGACAAACCCTTTGACAGTTTAGAAAGACAAACACTTTGACAGTTTAGAAAGACAAACACTTTGACAGTTTAGACAGACAAACACTTTGACAGTTTAGAAAGACAAACACTTCGACAGGTTAGACAGATAAACACTTTGACAATTTAACAGATAAATACTTTCACAGTTTAAACAGATAAATACTTTGACAGTTTTGACAGTGAAAAACATTGAAACCAGATCAAGCTCTATAGAAGCTTCCCCCTCCCTCCCCCAAGATCATAAACTTAGTACATAAAATACATGAGGACACCTGTCACCATTTCTCTTCTCAATGGTTAAAGATTGGATTATGAAAAACAACAATAGTCATTCATTCATTACCCTCTGCTTCCCAAGGAGCATAGGCCTTCAACAAATACATGCCAAGTCCTCCTGTCACGTGCCATCATCTCATGTCTTATCCATCGCCACGGTCTTCTTCTCATACCTTGTTCAACTGGCACTTATCTGGTTCTTGTCATCAGTTCCACATTGGTAACCGAGTCATACCATTTCAATCCTTCTATTCTACGCAAGCACCCATTTACGAAAGTCTGTAGGTCTTTAGGTGTTGTTTTGTTGTTCTCCATGTCTAAGAGTCATATAATAGTACTGACTTGACATTTAAGTTGAAGATTCTTATTTTTGTGTTGGAATTGATTTCTCTTGATCTCTATATATTTCCCAATGCAATAAAAGCTCCTCTTACTTTTTGTATTGTTAGTTTGATATCATTGTCTGTCCCTCCAACTGTGTCTATATTGCTGCCAAGATATGTGTACGATTCTATATATTGTAGTGGTGTTTCTTCAATTTCAACCCTGTTATCATTTCCTGCATTTATTCTCATTATTTTTGTCTTTTTTTGTGTGTATTTTCAGACCCAATTGTTCTGACCTCTTATTGAGTGTTTTCATTTTGTCCTGAATCTGAGTACGGTTATGGGACAGAAGAGCCAAGTCATCAGCAAAAACAAGATCATCTAGCTGCTTAGTCAAAATCTACTGGATTCCATGTCTGCTGTGTGTCGTCGATGTTTTCATAACCCAGTCTTTTGCTAGTAAGAAAAGAAATGGAGACAAGAGGCATCCCCATCGCACTTCCGTTCTTATCCTAAATGGTTCTGTAAGCTGTCTTTCATGAAGAACTCTGCATGCCATGTCTTCATATGTTTTCTTTATTAAAATTAATGATCTTCTTGTCCGCTGTCTACTTGTGACAATGCAGTCCCGTATGACAGAATGGTCTACATTTTATCATAGATTCTGGGGCACTCTTGCACCTGGTGTGTGGTGCAACTCCCAGTCAACTTGATTGTTATTTGTGCCTCAAAATGCCAGCCAATCTATTTGAAAGTTAGTTATGCAAATTTCATGAGAGAATATTTGGTATGACTCAGATGTTTCAAAATTTTCCAAACCTCTATTTTTCAATATATGTACTTGTCAAAGGTCACAACTATCACATCCACCCGCGCACTCTTCCAAATGTCTGCCAGGATTTAATTTATCTATAAACACCTCTTCCTGAGTAATTCAGTAGTCTTTTATCAGACTATGACTCTGTAATCTGACCGTCTTTCTGGACAATTCGTGGTCCTTTACAACTAATCTGTATTGTACGACCCTTCGACTGGTGGACTGGACTGGTATTAAGCAATCTTGTACAAACATTCTGCTCACATTTTACCTGAGGTCAATGTGGGTTTATCACGTTTTATGATACAATTAATCTCTCAGAGATGGGCAATTTTCGCCTGGTCATCTGCGTCAAAGCGCGAAAAAGCAAACAATGACCACCATAGTAGTTTCTGTATTCAGAAATGGGAAAAGTAAGAGGAGGGGAGCAGAGAGCAAAATACCAAAATATCACATGAGCAGTAAAGGTAGTACAATACTGCTGGAGTGGAAACGAGAGCACACACCCATTTTGTCAGTCATTCATCAAAATTGTGATTTCATTTCTTACCCTTCCTATAGTATATGTGTAAAATTATTCTTTCACAGAAGATTATTCTTTATTATTGGTCGGTGCATAACACTGGACGTTTACCTTTATTTTGTTGTTGACTGTTTTGAATGTTATAATTCGGGGTCCACTGCGTCTCATTCTACGAGTGCATTCTGAGCTTCCCTAGGCAGCATTACAACCACCACTTCATTTGGTGACCACTTTCTTCCTCATGTCCTGAGGACAACACAATTTCTTCTGCGATCAGTCTCTTCCTCTCTATGCCCTTCCATCTTGTCTCGCATGTCTTAAGGGCATGCACTACAATGAAAACTAACTTTTGATCTAATAATATTTTCACACTTTTTATATGCTGAAAGGACCTACTGTATGTCCATGAACCAAATTCTACAGTTTATTTTGTAAAAAAAGTAGCAATCAAACAAACAAAAATACATCCGCCATATTGGATTTTAAACACATTTTTAAGAGACCATATCATATGTTTCCTGTTGTCAAAAGTTTATCAAACTGCACACACATGTAGTGACTGACAATTAAACATTTTTTGTCAGAAGTTTATTTTGATAAGTTTAAAATTCTATTTTTAATAATTTAAAAAAAAAATCTTGTTGAGTACACACCACTATATTTGTATGAAAAAAAAAATGTATAACAAATTACCAAAATATCACAATTTTCTTCTGAGAAATTAAACATATGTGTACTACATGTATGCCAAATTTGATAATGATCTGTCAGATACATTTTTTGATATGTATTTTTCTATTATATTAAAAGTTACTTTGTGAGAAAAATGCATTTTACTCACTGAGTACCTTGTCTTGTAGAATGTACTCCAGTCCGGAGGACCAAATGCATGTAAAATTGTCCAGCACCATATGCTACACCTCCTCCTCTCCTCTTTGTCTTGCCTCTTGCCTAAATTTTTCTTCTTTTTACAAGTTTGTCAGCCTCATATTTCTGGCTGTTGGCCAGACGTTTCCTTACTCACACCTGTCCAAGGCATTTAGAGTTTGTTCCAGATGCTTGGCCATACAGCTTTTTTTATTTCTGTACTGGCTGATGGACCAAAGTTGAACTCTCCAATGGCCACAAGGACACTGCATTTAACCTATTTTAATGACACAAATTTCCGCTTGCTGCAACGACTCCATATAACATTGCGGAGGCTTTCATTTGGATTTTTAGTTGCACCTAGCTCACACCGCTTCATCAATAGGGGCTAAGTGCTTATGGAGCAGGTTTTAGTCTAGTGGAGTGTGAACTAGGGTCTCGTGAGGTCCAGGATCTTCTCGTTTGGCTATGGAAGCCTGATAGAAACACCAGGAGTTTTTGCCTGGCAAACAAAATGTTGGAGTTTGTCATTTGTTGAATACCCATGGTAGAGAGAAGCCATGATGGCTTGTTTCATCTCTGGGGCTGTACTATGCTGGTGCATGGCCCTGGTGTAGTAAGTACCCAGTTTTTGTATGGTATTTTGGGTCAGATGACCAATGCCATTTCCCCCAAGGGTGACTTTTTATTTCCTGCAGTCAGTAATGAGTTACCTCAGTACAGTGCCTAATTGCTCTGCGATATGGTTGATGCACTCCTCTTTGGTTATGTCAACTTCTGGACCATATGGTTTGATGTCACAGAGTCTGTTGTAGGCCTTGAAATCGCCATCTGATAGCAAAATAGTGCTGCGTATCTTGTTATATGTCACTGAACGATGCCAGAGAACCTCACAAGCTTCTACCTCCATCCTTCCGGCTGGCTGACCCTTCATAATTACAGCAGCAGTCCTTCAGATGCTTTGTTTTCCATTGTTCAAATCCGTGAGGCTGGTTTTTCAGTTTCCACTTTCCAGTAGTCTCCCAGGTGTGGCAGAAGGAAGACATAATGTGCGTAGTGATGACGATGCCAGTCAAGATGTCAATAACACTGCAAACACCTATCAGTGACTTATGTCCTCTAGTTAGCCAAGTTTCATCAAAGCTGATAGCTATATTGTCACGGCGTATTTTCACTGTGCATTTAGCAGGCTTGTTCATAAGACGAGCGAATCATTCAAGTCCATATACGAAACCTTTCGAGGGAAGGACATAAGTGTAGAATCAAGTGTGGTCATGTGCCCAACTCTAATTCTGGCGCAAAGAGTGGACTAGCATCACTCAAGATATTTTCAGCCGCCAGATCGGGCGTATTTTTGCTGGCAGTGTTTGCCGTGGTTTTGGTCTCCTGAGTGGGACAGCGTTTGCCATTAATGTTGAGTCCTGGAGTCTAAGTTATAGTGACATAGAATATTTTTTTTCAGTCTGTCAGTTTTGCAAGCTGCTAGCTGACACATTTTGTAAGTACTGCATTTGTATGGTCACTGGTACTTTGATGTAGTTTGTATCATTTCCACTAGAGTGAGAGGTGGTCACTGTGACCAATTGGTCTTTTATGGTGCCTATTTATCGTATGCTGTTTCACAGTGGTAGCATTATATATTATGTATTTCACTATGGCAATGTTTGGCCAATTTGTTATTTACGTAATAAAGGGATAAGAGCTGTTTGAAGCTTTGATTATTTTGTGGCAGCTGCTGTTCGTGTGGTTTCCTAGCGTGTACGAGTCCTTTGTTTATCTTAATTTAAATCCAGCACGAATAGCGGTAGGGTGTGATACGAGTGCTGTCATTCAGTACTTCTATCATATCTTGTCAGATATCAATGAATTTTCTTCATTGATAGTACGATGCTGAATCTTAGCATGTTCAGCTCGGACAATGCTGACAGCACATTGAAATACTGTAGAATTGTGCATTGTATCCAAATGATCAAAAAAAATTGATCTGCATATTTATGAAATGTTTTCTGGTGCAGGCCAGGGAGGTCCAGGTTCTCGCAGAAGAGACTGAACGTAGATGGGTCCATTCCAGACATGAGCAGCAGACTTATTGATTGCTTGTCCCCGAGGGACACAGTGTTCTGGTTCCCTCTCGGATGTGTACGTTCCAGAAATTGCTTTTTCACATGTGTGGCACACAACTTCCAAGAAGAGAGAGAAACCCTAAGACTTTGTGTTGTCAGTTCTTGTGTGTGCAATGTGCTCTGCTTGCATACATTGCAACACATGTTGGTGAGCAGGTTGTTGATGAAAGAAATGTCCACAATGGTTCAGAACATAGGTTTAGGCTGCGCATAGACAGTGTTAGTAGGAGCACCATTCTTGCTCATGCAAGTTCATTTTTATATGAGATCGACTTGGGCCAGGGGTAAAAAGCACTACTGGGTCAGCAGCTAGACCTATAGGCCTGTCAGATACCAGTATGCAGAAATTTGTTGTTGATGAGCCTACATCAGTTTGGTTATCACTCATCATTGAATCGGTCGCATCATTGCCGGAAATTACACACTGCCGACGTATTCTAGCAGCAGCAAGTTGTTCTAGCCTTGCTTTCATACCATTTATTCCTATTCTGAAGTAATTGAACACAACTCCTGGAAACAGGCTGCATCAATGCAGCCTGGCTGAGAGAGTAGGGATTGTAGAGGGAAGGCAAATCCGGTCCCAAAAAATGCCATGCTGAAGTCGGATGTGCCGGCCGAAAGGCGCAGATATCGCAGCTCCGCTGTAAACAGACACAACGCAACCAACAGCCTTTTCAGGATGAACGAGGAAGAGGAAGAAGAACACAATTTGGTGAGATTTAGATGGTAATCAAGAGAGAACTGTCGTTGAAAAACATCACATTGCAAGCAACAAAGACTTATTTTGTTTGTGGCGGAAGTTGTGGTTGTTATCTTCTGGAACAGCACTGGCCAATCAGCACATTGTTATGACCAATCAAAAAGATAAACATGAATGAGTCATAAATGAGAGAATGAGGTCACTGCATGACCACTCCTTATAAGAAAGTTAGCGTAAAATCAGGGGTGTTCTGAATGCTAAATCACACAGAGCTATGAGAAAGAAAGGTTTCGAATTTGCTATAATCAGGGAGATTAAAAAATTCACTTTTCATCGATACCACATACTCCACGATGCTGGCAGTGTATAACTAAGGTATTATTGAGAGGCAAATCTGCATTTTTAGCACAAATGTGCAAACCATGGCTTGGGGGAGTGTGGAAAATATGCTTTTTGACAATTCAAATGCATTTTTTATGTCATAAAACCTTGCTTAATCAATTCCTCCATGATTATTTAATAAAATAAGCTCAAAAGTAAAAAATCTATATTTATGTGGAACTGATCTTACCAAGTAAACTGTCCCCAGTAGGACATGTAGATATGGAACAGATCCTATTATTCTCACATTCAGCAGAAAAAAGACCTTCCTTCTCATCTTTTATCTCTTTCTTCACTGTGTGTCCCTGGAAACAAAACACTGTACACATGTGAGACAAACTGGTTCAATTTTAAGCATGGCCACACTTTGATATTTGCAATGTTAATTTATTGTGTAAAATTCTTCAGCTTCTTCTTTGATCCTTAGCCGCAGACCGTCAAAGCAGTTTGTGGCCATCCCGCCTGGTGGCATCTTGTAAGGCAGCAACAAATTGATTCCACTTTGCTCGGTCGGTGGCCATCCCTCGTACAGTGCCCCAACTCTGGTTCATTCTTTGCAACTCAGCCTCCACAGTCCTCCACCAAGTTGTTTTTGGTCGACCTCTCTTTTGTTTTCCTTCAGGGGTTCATAGCATAGCTGTTCTTGTGATGGCATCGGGGTCTCTTCTGAAGACATGGCCAACCCAACTCCAGTATCTGCCAGCTATGATGGTGTGCGTGTCCTCTTGTTTGCTCAGAGTAAGCAGATCTTGGTTGGTGATGGTATTCGGCCAAAAGATTCTGAGAATTTTTCTTAGGCAGGTTGTGTGAAAAGGGACAATTTCGACATTTCCTTCTCTGTTACTCTAAAGCATTCCGCACCATAGAGAAGCACAGAAAGCACACAGCTCTGATATAACCTTAATTGTGTGCTTGTGCTGTACTGAGAGGACTTCCAGATGTTGTTTAGACTAAAAAAGGCTGTTCTTGCTTTGTTCATTCTGTTGTTGATGTCTTTGCTTGCTCCGCCATCTGGTGTTACTATGCATCCTAGGTATGTGAAGGTGTCAGGTCTGTTCCAGTTGTTGATTCCTTACTGTTACAGGCTCGGGGTTGCTCACATTGAGTGTCATGACTGTCTTCTTTAGATTGATGTTCAAGCCCACCTGCTGGATATGCTTATTAAGTCTATCCATTTTTTCCTGGATGTGTTGATGTGAATGTACTGGTAGTGCAATGTCATCTGCATATTCCAGATCTTTCAATGTAGAAAACGTAGTCCATCTTATTCCTCTTGGACTGCCCTTTGTTGTCTGTTAGCATCACCCAGTCTTTGACTGTTAAAAATAGAGTGGTTGATAAGGGGCATCCCTGTCATACTCCTGTCTTCACCTCAAAGGTTAGATTGCTCTGCCCTAAGTTACAAGTAAAGTTGGCATAGAGGCTTTTTATGAATGACACTATGCAGCTTGGAATTCCATAAGCCCTCAGTATTTTCCATAGACTGTCCCTATGTATACTGTCAAAAGCCTTTTCAAAATCAACAAAATTAATGTACAGCTGTCTCTGCCATTCTGAGCACTGCTCTATAATGTTCCTGAGGGTAATTATATGATCTGTACAACTTCTGTTCTTTCTAAATCCTGCTTGTTCTTTCATCAGTTTGTGGTCTACTGCTTTTGAAATTCTCTGTATAATTATCCTGCCTAATATTTTGCTGGGAATTGAGAGAAGAGTGATTCCTCTCCAATTATTCCAGTCTGCAAGGTCTTCCTTCTTGAGCAATTTGACAATTATTCCTTTGTTCCACTCCGTTGGTGTTGTCCCTGTTTTTCAGACTTGTGCAAATAGTGGTTTTAGTAGTTCTGCTGCTAGCTCAGGGTCTGTCTTAAATAGCTCTGCATTTAAGTTATCATGGCCAGGAGCTTTTCCGTTCTTTAACCCTTTGATTGCTGTGATGATTTCTTCTTTTCGTGGAATGTCTGTATTTACATCTAGATCGTTTTCAGCCTCAGGTACATTCAATTGTGTCTCTGGTGGTTCCTTGTTCAGAGTTTCTCTGAAGTGCTCTGCCCATCGTGTTTCCTGTCCCTCTGCTGTCGTGATGAGATTTCCTTGCTTATCTCTTACTAATGTAATATTGTTTGCACCTCGTTTTCCGCTGATGGATTTAGTTATTTTGTATACTGTGCTTTGTTCATTTCTCAGTGCTGCCTCTTCTGCCTGTCTTGCAAGATCATCTAGGAAATTCTTTTTGTTGGCTCAGGTTTGGCATTTAACTTCCTTGTCCAGCTGACTGTACTGTTTGCTGTATAGTTGCTTTAACCTGGGGGACTTCGCTTCTGTTTTCTTTCTTTTCATTTCCTTTCTCATCGTTATGGTGTTTAATGTTTCTGGTGTTATCCAGTCTTGCTTCTTCCTTTCCTGGAATCCCAGGCATGATTTGCTGCTTTCCTTATATATTGTTGAAATGGTGTTGAATTTCTGGTCTATATCATCAGTAAAAGTCTTTTCCTGACTTTTGGCAAATTGATATCGTTTCTTTATATCAGCCACAAAAGCTTTCCTGGTAAGGGGGTCCTTCAATTTGCTGATGTCAAACCTTTTCTGTGTCGTTACAGTTGGTCCAGCAGTTCTAATTTTCACCTTCAGTTTTGCTATGACTAAATGGTGGTAACTTCCCACATCTGCACCTTTTCTTACCTTCACATCTTGTAATGCATGTCTCCATCTACCATTAATCATCATGTGGTCTATCTGGTTTCTGTCCCGGCCATTTGGTGATTCCCATGTTAATTTGTGATTTTCTTTGTGTGGGAAAAGTGTTCTTCTAATGACCAAGTTGTTAATGCTTCAGAAACTTATTAATTTATCCCCATTTTCGTTTGCTGTTCTGCTGCCACATTTCCCCATTACCCTTTCATTATATGTATTGCATGTTCCAACTTTCGCATTGAGGTCTCCTATTACTACGATAAGATCATATCTAGGTGTGTCTTCCATTTCTTTTTGCGGTTGTTGATAGAATTCATCTTTGACCTCTTCATCGCTGTCATTCGTTGGTGCGAAGCATTGTATTATTGTAGTGTTGGTGAATCTCCCTCTCAATCTTATTCTTATTGTGTAACATAGAATTACTTATGTCCTCATGTCAGCTGTGGTATTATTGGCATATATTCATATGATAAATATTTAATTATGTTTACAATTTCAAGCTCAATCTGAAGAAAAAGTCACGAAAGCAAAATTGTGCCAAATACTTTGACATGATACAGCTCATGTATAGCTGAGGTTCAAAGATGTGTGCAAGAGAGATATGAGGGCACTGGACATAAATACAGCAACGTGGAAGGATGAAGTTGCCGATCGCACCAAGTGGCGATGCTATTTACTGCGCCACCTCAGATTGGGTGAAAAGAAGCTCACACAACAAGCAGAAGAGAAGACGTCGAAAGGAGCACCAGGAAAATAAACAGCTGAGGGCTGTCACCTCAGGGGCGCATTCCCATAGTCAGTTATGACTGAAGGGGTTATTATTATTATAGCTCACACTGGAGGACAGTTAAAAATAGAAGCACAGTTATTTGCTACAAAAAATATAGTTCTCTCCACCTAGAACAAAATTCAATGAGTTTGTGCCATCAGAATTTGTGTTCTCATGATATCTGTGATTTGGTTTTACCAGAGTGACAATAGCAATTTATTCATTAAAAATACATGCATTCAGATGCATTTAGTGGTATACCATGCAACAATCAAATAACATGTAACAGCAGAATAACATGTAAAAGTGGTATACCATGCAACAGTGGGAAAACATGTAACAATGAAATAACATGTAACAAAGAAATAACATGTAACAGTGGAATAACATTTTACAGTGGAATGACATGTAACAGAGAAATAACATGTAAGAGTGGAATAACATTTAACAGTGGTAAACCATGCAACACTAGAATATGACCCATCTACTAAAACTGACAAGAAACAATTATTTACAGTAATTCAGCTAAAGGTATGCCACTTAAAACTTTTAGTTAGGGAAACATAAGTGAAGTAACCCATTAGAATGTTTCCCAATGATGGAAAATTGAGTCATTACCCACAGGTTGAGAACCACTGCTAAAGACTTTGACTTCTATAAAACAAAAGTACATAAAAGTGTTGGCTTAAAAGCTACATTCTTACTTCACAGTACACTTCCTGTTTTATTCCAACAGTTACATCTGAAATGTTGGCTTCAACTGTTCTTGTTGTCTGGGTAATAAACATAAAGAAACTCAATACTGACATCATTCTTATAACAAGCAGGATAGGGACACTTGACAGTAAAACTACAGAACTTGTATCTCTTTATTTTATACCAACAATATTGAGAGATCTCAATATTTTGTTTTTATTTTAGTAACAGCTGAATCATTCATTCACTACCCTTAGCTCCCCAAGGAGCACTGGCCTCCTACAAACACCTGCCAAGTCCTCCTGTCACATGATACAGGCCTTCAACAAACACTTGACAAGTCCTCCTGTCATGTGACATCAGCTCAATTTCTTTCCACATTCTCCTCATCATTTTCACTTCTGTCTCCAGCTCTCTTCTCCATGTGCTTCTTGGTCTACCTCTGCCTCTCTTGCCCTGAGGGTATCAAAACAAGGTCTGCCTTGTAATGCTATCAATATATTTCCTCAGTGTGTGTCCTATCGATCGCTTTCATCTTCTTCTCATCTCTTGTTCCACTGGCACTTGTCTGGTTACAGCTGAATGCTTTCATTTAAAACTATTTGCTACTTGCTTAATAAAGGCAGTGTAACTTAACAGTTTACACATTACATAAGAATAACAACAGTAATAGTTAACATTCAGCAGCAATATGGTTTAAATTGTATCAGCTGTATACACTTCTGAGTGTATTAAGATCATTCTGTGAGTTTAAAAATTAATCACAGAATCTTATTGATTTTATGCTCATAGATGGAAGGAAACAATAATTTTTATAAAAAATTAAACAGCAAACTCACTTCCAAATCTGTATGTATTTCCTGTTTTAATTTCTGATCCAGAAATATAAACTTCTTGTCCATATTTTGTGCAATCTGGGAGGAAAAAAAACAGTTATTTGTGAACACAATCAGTAACTTGATGATATAATGAGAAAAACCACTCTGCATTGTGTCCTGCTTTTCATTATTTTTTTATAAGTGTGAGGACAATGCTGCCGCCAGGAAGGAAATAGGCACCCAAGGCCAAAGAAAAAAGCAACAATAATTGCATCTGTGACCATATTTTATGTCAGACTATCACACCCAGCTAAAGCAAATTGATAAGTATTTATTTTAAAAAATTCGTTTTGCATGAAATCATGCCAGTACCTCATGAATATTTCTATTTTGCCATTACAAACCCTGGAAATTTTGTGTCCATTTCAAATAGCTTTTTAACCCCAATATCATTTTAAGAGCATATTATACTTGCTTTTTTTTTTAGAAAGAATGTACAATAATATTATATCTTGGAAAGTCTTATGACTTTTGAGTTGATTATATTTTTAATACATTTTTCAATAGTGCATGCCAATATTTGTCTATTGCCTCATTAATATTCAAAATGGCTGCCATGATCACATGACCTGAACACAAAACTAGGTCACCAAGCAACACCTTATCCACTTCCCATATCATCCTGAAAATTTCATGTCAATCTGTTGACTCATTCGGTCTCAGTGATTTTTTTAAAATTTCATCACCCCAAATGGGAAATTATTCCTAAAAACCCTTGGTACTTGAAGGTAATTGCTACCTAGAAGCCTTGGTACTCAAAGTGTTAAGCCTACCTTTTCATACTATAACCATCTCATCAACACAAACCTCTTCAAATGGATAGAAAGCATTCTGAAATTTTGTCAACAGTATCTGAACAAATGGCTCAAGTTTAGCTGCATCCTGATCATCTGGTTCACAAACATGCAACATGCTGTGATAAATAATTTGAAAAGGCTTTCTTGAAAATATCTCATGGTACCAAGGTGTATACAAATTTCCTGCAGTGCACCAGTAGTCCTTGATTTTTAGTCTTTGATCCAGTCCCATTGCACTCATTACAACTGTAAACTTGAGCCATTCATAATAAGTGAGTGGTGTCCATGAAGCAAATAAAGAATACTTTCTAGGTGGGTTTTTTTTGTTTCAAAAACGTTTGATGCATAGGCATAAATGCTGATTATTAAAGTGCTAACAACAGCATCATCCATGTAACATTTTTCTAAATCAAGAGATGTTTGCAAACTATACAGAGCTGGATTTATGTTCTGTCTTGTCTGGCAGAAAGTAAAATTTGCTTTAGTTTCTCCAGTTGCCACTGAATGCCAAACCACAGTGTTGGTGTTAACAAAATCAACATTACCATTCCTCCTGATTCTTTTTCTAGTTGGCTCACATATATTAGTTGAATTTATTCCAGTCTGATTACATGGTCCTGTCTCCATAACTTCATTGTCAACATAAGACCTTCCATTATCATCCGCAGTATCAGATGATTCGAAATCAGGTTCCAGTTCTGCTACTATCTGAATAACAGCTACTATCTGAATTATTATCACTATCCAAAATTTCTTCAAATAACTTCCAAGCTTGATCTGAAGTTAATCTACAAGGTCTGTACAGAATAAGAAATACAAACAGAAAATGTGCAAATTGTCTAGGAAACCACAGAGCACGTTTCCTAGGATGTCCACATTACCAACAAACAAAACTAGCTCTAATAAAATCAATCAGTACTAAAACACCATTTAAAGAAGCACTACAACAACATCAATTATCAGTCGCTACATCTACAACTTCATCACCAAGAGAAATCAGTCAGAACCAGAAATGCTGAAATAATCCAAAAGAAAAATAAAGTCCAAAAAATACTGATAAAAGATAGCAATCTGCCAGAAGAAAGTGAGATGTCCAAATCATCATTAACAGAAGATACAGTGAGAAAGGCAGAAGAAATCTTGAAAACCATGACAAACATAAAGCATGAAGTAGGTAAAGATGTGGCTAAATTAGGAGAACTCAAAAAAGAGAATGAAGATTTACTGAAAAGGATTGAGTCAGAAAGACAACTCATAATGAGTGAGCAAAAACGAACAGATAAAAACCAACAAGAAGAAATGCAGAATGAAAAAATGACAGATTGTCAAAAACTTTATTCATTCTGTATCAAACATTGTGAAAGCCTTTATGCTGAATCTTCAAAGTGAACTACAAACTCACTTAAACAGAGAAACCGAAAATCTAGGAGACTTTGTTGTTAACAAATAAATAAATAAATTATACACTTCTCAGGGTAAAAGAGTACAACAATATTTCTAATAAACTTAAAAATTAAATAATGGTGTCATGAAATATTCTAATCCACATATATAAATTATTAGGTAAATATGAAGCCTAACAAATAAAATTAATAAAGAGAAGAGCAATGGTAAAATAACAGTGCTGTCACAAAGAATGTACTCGAAATCCCCCTTGTTTTCTGCTTCGTCTGCAAATTGTAACGCTTTCACGTTGATATAAAAGCTTACTGTATTATTACCCGCCTTCTTCAATGAAACGTGTGCTGCATTTCTAAGAAAAACATTGAGACGTACTGCGTAATGACCTAAATTAATCCTAACATTAATTATATTACGTTACCAAAACGAACGAACAGATGGACAAAAGGATAGCGAGAGGGGAGGGCTGAAAATCAGGAACGCATGCAACACGCGACGCGCGATATACAAATGCTGGCATCACGCGTGTAAGTCTACAAGCACTAACTTTTTTCAGACGGACAGTGATAAAATACACTACCCTTTCCCAGAGTTAGGTTTATAAATCATAACAAACTCTTATTAGAAAAGATAACATTAGATGGGTTTACGTTTGAACACATAACAGTACCCAGACAGCACATCTTCGAAACAGGAGGTAGAAGAAATTGCATATTTTGAACGCAGCCACGTAGCTCCTTTAAATTAGTATTTTTGGGTTCCTTAGGGCTTGCTGACAAATAATATGTAAAACGTTACGCAAATAGTCCAGGAATTAATAAATTATACCCAAAATAAAATATTGGGGGTGCCTGACAGCATAAAATCATTTCTGCTCATAAGATTTTTTTTTAACGTGTTTGAAAAAAATTTACGTTACAGAAATAGCCTACCATGTAAACTCCAAATTGATTGGAGCGCAACAAATGAAAGCCTAACCACGATTGGTCGGGCTATAAATACTATCTTGGTTGTTAGGGGAGACGGGAAAAGATAACATTTTTTCAAACACTTGTCGAAACGTGGCTCATTGGCCAGTCTCGCTGATATACACACTTGGGAGCGTTAGTTCGAGACCACTTGTTTAAATACACTTGATAAAGCATCAGTGCGTTGAAGCCAGCTAATATTTTGCTAAATAAAAGCCTGGAACATAAGCAGATGGAAATTTGTGCCAGTTTGTGCCAGAATTCATTGCTAATCAACGTATCTGTGTTATTCGTATGAATTGTGGTAAGCTTGAACCATTTAATATCTTTTAATGAAAATTGAATGTGAATTGTTGATTTATGCCTGTATATATATGTGTAGTTCAGTGGCAAACGTGAGGTAAAGCCTAAAATGCTCCAGCCTGAACAGAGGGTGTCGGAGAGAAGTAAAACGGCATGGAATGGCCAAACAGTACACTGACACCTGGATGATTGACTAGAAAGAAATAATGCTGGAAGTGCAGAGGCGTAGTAACCATTAAGAAGGGTAATACTGGAATAAAGTATTTCAAATGAAGCTGACTGTTGGCCTAACGCTCTGAACGCAATGTTTGTGCTGTATTGTGATCAGTGTAAAAGAGAATATAAATTAGTTATGAAGTAGAAGGTACATCCTTCTTGATTTCAGGGACAGTGGTCTTGATGGTACTGAGCAGCACCTGGTCAGAGATTTGCTGAATCCAGAGTCGGACAGCATACTCCTTGGTCCTTTTAGCTATCAGTGAGGTGTCTCCAGAGCCCAGAGGAGAATTCGAGCAGAGGAGTCCTTTCCTGCCGCCATCACTCAAGATAAGCAGAGTTGGCCAGCTGAGCTCAACATTATGTCCCCTCATCTTGAAATGACTTTATAAAATTAACATTAAGAGGGGAATTTACTTGTCTTAAAATCAGGAACTGTGAACATCTCCAATACTAGTCCCTAAAGACAAACTATTGAAGTCATGATGACAAATACCAACAGAGCTTGAACAAAACAAAACCAGTATTACCTCATTTTACTACTACACAACTGACACACATAGAACATTTGTAATAATATATGTCACTACAATATTCATATTAAATACATTCTGTACATAACTTGTAATTTAAATTGATTGTGATTCCTGGTTCCCTTTGTATTTGAATCAGGACACATATACATTCATGACAGCACTGAATACATATTGTTATTTGAAAGTTATCAGTGACTCCTTTAAGATATCCTCGTAGAGTGTTTTATGTATGTGAGTGTCACAGTGTTGTCAAGTGTGGTGGATTAAATTAAATTGTTTATCTGTCTGTTGTTGTGACTTACACTTCATCATACACATACCCTAGACACATAACGTAGCATCACACTATTCCAGAATAATTCTGACTGAGATATATAGATATGTGGTAGCAAGTAAGGTTATCTATAATACACTACTCTTAATAGATATAGATACCTTCACAGCTGATCTCAGTCAGTACACAAAGTCCCCTATAAATATTTATAACATCCCACTTCACCACATATATTGGGGTCTCGCTCTTGGGATTTTGAATCTTTCCCTATTAAAAATATTGGGGGTAATTCACTTCAGAGAATATAAGAATTAAAAGGTATCCTTGGGTGGAATTAAATAAGGTTGAGCTCCCGGTGCCTGTGTTGTCCATTAGATATAGTTAGAAATTGAATTGTTGGTTAGACATTGTATAAATTTACCTGATAGACAATGGCGGACCTGGCCAAATTTCGATCTGCTGCGGTTCAGACTGCAAAAGAGTTAGGATTAGATGGGCAAGTTATGGTTGCCTATGTCACAACGGAATGTGACAAATTTATTGAACGCGAAGAAAGAAGATTAGAAAAAGAAGCCGAAAGAAGGTTAGAGGCTGAGACTAAGAGGTTGCAAGCTGAGGCTGAGACTAAGAGGTTGCAGATTGAGGCTGACAAAGAGGCTAAGAAATTGGAAGCAGAAGAGAAGAAATTAGCTGCAGAAAGAGAAGAGAAGCAGAAAGGGAAGAGAGGAAATTAGCTGCAGAAAGGGAAGCAGAAGATAAAAGATTACAAAGGGAACATGAGTTACGACTAAGGGAGTTTGAGTTTCAAGGCCATGCTCCTGAAAATGGTGCCAGTCCCTTTGCCTCTGATGCTACGGTTACTCAAGGAGCCTCAACCTCAGCTATGAATTTTCATTTAGATCATTTTGTTGAGAAAGACGATGATATTGAGAGCTATATAAATAGGTATGAACTATTAGCTACCACGTATGGGTTAGAGAGAGAAAGGTGGAGCTTAAAGTTATCTCAGGGACTTCGTGGGGCAGCTTATGAAGTTTTTGCAAAAATGAGCAGAGGTGATCAGGAAAATTATGACATGCTAAAGCAGGCTCTTTTGTTAAGGTATGAAAAGAATGCAGAGTTTTACAGGAAAAAATTTAGGAATGCTAAACTACTGTCAGGTGAAACCTATCACCAGTTCTCTGCACGAATAGAGACATACTTGGAGAAATGGACTTCTCTGGGGAAAACCCAAGATCTTAAGGAAATGGTCCTTATAGAGCAACTAAGAGAGTCCATGGCTCCAGACCTGAGAAAGTTTCTCATGGAACAAGGTGCAGAGAGGCTGGGTGAGTTGCTAAATGTTGCTGAAAGGTATCAAGCAGCTCAAGCAGAGGTAACAGGTAATAAAAAGAAACAGGTGGATAACTTTAGGGCACCACAGAACTTTAATAAATTTGATCCTAGGGATCAAAATAAAGGTAAGCACCAATTTGATAGGCCACGGTATGACAATAAAAATAAATTCCCACAATTCGATGAAAGGAAATATGATGAAAGAAAATCTTTCAACCAAGGAAAAAGGTGGTGTAAAAATTGTCAGATGGACAATCATGACACTGACCGTTGCAGAAGGAAACCTGTGTATATGGCAACCCTTCAGGTCAGGTCGACCTCAAGACAGGAGGAGGATATTATGTTAGATACCACTCCAGAAGAGATGAGGAAGGCACAGGCTGGGGATAAAACACTCAAGCCTTGTTTCAGAAAATTGTCAACTTGTCATACAACTCCAGGCAAGGGAGATTTCTACATGAAAAACAAGTTGATGTATAGGAAGACTGGAGCTAGATCCAATGGTCACGGACAGCTGGTTCTTCCAAAAAGATATAGGACAGAATTAATAAGGAGCCTACATGTGAAACCAGATGGGGACCATGAGAAGATAGGTACCATCATTCAAAAGGTGGCTCACAATTATTATTGGCCCAAAGCAAGATCGGACATTGAGAATTTTGTAGAAAGGTGTAGCATAGCACATGAGGGAACACCCACAAGTGGGAACATGGATCAGGACCTGGACACGCCACGGGGCAAAATTAGGCCTGATAATAAAAAGAAAAATAGATTTGATAAAGTGGACCAAATGGAATGGGAAGCCCCTTTTCACGGACAAGCTTCACTTAACTGTTTTACAATGGCCACTATGCGGAGAGTGCAAAAAGATGTCTTACCCCAGGATAAGCCGAAAATCCCTCAATCGGACTTAAACAAACTGGAGGAAGAGGATGTAGAGAGGAAATCTCTCATCAAGAATTTTAAGTGGGGAGAAAGCCCCAAAAGAAAAATTGGTAGCGGTCGTTTTGTGAATGATAATTCTGGGAGGAAAAATCATCACTATAAAGCTTCGAGTGGAAGAGACCATACCGGTGCATGGACAAATAGGTCCACACAATTAAAGGTCCATATGTAGCTTTGTTAAGAACGTGGACTGATGAAAAGGCAGAGGAAAACATTACATCTTCATACCAATATGTGAATGAGCTGACCACTCGGTTAAAAACTGGCTGGAAACTTGCCAATGAAAATTTGAAACAAGCCAGGAAGAAACATGCTGCCTATTATAACAGGAAGGCGAAAGACAGAAATTTGGCTGTGGGAGAGAAAGTACTGCTTCTTTTGCCCGGGAGTCAGAATAAGTTACAAATTGGATGGCAGGGTCCATATACAGTTCTAGAGAAGGTGTCTAGAACAAATTATAAGATAGATAAGAAGGGGAAAGAAAAAATCTATCATGTGAATCTCCTGAAGAAATATTTGGAAAGAGAACATCAGGAAGAGACACACTTGTTGACCTTGTCCATCGCCATGGAGATGAAAAAGGAACCACTTTCATCATTTGAATATCCATTACACCCCTGTGAGACAGCAGCACAGGTGAAAATCAGTACACATTTAACGAAAACTCAGAAAGAGAGAGTGCAACAGGTTCTAAATAATCATGCAGAGGTGTTAACAGACCGACCAGGGCATACAAACCTATTGGAATATGATATGAAACTCATAGACTCCACACCTGTCTGTATGAAACCATATTCGATTCCGTTTGCTAAGGAAAAAGCTTTGAAGGAAGAGATAGACTATCTATTGAAGGAAGG
This sequence comes from Oreohelix idahoensis, assembly GCA_024509875.1. Taxonomy (NCBI): domain Eukaryota; kingdom Metazoa; phylum Mollusca; class Gastropoda; order Stylommatophora; family Oreohelicidae; genus Oreohelix; species Oreohelix idahoensis. Next base: position 346,885 of record JAMPIV010013334.1, read on the forward strand.
AATTATTTCGCACAGTGAGTCTTCGTATAGTTCCGGGGTTGTACTCTTAAGGAAGCCCTCTGGAGAACATAGACTCTGTATAGATTACAGGAGACTGAATGCTATTACAGAAGGACAGGTGGATCCATTGCCGGATACAAATCAGCTGTTTGCCAGACTAAATAAAGCTAAATATTTCTCAAAAGTGGATCTGAGTAAAGGATACTATCAGATTCCAGTAAAGCCTGAGGTTAGACCATACCTAGCTTTTAGTACCTCAGAAGGACACTATGAGTTTAATAGATTGCCATTTGGATTGAAGAATGCGCCTAGTGTCTTCTCTAGAATGATGAGAAAATTATTGGATCCTCTGAATAATCCCTGTATAACAAATTTTATGGATGATATCCTTATAGCAACAGAAACATTTGAGGAACACATTGACTCTCTGAACATGCTGTTTGATCGACTTAGGGAGGCAAATTTAACAGCCCGACCAACCAAATGTTGCGTTGGATGTAAAGAATTGGAATTTTTGGGACACACAGTTTATCAGGGAAACATGACCCCTGACCCAAAGAATTTAGAGAAACTACAGAAAGCCCCGAGACCACAAACCAAGAAGGACGTGAGATCCTTTGTCTCATTATGTGGTTTCTACCAGAAGTATATCAAAAACTTTAATTCCATATGTGCACCTTAAACGGAATTGACACGTAAAGGACTTCCAGATCGCATTACATGGACACCACAATGTGAAATGACTTACCAAGAATTGAAGGAAAAGCTCACAAGTAAACCCATTTTGAAATTACCTGACTTAAGTCAAGAATTCATAGTAAGGACGGATGCAAGTAATATTGGGTTAGGTGCAACTTTACTACAGAAATCAGATGCATTGGATGGGGAATTAAGCCCAGTGGCATATGCTAGCAGAAAGTTGAATAAAGCTGAAATCAACTACTCAACTAGCGAAAAAGAATGTCTTGCAGTAATATGGGCAATAAAGAAATTCAATATTTATCTATATGGGAAGGCATTTAAGTTGCAAACTGACCACAAACCTTTATCGTTTTTAGCACAGGCTAAGCATGAGAACTCTAGGTTACTCCGATGGTCTTTGCTTCTGGCTCCATATAATTTTAGCATTGAATATATATCTGGAAAAACCAATCTGGGAGCGGATTTTTTAAGCCGCCATCCGTGTGATGAGAATCACCGTAAACCCCAGAAATAATAATAAATTTCTCTATGTGTATATAGAATAAAGGACTGACATATAATGTCTGTTTTAAGAGGGGAGGTGTCATGAAATATTCTAATCCACATATATAAATTATTAGGTAAATATGAAGCCTAACAAATAAAATTAATAAAGAGAAGAGCAATGGTAAAATAACAGTGCTGTCACAAAGAATGTACTCGAAATCCCCCTTGTTTTCTGCTTCGTCTGCAAATTGTAACGCTTTCACGTTGATATAAAAGCTTACTGTATTATTACCCGCCTTCTTCAATGAAACGTGTGCTGCATTTCTAAGAAAAACATTGAGACGTACTGCGTAATGACCTAAATTAATCCTAACATTAATTATATTACGTTACCAAAACGAACGAACAGATGGACAAAAGGATAGCGAGAGGGGAGGGCTGAAAATCAGGAACGCATGCAACACGCGTCGCGCGATACACAAATGCTGCCATCACGCGTGTAAGTCTACATGCACTAACTTTTTTCAGACGGACAGTGATAAAATACACTACCCTTTCCCAGAGTTAGGTTTATAAATCATAACAAACTCTTATTAGAAAAGATAACATTAGATGGGTTTACGTTTGAAAACATAACAGTACCCAGACAGCACATCTTCGAAACAGGAGGTAGAAGAAATTGCATATTTTGAACGCAGCCACGTAGCTCCTTTAAATTAGTATTTTTGGGTTCCTTAGGGCTTGCTGACAAATAATATGTAAAACGTTACGCAAATAGTCCAGGAATTAATAAATTATACCCAAAATAAAATATTGGGGGTGCCTGACAGCATAAAATCATTTCTGCTCATAAGATTTTTTTTTAACGTGTTTGAAAAAAATTTACGTTACAGAAATAGCCTACCATGTAAACTCCAAATTGATTGGAGCGCAACAAATGAAAGCCTAACCACGATTGGTCGGGCTATAAATACTATCTTGGTTGTTAGGGGAGACGGGAAAAGATAACATTTTTTCAAACACTTGTCGAAACGTGGCTCATTGGCCAGTCTCGCTGATATACACACTTGGGAGCGTTAGTTCGAAACCACTTGTTTAAATAAGCTTGATAAAGCATCAGTGCGTTGAAGCCAGCTTATATTTTGCTCAATAAAAGCCTGGAACATAGGCAGATGGAATTTGTGCCAGTTTGTGCCAGAATTCATTGCTAATCAACGTATCTGTGTTATTCGTATGAATTGTGGTAAGCTTGAACCATTTAATATCTTTTAATGAAAATTGAATGTGAATTGTTGATTTATGCCTGTATATATATGTGTAGTTCAGTGGCAAACGTGAGGTAAAGCCTAAATGCTCCAGCCTGAACAGAGGGTGTCGGAGAGAAGTAAAACGGCATGGAATGGCCAAACAGTACACTGACACCTGGATGATTGACTAGAAAGAAATAATGCTGGAAGTGCAGAGGCGTAGTAACCATTAAGAAGGGTAATACTGGAATAAAGTATTTCAAATGAAGCTGACTGTTGGCCTAACGCTCTGAACGCAATGTTTGTGCTGTATTGTGATCAGTGTAAAAGAGAATATAAATTAGTTATGAAGTAGAAGGTACATCCTTCTTGATTTCAGGGACAGTGGTCTTGATGGTACTGAGCAGCATCTGGTCAGAGATTTGCTGAATCCAGAGTCGGACAGCATACTCCTTGGTCTTTTTAGCTATCAGTGAGGTGTCTCCTGAGCCCAGAGGAGAATTCGAGCAGAGGAGTCCTTTCCTGCCGCCATCACTCAAGATAAGCAGAGTTGGCCAGCTGAGCTCAACATTATGTCCCCTCATCTTGAACTGACTTTTTAAAATTAACATTAAGAGGGGAATTTACTTGTCTTAAAATCAGGAACTGTGAACATCTCCAATACTAGTCCCTAAAGACAAACTATTGAAGTCATGATGACAAATACCAACAGAGCTTGAACAAAACAAAACCAGTATTACCTCATTTTACTACTACACAACTGACACACATAGAACATTTGTAATAATATATGTCACTACAATATTCATATTAAATACATTCTGTACATAACTTGTAATTTAAATTGATTGTGATTCCTGGTTCCCTTGTAGTTGAATCAGGACACATATTCATTCATGCCAGTAATGAATACATATTGTTATTTGAAAGTTATCAGTGACTCCTTTAAGATATTCTCATAGAGTGTTATATGTATGTGAGTGTCACAGTGTTGTCAAGAGTAGTGGATTACATTAAATTGTTTATCTGTCTGTTGTTGTGACTTACACTTCATCATACACATACCCTAGACACATAACGTAGCATCACACTATTCCAGAATAATTCTGACTGAGATATAGAGATATGTGGTAGCAAGTAAGGTTATCTATAATACACTACTCTTAATAGATATAGATACCTTCACAGCTGATCTCAGTCAGTACACTAAGTCCCCTATAGATATTTATAACATCCCACTTCACCACAAATGGAAGTACAGAACATTAGAATAATACAGTGGAATTGTAGAAGTGCCAAAAAAAAATATATATACCAGCATTAATAGGCATGTTTAAACAATTTAAAGTAATATTTGCCATTCAAGAGACTAATCTTAATCCGAGTCAACATTTTACCATCCCTGAATATAAAGTCTTTCAAAATGATAGGACAGACACTCAAAAAGAAGGAGGTGTGGCATTTCTAGTTAATAAAACATATATAAAAACTGACTGGGAATCATTCAGAACAGAAAATTTTGAAGGAATAACTATACTACTCGTCACAAGTCAAGGGCCACTTAGAAAAACCTTGGTTGAAACCATAAAACAAATCTGATATAAACGTAATTGGTATCAGTCAAAACGGCATTTATTGAATACCAAATTGACATGTCATGTAAAGAAATGGAAACACACATTCAAACGCAATGAAGCTGTGAAGTGTGTCACCCACCTTTTCAAAAGTCCCACAATAGATATTGGACCAATAGACATTTCAAAATCGGGTATGACCACCGTTTGCAGCAAGGCATTCAAGAAAGCGTAGACGCATCGAGTCCACAATGGACCGAAGAGTATCCTGAGGAACAGATTGCCATTCCTGAAGCAGAAATGCAGTCAGCTGTGCAACATCCATTGGCAGGGGGTGATTTGTTGACAATCTTCGACCAAGGACATCCCAGAGGTGCTCAATCGGAGAAAGGTCAGGTGAATGAGCTGGCCATGCCATCCTGATGATCCCATGTTGCTGAATAAACTCATTCACCACACGAGCTCGATGGGGTCGAGCGTTATCATCTTGGAGGATGGCATTACCACCTATGGCCTCCAGAGCAGGCTGAACAATTGGTCTCAAGATTTCGTTCTGGTATCTTGGGCCGGTCAAGTTGCCTTGGATGATGTAGAGTGGGGCCCTGCTGTGTCTGTAGAAGCCTCCACAGAACATGACAGAACCCCTACCATAACGATCCACCTCTCGAATTGTGTCATCAGTAAATCGCTCTCCTGGTCATCTCCAAACTCGAATCCTGCCATCATTGAATGACACAGTGAAGCGAGATTCATCAGTGAAGAGAACTTGACTCCATTGTTGCCTTGTCCATCGGATGTGCTCGCGACACCAAGCAACACGGGCTCTGCGATGAGCAGGAGTAAGAGGGATTCTGACTGCAGGACATCGAGCAGCCAGTCCAAATTCATGTAAATGTCTGCGAATGGTGCTTTGACTGACATTAACGTTTACAGTTTGTCTCAGCTGACATCTTAGAGTGAAACAAGTCATTGTTCGATGGCGCAGGGCTGACAATAAGAGGTACCGGTCATCATGTCTATTGGTGCATCTAAGGCGACCTGGCCGGTGGTGATCCTCCACACTTCCTGTGGTCTGAAATCTCTCCAAAATTCTTTGGATAGTAGAGTGTGACACTGCAAGCCGTCTAGCAACCTCACGGACAGATAAACCACTTTCAACCCACGCTATAGCCCTCATTCTTTGTAAGGTGTCAAGACTTCCTCTCGGTGGCATGGTTTTTGCAAGTGATGAAACTACCCTAAGTCTGCTGATTGTAAAACAAATTAAGAGTGAACTCTGTTCACGAAAAGTCACCATTGCACGTGGAATGTCAATCAGCACGATTACTTCACCTGTTCGGTTGTACGGAAGTTTGAAAAAACAGATTAAAAATGTGAATTTATGGTCAGCAAACCAAATTGCACGTGATCACCATGGTTGTCGGTGAGTTGTTTTTATGCTTAAGGTGCATAGAGGACTGTCAGAGGAAGATATTGCACCCATTTTTACTAAAAACTTCCTTCATTTAATCATTCTATGCGCTTATATAAAAGTGTATTGAAAATAATAGGGTGGCCCTTGACTTTTGACGAGTAGTATATAACAGTATCTACTGAGTTAGAAGAAGTAAAAATATTTAACCTTTACTGTTGAAGTGGAAACATAAACGAAAGAGATATCTCAGACATGAATAAAAGAATAAACAACAGAACTATCATAGTGGGAGACTTCAATGCTCATCATACAGCTTGGGGAGGCAATGTAATAGGCAAATCAGGAAAACTACTGTTGGACTTCATTGAAAACAATGAACTAATAATGCTGAATGATGGATCAGTAACAAGAATTAACCCTTATGCAAATCAGCAAGACACAGCTATTGGGGATATTAATTCAGATAATTTACCCATTGAAATAACACTAAAAGATAATTACAAACCTAACAAACTGGTAGAAAAACCGAAATTTTACTATAATAAAGCTAATTGGGTAGCTTTTCAGGTAGGAATGGAAGAGATTAAAATGAATAATGTAGAAAATAAAAATATAGATGTATTTGCAGATAATCTCACAAAAGAAATATTATTAATAGCTGTTAAACATATACCAAATGCATAAATGCCAAAACACATAAGTCCACACCGCATTAAGGAAACAAAAAAATAATGAACATTGGAACAAAAACCCAGTGCCATGATGGACAGTTAAATGTACCGAAATTCAAAAACAAATAAAACAAGCTCTACATGAATACAGAAATAATAGATACGAAGATAATTTAGATGTTTATAAGAACATAAGAAATGAATCAAATAGAATAATACTCAAGGCAAAAGAAAATTATTGGAGAAATTTCTGCCAAACACTGAACCCTGCAAATAACTCTACAACAGATGAGTGGAATAAGTTAAAAGCCATTAAAGGTGGAACTAAACATATGATAATACCTCATATAAAAAGACCTGAAAGGGCAGAGACTGACTGGCAGAAAGCAGAGGTGCTGGCCAGGTACTACCATAGAGTTAGCTCTAAGGAAAATCTAGGACAGGCTGAAGTCAACAGAAGAGCAAAACTTCTTAAAAAAAGTCAGTAAAGAAGTACCTTATAATACTGAAAATTTATCATATTTAAATGCAAATATTACAATGGAAGAAGTTGAAAATACAATAAAAGACAAAACAAATACATCAGCAGGGCATGACATCTTGAGCTATGAAATCCTGAAACACATACCAAAAAAGTACCATAGAAATAATAACATCCCTTTTTAACAAAGTTTGGAACACAGGAAAAATTCCCAGAACATGGAAAACAGCAGTAATTATTCCAATACTAAAACCAGAAAAAGATGCCCATGATGCCAGTTCATACAGACCAATTTCTTTAACTTCCCACATAGGTAAAATATTAGAAACCATAGTAAATAAAAGATTAAAGTTTTATTTGGAAAAAAATAATTTATATAGTCAAACTCAGTCAGGATTTAGGAAGAATAGATGCACTATGGATCAGATAATTAAATTGGAACATGAAGTAAAATCAGGATTTCAAAAGAAAGAAAAAACTGTGGTAGTATTTTTAGATATAGCTATGGCTTATGATGAATGCTAAGAGAGAGGGTGCTCTCTTTAAAATGAAGAAGATAGGAGTAACCGGAAAAATATCTAATTATTTAGAGAATTTTCTGCAAGACAGATATTCAGGTAAACAATGATAGATCAGAACTGTATGAACAACAAAATGGAATACCCCAAGGATCAGTAATATCTCTGTTGCATATGTTGAATGGTCTTATATTAATTTATATTGAATGTTATATGTTGTAACACACTGGTTACTTTGGCCAAGGAAACTGCTAGGGTTTCACATCAAGACAACCGCACACAATCCACATAAAAGGTGGTAGCAAAGTCATTAAGGCGAAGTGGCACGAAACAATAGGTTTAATATAACTTGAGACACTGCTCTATATTCATGTTTATAATAAAGCCAATATCTTATGGCATTACATATGCAGTCATAGAGGGGTCTCTGTACTGTTGTAGCTCGAAACACTGTCTTTTGATCGACTACAAAGTTTATTTAATTCAGACTCACTTTTTCAACAGAATTCCTTTCTCCCTTGTACAAATATAACTAGAATCATCTCACATAAGCATATTAATGATCTAGTGCTGGAACATCATAGGGATTTGACACAATATTAATATATATTAGAAGCTCAGAGACATGCGTCCACTCGCCATAACTACACACCTAGAAGTCTCTTGCAGCTGATCTCTCACAACTGCCAATGGCAACTTTGACGTCTGCCAAACTCCACCCCGAGGCAATGATGTCACTTCCTGTGTTATCAAGGACTACATATAATAAACAAACATGAAGCCTTGTCGAACCATCTCATGATATCAACACACGTTATGAATTTTACTCATAACAATCTCCTTCAATTTTTACAATAATGGTAAATGATATAGATGAAGAATTTAATGATATAACAAATAAATTGTCACAGTTTGCAGATGATGTTGCTATATAAAGGACTGGGAAACATCTGCCAAAATTATATAAGGATCTACAAAAGCAAATAAATAAAGTATGTAAATGGATGACAAAATGGGGTTTTCAGCTGAATACAAATAAAACAGTGGGAATGATCTTTAGTAAAGAACGGGTTGTAAAAAATAAAATTATAGATATAAATATCCAAGGGCAAAACATTAATACAGTGCAAACAACTCGATATCTAGGATTGACATTGGACCAACAGCTAAACTGGAATAAACACATAGATAAACTAGTGGAGTCTTGCAGAGGATTGACTAACTTATTAAGATATTTGAAAGGTAATGGATGGGGTGCAAGCACTAAGACAATGCTCACTTTCTATAAATCTTTTATTAGAGGAAAAATAGATTGTGGAAGTATAATATATGACTCTGCTGCACACAGTAACAAGATTAAATTATACAGAATTCAGCATCAGGCTTTATGTACAATAGCAGGTGCAATCAACATCAATGGGAGCTATAGAGGTGGCTTTAGGAATTCTACCCTTAGAATTACGGAGAAAGGAGTTAAGACTAAATTACATGAACAGAGTTATGTTAGATACGTCTCACCCAGCACATACAGCTTTTACTAGATGCCAACTAACAACTCAGGCCAATCCAATGAATACCACTAGATTATAGATACCCTACAGGATGGAAGTGTATGGAGGAAATTGTTCATCTGGGTACATTAATTACATCAATTAATAACATTAGCAGTTGTAAATACAAGCCAGTGATTCCACCCTGGAAGATCAAGAAACCAGACACAGACTACCACCTAGCAGAAATACATAAGAAAACAAATAATACAGAAAATATTAAAAACACAGCCAATAAATATATATACAACAAATATCAAAAGACAGCATTACTGTGTACACAGATGGATCCAAGGGAGAGGATGGCAAACTGGGGATAGGAATATATATTCCAATATGGAAAATGGCAAAAGAATAGAGCATCATGGAAAATACATCCATTTTCACTGCAGATGGTAGCAATACTAAAAGCACTAGAAATATTCTGTAATAACCCTCCCAAAAAACTAAGTTTTAACTGACTCTCTTTCAACAATTCAAGCACTTAGAAACTTACGAGAATGTAGTAGACCTGATATAGCAGAGGAGATATTTCTGGCTACTACATACTTATAATCCAGAGGATGTTCAGTTTTAATTGCTTGGATACCTTCACATGTTGGCATAGAGGGAAATGAAAAGGCAGATAAACAGCCAAGAAAGGTAGCTCTGATAAAAATGTAATAAATGTAGGGATGAGTAAATCAGAGATTAAGAGCTTAATTAAAGATTTAATAACAGATGAATGGAAAGCAGAGTGGGATAAAAACCTGAAAGGAAGACATGCATATAAGATGTTCAAGGCTCCAAGAAGAAAATGTCAGATATCTAGGGAATTGAAAATTCCCAGTAATAAGAAACTTCTCAGACTACAGCTGGGAAAAGGCTATTTCAGAATAGAAGAACCTTACTGTGCAGGATGTCTTCAAGACAATAATATAGAACATTTCTTGTTAAAATGTAAGAGGTATGAACAAATGAGAATACCAATATTAGATTATTTGCAGGCATCAAACTTACCTATAAATATAGAAGAGGTGTTAAGAATAGACAGACCTAGGGAACTGCATAATATAGTCAAACAATATTTAACACGAACAAAGGTTAATATATAGTGGTTGGGAATGTGAAGGTCTGATGCTGTTCTTACAATGTATCTGACTTTTAACAGATGAAAGTCAATTAAATATCTGGTAAAGTCCGTTATATAACTGAACCACCAGGCCTTTACACCCCTTCACTTTAATATTATTCTTGTTCAGAGTTTCTTCTTGATTTTGTTCATTTTTTTTTTTAAACATATAAGCATAATTGATAATTGTGATTTTCCCTATTTACAATGATTTGACAAATGTGATGCCACTTTCTCATATCGGCAGTTGTTCATATTATTTGGAATTGAAAACAATATATATCCTAATTATAACCCATCAGAGGTTGAACAGGATATTATTCTTCATTAATTTAAAAAATATATATATATTTATTTTCGAGATTTTCTACCCTAGCTTGTAAAGTGATCATTTCATGTTTCCATACTTTTCTGAGGCTGAAACAATGTGTACAAGTACATAGGCCTATGTGATTTCTATTTGACCAAGGGTTGGATTAATGATTGTTATAAATGTCTAAAGTGTAAGACAAGCTGAAAAGAAGAACACCATTAATTCCTTTTGGCTTTATGTACAAATGTAGGATGCCATTAACTAAGGATGCAGACACTCTGAAATAACTGGTAAGTTTGTATATTGTTCAGTGAATGCTCTGTATGACAGTAGGTTGGACACTGTTAACTGTGTAGGAAATATTGGTATGATTATAGGTCGAACACCATTAACTGTGTAGGAAGTATTAGTCTATATTACTAAGTAGACTAATATTAATATCATAAGCGTAACCGTTAATCTTCACACTAAAATTGTAATCGTAACTGTGCACCGAGATAAAAGCAGATAAAAAGGATACTGCATGCAGAAAACCTACAGTAACTCAATATAATGTCTATCGGTCCGGCGGCCAATTTAAATCGAATATGGAATCTTTCACAGTACCAGCACATCGGAAGTGAACGCCAGAAGTCACGTGATATTGTGGTACGTTGTTGTTTCCCTGGATTGGCTTTAAAACTTTATTTCTCAACCGGTGGTCACTGTTATTCGTAGGTCATTGCGATCGATGCTTATGCATTTTTACGTTTTCAGAATAACATTTTTATAGTAATAATGGTTTCTCTTATACACTTCCAGACGTCTACTTGAATGTTTTCAAATAAAACAGTGGTCAGTATGATACTACTGTAATCTCCATAGTTTGTTTACATAAATTGTACTTGAGACGGCCATTAGTCCTCATATGTTGGACATCTTTGAAGCAGTTACTTATACAGGTATAGATAGATCTTTCTGTTGGTGTTCTAATATATTTTAGTTTTAAGTAAACAGCGTAGCCGGTTTCTAACGACAATTTCTGAAAATGTAAAAATAAAATAACGATATTTTAGTCTTCATTAACAAATTTTTTTATTTTATGTTTTAACATAAGTTACAATTCATTTAATTTGTCACACCATTTCTTATTTTACTTATTACTGTTTGCTACATATTTTATTGAAACATGTTTTTTTTCTAATGCTTCATGATATACAATATTTTTTAATATTGTTATCCTGCACGAAAGTTAAAAAATTTAAGTTACACAGCACATTGCAATCGCCTAAAATCAATATGAGTAGGTGCGTATTATAGGAATGCGTGGAACGAGCATATCGTCTCTTGTGGCATAACGATTAATATTATCGTTTTTATTGTGTACGATATGATATGCGTCACAGTTTAAGCACGTCAAAATTACGGAGTAATAGTACTAGTGTTCTTATTTGCAAAATATATTTGTGAGGTAGTGCCCATGGGTTGAGGAAATCCTTTTGATGAAATCTAGCCTTCCGGCTATCTTTGACGATTTAGTTGGATTTATACATCATGACAGTGCCTGGCAGTTGATTCTGTATTTTTAGATTCATATTACTAATGCTACGAGTATATTTCTTAAATGCCTGAATCACATGCTCTAAAATTACTCCGAAAGCAATTTTTAAATTTTTTTTCCGAAGTTCTTGCAAATGTTCTGTAAAATAGTTTTGTAGCTGTTGAACTGACTGGATCACTGTGCAACAATCCATTAGAAATGAAATAGATTTGTTGTACGATTCACACAATAGGGAAAATATTGCTGTCGCAAGGTGATTTGGGTTTTGTCAAATGACAAGGATGAACGTGGGATGAAATCTATGGCTTACTTACTAACTAACTTAGTCGTTCCTCTTCTACCGTGGGGTGTAGAGGTTTGTAAGAGAGATTGCCATACTATTCTATCGGCTACCTTCCTCCTGGCTTTGTTCCATTCTAGTCCTCGGTCCTTCAAAGATTGTCTAATGTTGCCATTTTATGTCGTCCTGGAGGTCTGGATCCCTGGCTCTTATTTTTCCATGCTTGTCGTGGTAGCCGATCTTCTCCCATTCTGCAGACATGGCCAAACCATCTTAGTTGGGACTGTTCTACTTGGGTCTGCAGGGGTTAGGTTTTTAGGCCTTGACGTATCGTCTGGTTGCGGACCATGTCTCTTCTGGTTACTTCAACCACCTTCCTCAGATACCTCATTTCTGAGGTTTGGATCTGGCTTTTGTGTGTTGTAGTCATTGCACATTCCTATGTCAAGGGCTCGTAAGTATGAAGGCCTACTTAGGACAAGAAGAGTGAATGAGAGAAAGTGAATCCTCAGTGAAAATGAAGGTTTCAGTAGGCATTTTGGTCTCCAGCGACAGCATCGCTCTGGGATCCCAAAAGATATAAGAGCCACACTCCCGGTTTATCCAGATGAAAACTTAAACACTCACAGCAAAACAAGATATAAATAACTGATAAACTAAGATCTAAATTTATTTCACTATATATATATATATATATATATATATATATATATATATATATATATATATATATTATATATATATATATATATATATATATATATATATATATATATATATATATAATCACAACTAAAAATAAAGAAAGTGCAAAATTATGCAATCAACAAACATTGTGGCGAAATGGCTGTTACTCCCTATTTTTCAACCCGCCCCCTTCTCTTTCTTTTCTTAGTTTTTCCTAGAGCCACCAGCTCTCTGTATTTTGGTTTTTTCATGTGGTAGTAGGGGGCAGTAAGTCCCACTATTACGCGGTCAGACACCCACCCTGCCACCCGTGTGTTGCCGGGGCCCGAAAGGGGAGCAAAGAATAGTAACACTGCACCCTACCACGCATGTCGTAAAAAGCGACTAAGGAGGGTTGGGCATGGGGCTGTTTACCCCATCACGTAAAAACTTCGCACAGTGGGCTGATCACCTGCTTGCCAACCAATCTGATTACGGAAACAACGATAGATTGTTTGGTCTGTTTTTGTTCCACAAAGACGCCACTAGGCGTGGTGGAAACAGCGATAGATTGATCAATTTGTTGTTGCCCTAAGACGCCACTAGGCGTACTGGCCACATACTGCTTTGCCGGTTGGTGGCTAAGGATGGAAGAAGAAAGAAGACACCCACCCTGCAGAGTGGCTTTGTTCTTTTGATTTCCTGTTCACAGCTGATAGAATGGTCTGGCGCTCTCTCTTCCAAACCTCTACACCTCACGGTAGAAGGGGAACGACTAAGTAAGTAAGATTTCCTGTTCATTGGGCCTACGACAATTGACGTAAGGAATGCGTAATAGCACCTGGCAGCATATCAGCGGACGAGAATCTTCGCCGCTTGTAAACATGGTTGAGCACGAGTGGTAATCCTTTTCTGCTTTCTTATTAAACACCGATTCTCTGTCCACGTGAGTACCCCTCTTGCATTTCTGTAAAGGCGGCTTGGTCTTTTGGGTGCATTTCTTCCAGGAGACCTGTCTTAGTAGTCCTGTTGAATGACATCAAGTTACGTAGACACTTGGGCGGTCATTCGTGTCTGGGTCTTTGACAAACGGAGACGGTCATCGTTTTCATGTTTCCTTGAGCTCCTATTACGGTAGTCTTAAGTTGGTTCTAGAGGCACAGGGTGTGCAGGTGTCCTTGTTTTTCGATTTCAGCGGAGACGGCCGTCAACCCGTTACGCAAAATCTGTTGGTAGTTGTGTATTTTAGAGAAAGTTCTGGTCCAGTATTATGTGTCTTTGTCTGTTGCTCTGTGCATTTGTTCATGACTGGGGGAACACCTGCCACCGAAGATAATAGCATATAAGAGGTTCTTGTCTGTCTGTTAATTGCTTCAGTCTTGGAATGGGAATTCTTGCCCGGGAAATAGCAACATAAGACAATCTGCCGCTTGTGAGTTTAGTGGGATATTCTGATCTTTGTTCGGTAAGCGAATTTGTAAACGCTAATATTATAAGTAATTTTTGCTAGGGCTTCATAATGGACAGAGTAGTTCTTTGTAAATGATTTTTACTAGTGTGATAATTAATGCAATCATTTAACGCGCCACCTAAGCTATAGCCAGTTGGTTTGGGGAGAGTGCTAATATTTATATGATAAGAGCCTCATGGTTATGTTACATTATGCCTGATGTAGGGCATAAACAGAGTCCCCTGATCTAGGGATAACTCAGTTAGGAAATTTTAACCCACAATCAGGTTAACCTGAATAAATGTAAATTTTTTTCCTCAGGGGCGGACTCGTGTAATATAATTCTTCTCCACACCATGTAATTTGATATTTTAGTAAGCACCGGTACATTAATTGATTGGTTAAAATTCAAGTATAATATTTCTATGGTTGTTATATGTGGTATGTAATTATTAAATTGTCGAACGACTATACGACAAGGTAGATGGCCTTGCGAATTATGTAGCTAGCTGACCTAACTGATTTTAAGGTAACATCTCGCAGGTGGAGCAACGGGGAGAGGCGAGCAGTTTTATAAACAAGCCGAACTATCCCAAGCGTTAAGACGCGGGATTGCGTGTTATTACACAAATGCAATAGTGAGCCGGTCAGCACTGAGCAGTGTGTGGGCTGACAGCGGAGAGAGGAAGGGCAGTATGATTACCTGTATTTAATTGTCTTTGTTTATTTTTGTGCTGTATTGTGATGTTTGACTATTTTATTTAGCAAAATGTTATGAGGTTTTGTTTATGTTTACATTACAGCATACGTCGGCCTTCTCCGGCAATCACTTAGCCGGAGGCCGGACTTCGCCTTCTGTGGTTAACGCCTTCTGTGTAGGGCTTAGTGTGTAGACATAACGGGGACTGGTGTGTATTCAAGGTTCTTTTTCCAACCGCGGATTATTATATTTAAAGTACAACCCCATACTTGTGGGAGAGGGTAACCTTTGTTTGGGTTTTCTTGTGGTAAACCATATTTTATTGTTTACTACCTGTCTCTGGAGTGTTTATAATTTGGGTGTCTCGTTCGTAGAGACCTGCATTGTAATTTTATTCCATCTGTATTTTATGCCGTGATTGATATTTATGTTATTCATTTTTTCCAGCAGCTATTTAGGTGTTGTTTCAATAAAAGAGAGGTATTTATTTAACCGTATCAGATTTCTTTTACTTTCCTCACTGGATCTGTACTATTCACTTGTACTGTATTGTTGTGTTTGGATACACCTTAGTGTATAAAAACACTACCTCTAAATTGAGTAGGAGGCGGTGTGACAATAGTTGTACAAAAGGTCACCGAGTGGCGAGGAGAGAGTTATGTTATGTTCTCACCCTCGATAACTATAAGTCACCTCATCCACCATCTACATAATCTCTTATCTATCACCTCAGATCTCTCTCAGACTCTTTTGTTTTGTCTCTGACATCACCCAGACCTTGGCTCTGGTCACAGACAGACTCTTATATAACTCGCTCGTGACAAACATAACAAACGATATAGACTTAATTAACAACTCAATTACTCTTAACTTGAGACGAGACTGGTGACAAATATGACGAAACATCTTCAGGCTCACTAAATAGGTAAACTACACTGGATAATGATCAAATGGCAAGTATAATGCTTGCTGACGAAAAAAAAATATAATGTTATGCTTGTACGACACAGCATATATGAATGTTTATGTTGCGCCTCCATACGATTTGCACTGAGTACTGTTGTATACCTATGGCTGACTATGCCAATAAGTATGGCTGGCAGGACTTTAATGCCTTAAGAACCATCGCTTGGTACATGGAAGTACAGAGGTTGGGGTCACAAACGATCTATCGGTAGGGAAACCCTCTCTCTCTCTCTCTCCCTCTCCTTTGACGACAGTACTTCTTGCTTATGCCGAAGCTGTCAGTCCAGTGCCTGTCAGATATTTATACAAAAAAATATTCTTAAGCCCTAGCCTAACAGGTTGTTATTTTTAATTATTGTACTGCGGTGTAATGACTGTATACATCAGCAAGTCGTATGCACGTTTAGCTGTTATTGACATGTATATCTATGATACTATCAATGATAATGTAGAGTGTGTTAAAACATCTTGGTATCATTGCAAGGCCGTAGGTAAAGCTTAATAATGGGGGAGGGGGGGGGGGGGTCTAATAAAAAATTTTTGTATTGCACTATTTTTAATGTTTTTTTTTTTTTAATGGAAAAAGTTAACTTACTATTTGTGATGAATATTTTTCCTTCCCTCTAGAGTACACAATCCGTTGTTCTATTTTTTAACGCAAATTTCGACACGACATCGTCAGCATTCAAAGGCATACTGCGATGGACACTAATTAAGCTAAACCTGTCAATCGTTCATCTCCTGGTGCATTCCAAACCAATTTTTAAGTCGTCTTAAAGTGGAAAAGCATCTTTCGGGAGTTGCTGTGGAAAATGGCAGGGTCATGAGAATCTGTAATAGTCTTTTTATAATAGGGAAAAGTACATCATCACAAACTATGATGGAATCAATCGCTGTTTTTGGTTTATCATCTTCTGACAGTAAATTCCATTTGTGTTGCCAGAGCTCAAATTCCACTGTTAGCCTTCCCTATGCTTCGTCCTAAATTTCACAGGTTTCTTTGAGCGTTTCTGGTTTAATAATTTTACAATTATAAGGAAACAGTAGTTGCAGTTTAACTATTAATTTGTTGTGTGGTGAAAAACGATAATTTAGTTCAACTGAAAAATGATCAAGAAACGGTATAAATAAATTACGTCTGTAATATTCATTGGCATCGCTTGATGGGGCATTTTGCCGGTGTGATATCGTCCAGTTACTCTAAGTTTGGTCATTTCACCTCCACTTCATGTAACACACGTTCATCCAACAGATATATTTCATAGAAAGAATCTTTGTTTTTATCGCGCATTGTTTGAATCAAACTGGCAATTAAATCCACGTGTTTACAACATTGTATTAAATCCACATTTTTTTTGGGAAGACTTTTACACAAATTTATATTATAAGAAAGTACCTTACTTAATGTTAATAGTGCAATAACGAATCCAGCATTAGTCGTAGCAAGCATAAGTTGGTATGTTTGTTCTGAAGTTTCTTTATTTCCCGATTATTTAAGTTCATTGAGAGGTGCCACTATTGCAGGATATAATTCAACGAAACGGGGACACTGAGCCATGTTTCTCGGACCATCTTGTTTCACATAAACCAAGTACAGTTTTATGTGATACTAGGCTCCCATTTTAATTTGCTATTTTCTCTAAAACT
Organism: Oreohelix idahoensis; assembly: GCA_024509875.1. NCBI lineage: Eukaryota > Metazoa > Mollusca > Gastropoda > Stylommatophora > Oreohelicidae > Oreohelix > Oreohelix idahoensis. The sequence continues at coordinate 364,201 of JAMPIV010013334.1, forward strand.
CCGCATAGGCCGGTCCCAAGCCCGGCTGAAAAAGGAGGAGGGCGGCCTGCATGGAGGCCGTAAGGACGCAGCCCCTCCACCATGCAAAGGCACAACAGGCCAATCACCTGTTTGCTTTAAAACATGATTACACGAAATACAAGAGAGAAAACCGGACTGATTCTAAAGGCGACGAACTGGAACGGACTACGGACTATGACTTATGGAACTTGGAACACAAGAAGTATAAATGGGAAAGAAGAGGAGCTGGTGGAAGAGATGAGGAAAGCAAAACTAGAAATCCTGGCTATTACGGAAACAAAGAAAAAGGGACAAGGAGTCATGGATCTCGATGGCAACACGCTGCTCTACAGTGGTGTACCCAAATCTGAAAGAGCTAAAGGGGGCGTGGGTTGCATTGTGGCCAAAAACCAGAAAGATAGTATCAAGGGATGGAACTTTGTCTCGGAGCGTATTATGGTTGTAAAACTAAAAGAAGGAGAAACAATAGTCAACCTGGTCATAGTGTATGGGCCAAATGAGGATGAGAGAGCAGAGGTCAAGGAGGAATTCTTCGAGCTGCTTCAACGGACAGTGGATGTCTGCCTAGATGAAATTATCATGCTTGGAGATTTCAATGCCAGAGTTGGAAATGACCATGCTAGATGGGGTGGAGTTATCGGAAGATATGGAAAAGATACTCTCAATGACAATGGAAAGCGACTCCTTAGATTCTGCAGTGAGCAGAATCTGATCATTACCAACACAAAATTCCCCCATAAGCGCATACATGCATAGACTAGGTTTGAACCATCAAAGAATGAGAAGTCAGTGATCGACTATGCCATTGTTAGGAGGAGCTCATTCAAATATGTCCGGGATGCTAGAGTCTGGAGGGGACCAGAGATTGGAAGTGATCACTACCTGCTTACAATTAAAAGAACAACTGAAAGAGTTGCTCAGCCTAGGAACTGCCCAGCATCACGCAAGAAACTAAGTAAACGAGCAGGAGAAATGAGCATTAAGACCTACACGCCAAGAGAGCCAGAAATTAAGACCAGATATCAGGGGCTTATTGCTGCAGTGGTGAGCAACACAGAAGAACAACCTGATGACTTGGAAACCCTATGGCTTAAATTCAAGGACATCATCAAGACAACTGCTGCAGAAGCATGTGGTGAAGTCCGACTTGGGAACAAGAGAAAGAGGACACCTTGGTGGACAGAGGAAGTCAAAGAGAAAATAAGAGAGAAGAAAATGGCATGGAAACAATACTTAGGAGCTAAAAACACAGCAGGACAAATAGAGAAATATAGAGAATATGTGATACTCAGAACAGAAACAAAGAACAAAGTGCTAGCAGCAAAACAGAAGTTCTGGGAAGAATTTGGAGAAAAGCTAGAAAAAGATGCGCAAGAAAACCAGAAATTGTTCTATAAGACCCTAAAGAACATGAGGAAGGAAAAAAAATGCCCTCTCAAATTTATAAAGGACAAGCAATGCAAATTGCTTACTGCCCTGAAGGAAGTAATGGAAAGATGGAAAGAATATTTCTCAGAACTCCTTGATGGTGAGCAAGGTCAAGCATCAGAAATGATAAACACTAGCACAGAAGAGAAAACCAATGGTGATGAAGATGACATAAAGATGGAAGAACTGAAGGCAGCACTGGAGAAAATCAAGATGGGCAAAGCAGCAGGGCATGATGGTATAACACCATAAATGGTTAAGTACATGGGAGCATCAGGCGACCTATTACTCTTAAGGGTCCTACAGGCAGCGTGGTGCAACAAGACCATACCAAAGGATTGGGAGATTGCCATCATAACACCAATTTTCAAAAAGGGTGACAATCGACAATGTGGAAACCATAGAGGCATATCCCTTCTCAGTGTCCCTGGTAAAATCTACTCTAGAATCCTAGAGCAGAGACTCCGACGCCTAGCTGAGCCACAATTGGATGAGGTCCAGTGCGGATTCCGAGCAAACCGAAGTACTCAAGACCTAATCTTCACACTCAGACAGCTGAGTGAAAAGGCCCTTGAGTATAAGAGTGAGATCCATGTTTGTTTCATAGATCTGGAAAAGGCGTTTGACAGGGTCCCTGGAGCAAACTTTGGGACCGTTTGGCAAGGAAGAACATTCCAGCACCTCTGATTCATGCTATAGAGAGATTCTACATGTCTTGCAGAAATTATGTGATTACAGCAAACTATAAATCAGAAGAGTTCAAGACCACCAGTGGTGTAAGACAAGGTGATATCCTGTCACCTTATCTTTTCATACTCCTCATGGACATACTCCTCAAGGCATGTAAGGAGAGAACAAGAAAGTATTCAGTTGGGTACTGGAAGATGAGACAGTTATGTATTTCAGAGCTGGCATTTGCTGATGATGTTGCCCTGGAGAAGAGAGGGATGGTCATAAGCAGCTCTAAAACAAAATCCATGGTGATATCACGAGAAGAAAGAAAACATCAGATTAAGATGGGAGAACAGGTCCTGGAGCAGGTCGACCACTTTAAATATCTCGGAGCTATTATAGACCGAAAGGGAGGCATCAAAGAAGAGTTGGCCACTCGAAAAGCAGCAGCTGGGAGACTTTTTTCAGGCCATAAATCGAGGATTCCTCAGCAAGAGAGCGGTTGGTAAGAAAACGAAGATGGCTGTATACCGCTCCACCTATGTCCCAGTCTTGACATATGGATGCGAGTCATGGGCAATGACTACAACCCACAAAGCCAGATCCAAACCTCAGAAATGAGGTATCTGAGGAAGGTGGTTGAAGTAACAAGAAGAGACATGGTCCGCAACCAGACGATACGTCAAGGCCTAAAATCCCACCCCCTGCAGACCCCAAGTAGAACAGTCCCAACTAAGATGGTTTGGCCATGTCTGCAGAATGGGAGAAGATCGGCTACCACGACAAGCATGGGAAACAAAGAGCCAGGGATCCAGACCCCCAGGACGACCCAGAGCCGCTGGGAGGACAACATTAGACAATCTTTGAAGGACCGAGGACTAGAATGGAACCAGGCCAGGAAGAAGACAGCTGATAGAATGGTCTGGCGCTCTCTCTTCCAAACCTCTACACCTCACGTTAGAGGGGGAACGACTAAGTAAGTAAGTTTTTTTTTCTCCAGGAATAGTACTAGAGACGCCGTAAGGGCTTTCTCTGTTCCTTAAACTAAAACACTTGTTGGACATGTGACCGTGCGTGCTGATGATGGTGTGTATTGTGGGTT